>JAQMCW010000020.1:11198549-11214352 GCA_030068335.1 Chrysichthys cranchii
TTGTATTGGTCTTTCACATGGAATTCCAATAAAATAGATTCATGTTTGTGGCTGTAATGTGACAAAATGTGGAAAAGGTCAAGGGGGCCGAATACTTTTGCAAGCCACTGTAGTTTCTTAAATCCCAGATTTGGGCCAAGACACTTGGCTGAGCACTGTACACAGGATATCATTAAGGGCTTATCTGAGGCACAATTTCCATGGACTGCTGCTTCTAGGAACACTGACTGCCCAGTAATCGCTGCACTTTTCTTGTATAGGAAACAACAGACAAGTTCTTTTGTCTGTTGTTTGCTACTAATGGGCTGGAAACAAGAAGCATATGGCACTCAGTAACAATATAGATCACTTCCTCTCCATGATGTTTCTCTTTCATCTAAATATATAGTGATTTGTTTCGTCTTGTGACTGTGACAGATTCGGATATGACAAAAGACTGTACCACAAGATAGTACATGAGTGCTGGCATAATGTATGCTATTTATGTCTCAACAAAGTAGCTTACTTTTTTGTTGCTAATTTGAAATATGTTGCTATAAAGCTGAGTTTTTTTTTATCATCAAGAACAGCTGACTGCAGGCATTTCTTTGGGTGATTACCGTATAAATTCCTACTTTTTCTGTCCTGGGCTTATTGTTCAGTCAGTTTGAATGAATATTTTTCACTCGTCCGAGCAAATAAAGGGATATTTAGAAAGTGCTTTAATAAGGATCAAGCTAGTAATGTATTACTGCAGCAGCATTGAGCTCTTATCTCATTAACTCTTTTAAAAAGGGGGGTTTAAATAAATAAATAAATAAATAAATAAATTTCAGCATTAAATCTAAGAAAACATCCGCGCAGCCATTAAAAAAGTCACCACGGGTTGCAATCGAATTTTTTTATACGGATTTGTTTGCTGACAACGGCTGCGTTTTGCTCGCAAACGAACAACAGCGCTGTTTTTTATTTATTTATTTTTAAAATTAATTATTTTTTTTTCTTTAGCATGCCATTAGCAAATGCACCAAATGTGGTTAAGTAGCATGAGGACATAATAATGATTTATTAACAGGGCTCTACATTTGCAGTGCCCTTGGTAAGCAATATCACTCTCATTAAAAATAAATTATAAAATAAGTAATAGGTATATTGTATGATTATGTTTGAAGGTAAAGAGTAGTTATGGTGTGTTGGGACAGGAAAAAAAAGGTTGTTTAATGTAGATAGGGTTTCATTAAATTTTTTAAGTTAGTGATCTTATAGTAACTATAGACACAGATTGTCATGCGGGGCACTTTAGCTGTGTCAACAGAAGGTCGACAGAAGGTCTTCACAAGGATTATAAGACAAATGTTTGTGTGATAGGAACAAAAACAAGGGTCAGGGCGACACATTTGGCTGGATCAAATAACACATGTCTTTTATCTTTACATGCATATTTGGGATACAAATGTCACCTCAGTTATGGTATCACCCAAACAACTATGCTGGTAAACAATGTTTACTTAGTTTTTGAGACGTAAACTATGCACATGCTGATTAGATGTTTGGGTGATATTTGGGCTGATCGTGAAAGACAGCCCGGTTGTTATGACTTCTTTTCAACAAGAGTTCATGCTGAGAAGTGTCTTTTTTTCTCCTCAGTCCATCAATTCATGATCTAATTTAGTTTCATGTGCTGAACCGTTCATAATAATTCATGATGTAACCAAAGCAATTTCAGAACAATTCACTTCAGTGGGCATTATATTAACGTCTTTTGAAAGGCATCGATGAGGCATATTAGTGTATATGACAACCTATTACATTTTTTGTCCACCCGCTGCAGTTTGAAGCAATTTCCTCACGTACAGCAGGCCAAAGTAATTTGCCCTTCTGTCTGTGAGCCATGCTTATCACCATCACCCAAATGCTCAGATCATGCTAAACATAAACTGGACCAAGTTTGAAAGATGCTCAAGTGTGAAGCAACACATCTTCAAATCCATGGCTCTTGAAGTTCAGAGACAAAAAAGAAAAAAAAGATTTCATAAGTGGAAAATGTTCAGAGATGAACATGAACAGATAGCCGCTGGAGTCCATCAGGCCGATCAGATGGAGATCGTCTCGATAGCCACATGCTTTCTCGCTCTCTCTGACACTCTGCTTCTTTAATTGGAGGCTGAATTGAGCTATTACATTCTCATCAAAGGTCAGGATCTTTATCGCAGGCCATCTGATTCTGACGAACAAGGTGGGAGCACATCTGCCCAGCTCATTCTGAGAGAATGATAACACGGTTCGGTTTAGAGAAATGACCTCCACGCAGGTCAAGACACATGAGACTTTGAGTGTGCTCATGCAGTGTCTCAAACTGGTCTGAATGCTAGCTTTGAGATCTTTCTTTCTTTCTTTCTTTCTAACCCACAATCAAGAAATAACCATCCATATGACAGCTACTAACCAGAGAGGGTGAAGGTTGACACTCCAGCTTCCTCTGAGACACATGAAGCCACTGCACCATTTCAAACCGCTGTTCTAAGGTCAGCGTGACACACATGGTAAAGCGCTATCCGCCTTCTTCCACATGTGTGAGCTGACAGACGCTCACGATTGGTTAGTGCTGCTTTGATTGGCAGGGGAGAGAGACGTCCATCATACTCAGAAAGCATAGCCAATTTTGTACATTGTTGCAGCTTGAACTTGTGTCACGCTTGAACGGAAATTCTTGAGGTTCAATAAATAGTGCATTTTAGAGTTTGGATTTGGATTTTAAGATACAGTATTTGGAAATCAAGGGTGGAATCCAGTGGGAGGAAATGCAGAGACTGTTCTTCAGTCCTTCAAATGCAGGGACTATTTTACAAGATATTAAAGTAAACAGCAGTCTAAATTTTGAACAATTCCCACATCTAGCACATTCAACCAACATTTTAATATGTAATATCGTTTAAATGATAGCTCGCATCTAAAAAGTCTAAAGAACCAAAAATTAAAAAACGTTTTTTGTTTTTAATGGGGTTTTTTTGGTGGAAAAAAGCTGACAAACTTGCAGGTCCCCAGTATTTTTTTTTTTTTTTAATGTCTAAAAATATCTAAATATGAAAACTAAATATCAAAATGTAGATATTTTCGCCATTTGTTAGCATGAATCATTCGACAACAGAATGATGGACAGAGCTGGGAAGTGTTTACTCCATGGACCAAGCAGTAGATAAAATAATTTGCTTTTTTACTACAATATACTGCAGAATAATAATAAAAAAAAAATGTACAGGATGAAAATGTAGCTCTCGACTGCTTTAAAAGTTTATTGTTCTATAAATAAAACCCTTGTCTAACACCTGTCCGCTTCTTATTTCTTGTCATTTAGAAGGAATATTAAATAATTTACCATCTATGCTGTTTACCTGAACTTGCCAATCGATCACCAAGCAGTACAATAAGACAGTTACGTGTCAGTGCCTGCCAATCACAAAGTTTTACACATCTTGAGGTTCAAGGCAACAACTTTAAGCAGAGAAAGCTGCAGAGCAAAGATTTGTGTCTCTATTTCTATGACACTTTCTTTAAACTCAAGGTCCTTAAATTCACAGCAATTTGTAGTCGTATAAAAAGACAGTGATCTAACTGTCCCTAATTAACCCTGGAGCACCCCTGGGGTCATATTTGACCCTAATTTTTATTTCACTCTTATATTCAACCCACTCATTGGTTGGTGGACATTAGTGGACATCCCAGGACGTCTCATAAGAACCATTTCATAACATGTAGTAGGAAAGGGTTAATAAAAAACCCCACCTGTTTTTGAGTTCACTGAGTCTGTATCATCATTTTAGCCAATGGAAATATTTTTCCTATCATGATAAGGTGGTCTGGGTTTCCAGGGCTAAAAAAGCCTTCTGTGCCACTCTACGAAAGTTTTTTTTTTCTTTATAATAGTAATTCTGGGAATGCTATAGGATAAAGAGTTTTCAGGAAGGAGGAAAAATGAACAAATCGGCAACAAATCCCGAATAACGCTACAGTACAACGAGATGGAAGAGAAATCTCATCTCAAGAGACACGACTGCAAAAACCGAACACTGAGACAAGGCAGGAGATGAAATCAATGCATTATTTACCATAAACGCATACACTGTAGGACAAAGGTCCTGAGAACTGAATTAAAATGCAGACTAATGTGTATGACTGTCTGCCACTCACAAAGTTTTGGGCATCCTGAGATTCAAAGCATTTTAGACACAGTGAGCTGCAGATGCAAGGTTTTAAAAGTGACAGCATTATGAAATTGCAACACTCTGTGGCTATTCAGACAAGACGTTTTTCTCAAACGTTCATACACAGAAGTATTTTTGTTCATACAAACTCTGTAAGACATGGGAAAATACACAATTCAGCTTCCTGCTGAGCTTTAGGTCTTTTTTTTTTTTTTTTTTTTTAACACAGGTCTTTAAATACAGATAGTCCTCAAGTTATGATGGAGATGCGTTCTGATATCCCCATCGTAAGTGGAAAATATCATATGTTGAACCAGCTTAGCCCAGCTTAGCCTAGCCTATCCAGGAGTCTTTCCCTGTAGGAGACATGCTGCGGCGTTTAGAAGACATGCTTTTGAATTAAAATTAGCTCTTGAAGCACATAAAAAACACGCGGTAATGCAGAGTGTACCAGAGTCAGAGTACACTGATACACAAGTTAACTCCGTGAGTTGAGGGAGAGAGTGAGGCATCACACAAGTGTAACAAGTGTGTTGTGGGCACTGCTGGTGTAAGGACGGCACTCAGGCGGTACTTTGTCCGTATCTGGTTTTATTCTGGTGCAAAATGCAAGAAAATCACAACGTAAAAACGCTGCTGCTGCATGCATCACCATCTCCAGCAAGGGAAGTTAACATATACTCTGCTAACATATAAAACATACTTTCACTTTTAAATACATGTGACCGTATAGTGGAGTTGTCCTGATAAGCAGAGCTATATTCGTGACGAACAAGCAAACATTCTATCAGTAATCAGTGCGACATTCTATCATAACATTTTACTGCGTAGAAATTGGGACAATCAAGGGGTGCGTTTCATAGACAGACTGCGAGTTACACATCATTTTAAACATCATGCAATTCACATCAAAATATATACATACAAACATGACATACCTAGCACTTTCATTACGTTAAAACAGAGAAATCAAATTCGCATTCACTCGATAAACAATTTCAATTCGCTATCCCCTGCAGATAAAATGCCTTCACTTCATAAGTACCATGCTACAAAGCACGCCGCTCTCGTAATTTTCCCCCTACAATATAAAACCCATTTCAAACGGAGCCTACCTGGTGCAAAATGCAAGAAAATAGCCATAGAGTAGTGTGGTGTACTAGCAATGATTGACTAGCAGTTCATTCAGCGTGGGCAGAAAGTTTACTCAAAAATAAAGTTATTATTTTTTCAAGTCATCTGCAAATTCGTAATTACATAGTAATAATGCTCATAACCACGCTACAAGTCGTAAACCTTGGTATGCACAGCTTTAGAACATTAAAAATACAAATATAGGTAACAGCTTTACTACATCGCACTTACCTCCAGCAAGAGAAGTTTTTCTCTGCTGGGGTAAGTGCCGTGTGCAAAGAAACCTAGCTGAAAGATAACACCATCAGATGGCCCCCAAAACTATATAAATATGTAAAGCATATCTATTTTGCAGAAATTCATATAGGTTCATTTCTGACTCTGTTACACCAGGCGAATGACGCGTACATCCGGGCATCGTTTGAACGTATCGTATGTCATAGCTGTTACCCTGCCACCGATGCCTGCCTGTGAATCTTAAATATTTTCTAAATATTTTACAATTTTTAGTGCATCACAGTTGTCATCGTAACTTCGAAAAATCGTAAAAATGAACCACAAATACCTGAGATTCAGGCATTCAGATGATATCACACCACCCTGGTATGGATAGTTTTCCTACAACAGTATATCCCTAAGTGTTTTATTCCTTACATACTGCAGCGATTTGCCTATGATTGCAATTTTTACTTTATTCATGGGAACACTTCACACGTTTTATTATATTATTGTATTGAGACTTCATCAGCCAAGTTAGTTCCTCTTATTGCTTACGTTATAGCATCTCTTTCACTCATTAGAAACTCTTCTCTCTCTCTCTCTCTGTCTCTCTCTCTCTGTCTTTCTCGACAAAACAAATGCAGCTAATCATGTTACGGAGAAACCATAAAACACAAAAACTGTGGTGGAAAGCTTACTGATTATTGTAACAAAGCATTGACAAAGGTTCTGTCGACTACCTCCATAAATCTGAACTCGCAGTGTCGATGATTAAACACTTTTGGTTATTTTCTTAATCCGTTTATTATTAGGCTTACATTTTGGTGGAACATCCACCACACACAACCCCCTCTCAATATGATGTTACTATAGAAACAATCAAAATGTTACACAATATAAAAGGTATTGCTCGAACCACACCAGAATTTACTTATATGCACAGCAAAGAAACCCTAAAAAACAATGTGAGTTTTGCTTTTCACAAAATAAATAAATAAATAATAATAATAATAATAATAATAATAATAATAATAATAATAATAATAATAATAATAATAAAATTTCACGGACATGCTGTGATTTTGTTTTGAATAGTGCTGGGAATACGCAACCTTGCCTGATTAATTATAAACCAAATTAGTTCTTATTAAAAACATTTCTGAAGTGTTTTAACTCGTCTGTATTCAGTAGTATAAGCAGCACTTGTGTAGAAGCTCTTCGAATGTAACTAATGTTTAAATCCACAATTCTATCAATATTTGATTTTTACAGTATGAGTTGCTGTGGTCACGCACATTGTGTGTTTACTGTGAGTCTGTAAAAAAAAAAAGTAAAGTTAAGTGTGCAATCCTGCAGGGTTAAACAGGCCATTACAATGGACTACAGCTTGTACAGAGATTCACAATCTATTTCATATATTTATATGAGTACAATATTCATCCATCCATCTCCAAGCCACTTTATCCTATTCAGGGGTGCGGGGGTGCTGGAGCCGATCTGACTTTCGGGTGAGAGGCAGAGTACACCCCGGGCAGGTTGTCAGTCCACCGCAGGGCTGATACATAGATATGTACTACCATCCGCACTCATGCTCACACCTACAGGCAATTTAAGGTAGCCAATCCACCTAATGTGAATGTCTTCAGACTGTGGGAGGAAACCAGAGTACTCAGAGGAAACCCACGTGGACAACATGCAAACTCCACACAGAAAGGTGCGGATCGAACCCAGGACCTGCTTGGTGTGAGGCGACAGTGCTAACCACTAAGCCACCGTGTCGCACCTAGTACGGCACGTATTACGACACCTAGTAATGTGATTATATCACTATGTGTGACGAAAACATGAAACACAGGGGGAACAAACCAACTTGTGTTCATTTATTCTTGCCATTCAGTGCAAGCGTTTTATCATAGAGGAGGGATTTCTATTAAAGTCACTGATCAGAGAAACCTTCAGCCTGAATCTGTTTAACCATTCATTTTTTTTTCACCAAGCATTTTTCATCTGTTTCTGTCACGAGCTATTGTGCAGTTTTCAACAGACTACACTTTTCAGAAAGGAGTTTCAGGGCATGAGCTTGTCTACAGAATAGACAAGTGGAAAGTTCTAGATACGACAAGGAAAAAAGTTCTTGTTTAACCTTTCATTTTTCATTTTTCATTGTATTGTTTGCACTTGACATGCATATTGAACGGTATTACTCAGATTTAAACCTTCCTAAGAAATGTCACAATGAGGCACATCACCCAGCCAACCAATTAGCATTCACCTAACGCACATACAAAGTGGCCTTAACACATGCTTCCTCCAAGACCCATGAAGCGGCTCATGCTTTGTGGACCATAGGACCAAAGTGCTATCTTCTGCCTACAGGATCTCAGAGATGCCCACAATTGGCCAGTATCACTGCGATTGACAAAGTAGAATGAGCATGCCATCCCTCCCATCCCAGGCCAATTTTGCTCTCCTGGGCCCAAGCCTCAGATGGCTGTGGCATTGTTGGGATTAAACTAGTGCCATGTTTGTATGGAAATTATGAATATCCAGAACAAATTGTGTCCTTTTTTCCCCCTCCATATAATATTTCTGGACATTTTCACAATATGGAAGAAGAACAAACAGAATTTCATCAAAGCATGAATCATGGACACAGCTATGAAATCTTTATCTCATGGACATAGATTAGAATTTCGAAGTAATTTTGCAATATTCTCACCACATACTACAGGAAAGAAGAGAGAACTGAGAAAAAGGTCACCTTCGATCGGTGTAAGAGCTGACTCTTCCATAAATAACGTCCTTTTTGATCACCAGTCAGCCTCTTTGTTATTTCATGTCACTTTAGGAGGAATACTCAATAACGTACCATCACTGCTGTTTACCTCAACTTGCCAATCAATCACCATGCCGTACAATCAGACAGTTATATGTCACTGTCTGCCAATCATACATTTTTGTACATTTTGATGTTCATAGCACCACCTTTCTACACAAAAACATGTGGAGTAAAAAGTCATGTGTGACTCGGCGAGCGGAGAGAGGAATGCTTAATGAAAGAGCACATACAATGGATCAGGACTGGGCTTTTGTGTCCTGGCATTCTCTTTTCAGAGGATAAGAGACTACAAGACTGCAAGAAAGTGCAAGTACACACTACTGTCTGGGTTTACTTCTTTCTGTCTTTTGTCCTGAGAGTTGGCAGAAACACAGCTCCAGTGAACGACCATATCACACTGAAGGAACACTTCATGTGCTATGTGTATCTGTGATTATCACGATGGTCTTTCAAGTTATTTATTTTTTTTCACACTTCAGATTATTATCCAGTAATGTGAGAGCAAATTTTTCTTGTTAGCATTCCCAGACATCCCATCATTATCACAAGTAACAAAAATGGTCAAATAATAGACATTAAAACACTAAAACTAAATCATACCAAAACAAACAACAATAATAACACAAACTATTGATCTTCCCTTTCCGAACATGGTAAAAGTATGCTGTAATAACTTGTACCCTGAGCCTTTGCCTTTAACCTCAAGGTTTGATGTTTTGTGCATGCGGAAATGCTCTTCAGTTCACCATGGCTGTAAAGAGTGATTATTTGAGCTACTATATTCCTTCCTGGCAGCTTGACCGACAGCCCATTGTGGCCATTTTCCTCTGATGTTTCCTCAACAACAAGGCATCCGCAGGACTCTTGTTCACTCAGTGTTTTTTGTTTTCTGCACCATTCTTTGTAAACTCTAAATACTGCTTTGTGTGAAAATCACAGGAGATTTACCGTAATTTCCGGACTATAAGCCACTACTTTTTTCCCACGCTTTGAACCCTGTGGTTTATACACCAATGAGGCTTATCTATAGATTTTTCTTCACTAACTGCCATCAGGGGGCGCTAAAACGTGAAAGATGCAACAGATAAATGCACAGAAGAAGACATTACCGGTAGTTTTTGCACTTGACGCAAGAAGCATGACACGCATGTTAAGGTATGTAAATAAACATTTATAAAAATTTTCTTGTGTAAATATCTCATTTCACAACGGATATATCTGCGGCTTATAGTCTGGTGCGGCTAATATATGTAAAAAAAATTTTTTTTTTTTTTTTCTTTTGAAATTTAGTGGGTGCGGCGTATATTCTGATGCGCTCTGTAGTCCAGAAAATACGGTAAATCAAAGCAATTTATGAAACACTCAAAATAGCCTATCTGGTAGCAACAACCATGCCTTAGTTAACACTATTCACCCCACATAAGAAAAACCGAATGGTGATTAGTCCATTTCCATTCCGCCGGCGGGATATATCTGGCGTATAGAGTTAAAGTGACTGCGATGATATTTTTCCACATTCTGATTCCTCATTCAGTGGGAACATTAACTGAAGCTCTTGACCTGTATCTGCATGTTTATGCGGTCCACTGCTGCCTTGTGATTGGCTGATTAGATAACTGCATGAATGTACAGCTGTATAGTTGTTCCCATAAAGTGGACTGTGAGTGTATTTACTGTATATTATATGTTATTTGCTTTATGTTTGGTCTAATTGCCTAATGGGACAAACACCATCCAGACACCATCATGAAATCAAAAGGATCCACTACCAACAACAGTGTATGACGTCCTACTTGCTGTTGTACATGCTTCATTGTTCAGTCATTTAACCCTGGAAAACCCAGACCACATTATCATAATAGGAAAGATAACTCCACTGGCTAAAATGATCATACAGACTCAGTGAACCCTAAAACAGGTGGGTTCTTTTTTAAAAGTAATCCTTTCCTACTACATGTTATGAAATGGTCTTCCTGAGATCTTCCTGAGATCCAACCAATGAGTGGGTTGAATATAAAGGTGAACTAAAAATTAGGGTCAAATATGACCCCAGGGGGCTAAAGGGTTAATAAATATAGAGACACTTATATACAGATCATCTTCCTGTGTTCAAAATCATGCTCTAATGCCTGTAAACTACATGACAATGTGAATTTTTGCTTGTCCTTAATCATTGTCCATCATATACTCTGGCAGGTACATTATCCCCCAGTAAAGACTTAGGGCATAATTTATTGTGTTTGTTTCTTTTGTATTTCAGTGTTATTTATCTACTTGATTTATGCACTTTGGTTTTGGTGACGTCAAATTTTTACTTATAGTTTATCCTCTTTCTTATTATCAGTTTCAGTCTGTTTTCACATTCTTATTTCTATTTTGACTTCACTTTGTATTTGTTGTTCGTCTGGACATAGATAGAGCTCAATATTTATTCTCGGTTATATTTTTGAGGTTGCACTAACCCAGTACGTGATGCAAGGTTTTCCTGTTATCACATCCTTAAGGTTTTAGTTTCTGATTTCTTGCCATCATAGGAGAAACCGGTCTGAGTTAGTTTTACGTTGCACCTGATGTGCAGTAACCCTGTCTTTATACCTCCTTTGTTAGATTGATGTGATCATTCACTTTTTATTTCTCCGTAACAAGTCATGTGTCCAAAATTATTCAGTAAATAAAGTGATGCATCCGTGATCTTAGGTCAGTATGCTACTTGAGTTGCTCTTGTATCAAATTCCCTGAGAGCATACTCTCTCGTTCTGCAGGATAATAAACACCTTTTTTTCTTGAATGTCCGGACTCTTGCGTTTCTTTGGGGAGGAATTTTCTCCCCCAGGTTTTACATGTGCTCTATAAGTAATAATAAAACAAAATTTACTTACTAAGTAAACTGAGTGCATTTTACGATTTTAAAACCACACAGTGTTTTCTCCACTTTCAGGTTTCTTGGACAATGCTATAAAATAGTAAAAATCTTTTGTGCACTATACAGTGTAGGGTATATTGTGCATTTTTTGAAACATAAACCAGCTGTGCTAATACTTATTACCTTTAATTATGCACATGTGGTGGTGATTCAGTTAATAAGTTCCTCTGATGTTTCAACTGTTTTTAATCTATACAGAAATTTCACACGGGCAGCGCGGTGGCTTAGTGGTTAGCACAGCAAGAAGGTCCTGGGGTTTGATCCCCGGGGTCAACCTGGGTGTCTTTCTGTGTGGAGTTTGCATGTTGTCCCCGTGTCCGTGTGGGTTTCCTCCAGGTTCTCCGGTTTCCTCCCACTGTCCAAAGACATGCCCAGAGGGGATTAGGCTAATTGGCGACTCTAAATTGCCCGTAGGTCTGAATGTGAGTGTGAATGGTTGTCTGTCTCTGTGTGTCGCCCTGCGGATTGGCTACCTGCCCAGGGTGTAACCCCGCCTCTTGCCCAAAGTCAGCTGGGCTTGGCTCCAGCTTCCCCCCGCGACCCTGAACAGGATTAAGCTGTTAAGACGAAAGAAAAAAAGAAGAAATTTCACACCAAATTTCATCGTCTCCACCTGCAGTCTTCTTCCCTAAACTGTACAGATGTTGAGCTGTAAATATCCTACAAATATCCTGTTGTCCACATTAATCCCAGGCTGGACTGGAAGGTAGGTAAGAGCAAGCTCAGGTTTTTTTCTATCTTATTGGCGGCAGCAAATTGTTGTAAATTTTCTACCAGTACATTGTTGCAGGCACTGTCTTCCTTACAGCAATATACTGGGAGGCAACATTAGAGCTGGAAAAGTGCATGACAGTAAGTGCATAAAGAAGACTGGCTCTGTACCTGGATGGCCCCTGGATCGTTTGGAGGTGGTTGTGGAAAGGAGCACACTAAAAAAAATATGAGGAATTGTGGACGGTGAATCACATACCCTCCATGACCTATTGGTTGAAGATCAGATCACCTTCAGTAACAGCTCTACAGTAGCAGGAAATGGCACAGGAGTTAGTAGTTTCTACCAAAAGCAACCATCCTGTACAACAATTCATCACTGTGCCAGGACATTATTGTGCATTATAGCCTATTCCTAGAATAATTTTTTAAAAGCTACTCATGACTCCCTCCACCTTGATAAAAATCATGCTGCCACCACCATGTTTCACCCTGGGTATGGTCCTTTTTTTTTTTGGCAAGGTGCTTATTTTGTGCCAAACATCTTTTGGAATTATGAAGTTGTTTTTTATCTGATCAAAACACAGTTTGCAACATGGTTTGAGGTGAATTAGTTTAGACTTGGATATATTTTTGTGAGAAAGGGCTTGCATCTACCCACACTACCCCACAACCCAGGCGTGAAAAATACAAGAGATCGATGTCACATTCAAAGAGTAATCATTACTTGTCGGATGTTCCTGCAGCTCCTTTAATATTGCCATAGGTCACCTGGAAGCCTCCCTGGTAAGTTTTTGTCTTGTTTTCTCATTGCATTCAAAACAACTGTATGGTAATTAATTTTGCACGAGATTGAATGTGTCTCATTCTGAATACAGCCACATCCAATAAACAAACAAACAAACAAACAAACAAATAAATAAATAAATAGATAGATAAATACTTGCTAATGAATTCTGAGCTTTGCACCCTACTGCAGGAAAACAGCATGTCATTTCACAAATTTCATAAAAAAAAAAAAATAAAAAAAAATGCATGAAATCCCTCCCCACATGTCACAGTCATAACATATAATTAGAAATAAACTTTGAACATCCTTTTTTTGGATTAATCTGTGAGTCCATTTTCCAATGTGTCGTGCATGATCACTTATGAAAAATGTAAATTTTAATTATGTCCCACAACATCCATTCCAATATCCCTATCCTTATCCTTGTGTCCTTATGTCATGGGCATGGGTGCTAGTTTGTTCGTTCGCTATTACTATGCAAAAAAAATACTCAACACTGTTAGTCCTTTAAAAGCAAAATCCGGCCATTTATATCCAAGAAAGCTTGTAAAAACCGAGATATTTTTTACCTTGAATTGACTTTTTTTTTTTTTTAATGTTTGAAAGCATTTTCACTTAAATTCAATGTCACGAATGAGTCGCTCTGCAATCCTAAAAGCAGTACTGAAAGATTTGGAAAAGTCTGCTGCTATTATGTCATGGATCTGTGCTGCAAATAAAATGACTCATCGGAATGATTAAAGTTTGATAAAGCCATGCGGAATCAATTACGAGGTTCTCAGTGTTTGTGACTCTTCACACTGCTTCCAGCAAGTCTTAGGCTCCTGTGGCGTGGGTAGATGAAGATAGCGAGGCCTGCGTTGAGGGACTGGAGCTCCGGAGAAAACCGTACATCGTCAGCGCTGAGAGCCTGTAATTATCCGGCCAGTCAAAATGCTGTCACAATCAATTCCATTAGCAATCAGGCACGAGGCACCGTGGTGCAATGCCACTCAGCCGTCTTCATTAAGGAGGCATGGAGTGGGCTCCCATTCAAAGAGCCAGCCTTTACTAATCTAACCAAAATAAGCAAGAGAAAAGGTGTCGGGTTTGACAGCAGAGATGTGTAGTGCATGCAGGAGCTTGTTTACATTCATGCCAGAAGAATGGGTAGCATGGGTCTGAATCCGGGAGGGTTGTTTGCCTCGCTGCCTCTTTTCAGCACACACAGCTGTAGGTCGTTTCTTTCTTCGTTTTTTTTTTTGTTTTTGTTTTTTCCAAACTGCCCTGAATAGGTCTTCTTGATATAATGGCTGTGCAACATTCAGACGGCAGACAGCTTCCACATGTGTACTGCATTTCCACTGCATGAAACAGCACTTAACAGCATGGCCTTAGATACAGAGCAGAGTAATGCTGTTTCCTTGCCATTATGCAGCTGCTATTATGCCGCTTCTGTTCTTTTAATGCAACACGTGGGAGTCAGAGGTAGGGCTGTGACATTTACATCTAGACTGAAACATTTAGATTGGATTTTCATTTTCCTTTAAAATGAAATGCTCAGCGAGAAAAAATGTGCAGAGAATGGGCCTGCTGAGTAACTTATTCTGTCATGGACACAAGTTTCATCCGTATTTTAGAAACCCGTGACATTTTCAACAAACTCGGCGAAGACAGCCAAGAGAAATGCTTATGTATTTCTGAGAAAACTCCTATACTGTTCACAAATAAGCAATATATGAATACTTATCAACCGCTAAGTCTAAGGCTAAGTTAATACATGCAATGCTGCATGCACATTAGGCAATAATAAAGCATTTAACAGGCGAGATTAAGAGATTTTTAACAATTATTAATTAATACAGAATACAATTAATGATTTGCATGACATTTTTGTATAACAATAAAAATGATGACGATGTTGATGTTAATAATAATAATAATAATGATAATAATAATAATAACAACAACAACAATAATAATAACAGCAATAACAACAACAAAAATAATTATTATAATAACAACAAAACAACAACAATAATGATAATAACAGCAATAACAACAACAACAACAATAATAATAATAACAGCAATAACAACAACAACAACAATAATAATTATAATAATAATAATAATAACAACAACAACAAAACAACAACAACAAACAACAACAACAATAATAATAAATCATTATTTTTATTATTATTGTTATTATTATTATTGTCATCTTCTTAATTTATTCTGTTGCCTTGCACTGTTACTAAATATCCTCAGATATAATAACAGATTTCACAAATGGGAATGCCTTTCAGTAATCAGAGTTCTGCGTTCTTCAAGAGTTGGTTGAATGGTTAATGGTTCTGTGGACTTTCACACCAGAATTATCTTTCCGTCAAAGGATGAAAGGATAAATCTGGAGACATGATCTTCACTGGAGATGAATTTTATTACAAAGTCATTTTCAGACGAAGATATACAAGAGTATGATTCAGAGTTCTGGGTCAGTCTTGTCAAACATCTCATCTACCTACCGGTCTAAATAAGTGCATGAAAATGCACCAAAAGTTTACAGTTTAAGATTTCTAAAGTTTGGGTTTTTTTTGGCTTCCTATGAGTTGCTTTACTTCGACTTCATTGTGATTGAGAAAATCTCAACTCATTCTTGTAGGATTCCATTAATGGTTTTCATAGAATGATGAAGGAAATATTTGCCTATAATTATTTGCTTTTATGTTCGTTTGTATGTTATTTCATATGACGCATGGCCAGTTATGGCTCGGCTGTTCCTGAAGATGCTCTTTTACGTATTCCTTGTGTGTCACTGTGAGTAAACACACCAATGTCAGAGGTGATAGCACTCTGAGACACATGGGATATTAACCCATTAACTGCCAATTTTTTTTTTTCTGAAACTTTTCATATATTTCTATTCATTTACATCCAAAATAGTCACAAAAACATCTACTTTCAAGAAATATGACTGTTAATATTTCTGAAATTTCAATTTTTAGTCAAAGTCCCAAATGGG
>JAQMCW010000020.1:11270018-11280222 GCA_030068335.1 Chrysichthys cranchii
GTCTTTTAGGAAGTTTAAATGTGTTTAAAACATATGGGAGGGGTATTTTAAGGCTTAAACTAGAATTTTTTTTTTTATATGGTCTCTCTATATCGTGGATTTTCACGGGTGGGTCTGGAACATAACTCCCGCAATTAACGGCGGATCACTGTAAATCAACATCTTCTGACCAATTAAAATCAAGAATTTAACAGCGCTGTTTAAACTCTGATGAGAAAATCCAGGTGTTGAACTTTTGTCTGCAAATGTACAGTGTTAACCTCATACCCCTAAACAATGATTAGCATGTAAATTTACCAAACCTCTCAGGAGCAATCACATCAACATTTTCCATGTTTTCTAAGATCTTCTCACGTACATTAGCATGTATTAAATACTTTTAAGTGTGAGTTCTTAGAGTGCCTTTTGAATCAGAGCTCCTGCCAGTTCTTGCCCTCCTTCAAACTCCTACTGGTTAATCACAGTGGAGGTGGGCGGCCAGTTTGAATAGTTTGAAGTTTTTCAAACCCACATACGGAGGCTCAAGGGAGCCACTTGAGCCACCATATGTGAGTGATGAACATCTCCTGTGAGCATATGGCCTCACTCATTAGGAATTTATAAGACTCTTTAATGAGCTGCGGCCACATTAGAACAAAGATGCAAGAGGTCCCTCGTAATGCTCGCTCACACTCAAGTGCTTCATGCATTAAGATTCTTAGCGAGTGGCGATGTCTGAAGTGTTATTGGCTTGTCTCGACCCACAGCATGCATGGTGATAAAGCTGTGCATGTGCTCTGTAGGGAACCAATAAAATAAAGCAATAAAACATTTGAATAAGATGTCTGCTGTGGACATCACAAAAGTGTTAAGGAATTCAGAGGAATAGGGGGGCTTTCTAAGGGTATGTCCATGCTAATATGTTTTAGTTTTAAAACATTTGCATCTAGTGTCTGTACTACACTGGAATTTCTGAGCATTTTGCAAACAGCTGCTGGCCCTGATTTAGTTTGAAAACATTATAGTGAGGACGAGGAAAAACATAGGCTTTTGAAAATGATGACGCTGACGCTCATGTTTGCTTCTTTGGTCTTCTTATCAGTTACGTCATATCCCTCCTTGATCAGTCACGCTCCTATCACATGACCCTTTTCTGGACAGACATTTGTGTAAATGGGCTAGCAAGGACCGGATAGGAAGACCTCATGTTCGTATGAAAAATACACTGAATGGCATGAAGAAAAGTGTTGGGGCTGATTTGTTTCTTTCCCAGCCTGTCAGTCACCCTGACAGTTGGGTCAGGGTATAAAACAGAGTAAACAGCACCTAGATTTGATTTCTGCAGATAATTTTTAGTCCGCTTCACTGATAATTCTGTAATGCATCATTGTGTGACAGCAACTGAGTTAGACATGTATGATATACAGAAATACCATATTAATATCCTCATAGTCTCTCACTCACAAAGCTAATTTCTTCAAAACCTCCATGTTCGGTTTAAAAAGTTGAACGTCTTTCATCTGTGTAAGCTCTCCTGTGGGGAAAAAAAAAAAAAAATGCCAGTAGCAGTTTTTAAAAGCTGCCACTTCCCATAGGATTACACATGCTCTGCTGGTTGAGAAAAAATGGCCAAGTGTGAAAACAACCTACGAATATTTAAAAAAAAAAAAAAAAAAAGGTGAGAAAACACAGGAGCCAATACAGAAATAGAGTGGTGGTGGTGGTGGTGGTGGAGCATCAGTCTGAAGGATCATTACATTACAAATCCTGGAAATGTATAAAAATAACTGTATAAAACATCTAGCTTTATAGTTATTGCATAAAATAAAAAACAAAATGTGTATATATTAGCTAATGATGGATGACTTTAGTATCCTTGAGCTTTTGACTGTAAACTGCAGACCATTCTATCTGCCCAGGGAGTTTACTTTAATTTCCATCACTGTTGTGTACGTGCCCCCCAGTGCTAACACTAAAGAGACTATAAGTGTTCTCTACAGCACTATCAATGAGTTGCAATCCACTCACACTGAGGGCTTTTTCCTTGTTGTTGGGGATTTTAACCGGGCCAATATGAAGACAGTTCTCCCACATTCCCACCAGCATGTGGATTGTGCGAACACATTAGACATGGCCTACACCAATGTGAAGAATGCATTCAGAGCAGCCCCTCGCCCCCACGTCAGCTCTTCAGACCATCTATCAGTTATGCTAATCAGAGAAAAATGTACAGTGAGGCAAGAGAGAGTTTGGGCTAAGGGGGCTATCGAGTCACTACAGGACTTTTTTTTTAAGTGCACTGATTGGAATATGTTCAAAGCAGCTGCCACTTACAATGACCAAACCAACATAGATGAGTATGCCATGTCTGTGTCAGCTTACATTAACAAATGCAGGGAGGACTTCAGCATCACAAAGAACATCACCCAGGCCAACCAAAAACCCTGGATGACTGAAGCATGCAAAATGCTTAAGGCCTGGAACTCAGCATTCAAGTCTGGTGATGAGGAGGCACTGAGAACAGCAAGAGCCAACTTGAACCGTGCCATTAGACTAGCAAAGGGTGCTCACAGTAAAAAAAAAAAAAAAAAATCCTGGATTTTTTCCACGATGCCACCAAGAACACCAGGAATATGTGGCAAGGCATATGGGCTATCACAAATTACAGGATAGCACCTCCTGTGAGTGGTGATGATGCAGATGAACTCAATAACTTCTTTGGGACGTTTGAGGCACTAAATAGTTCTCCTGCAGAGAAAGCTGTTCCCCATCAGGATGAAAAAGGCTTTCTGTCTTAATACAGCCAAGGTGTGGAGGATTCTGAGAAGAGTCAATATACAGATGGCCCCGGTTCCTGACAACATACTTGGGAGGGCACTCAGGGAATGTGCTGATCAGCTGGCTCCTCATTGGATCAAGACAAATTCCCTGTTTCAAGACTTTCCTTTTTGCCTAGCAGCCAACTGCTCTACTAAGGTCATCTCCTCCACTCTATACCTGAGCCTTAAACACCTGGAGGAGAAGAACACTCATGTGCAGATGCTGTTCATGGATTTCAGTTCAATGTTCACCATCATTCCACAGCATCTGGTAGAAAAACTGGGTCCCCTGGGATACAGCACCCCCTGTGTAACTGGCTGCTAGACTTCCTTACTGACAGACCAGTCAGTGCAGGTTGGACAGAACTCCTCCAATGTCCTCACCCTCAGCACAGGCTCCCCTCAGGGCTGTGTCCTGAGTACTCTGCTATTCACCTTAACACATGATTGTGTCCCCAAAGCGACCACCAACCACACTGAAGTTTGCGGATGACACAACTGTGGTGGGCCTCATCAGGGATGACAATGACCTGGCCTATAGAGAGGGGGGTGGAGCAGCTGGTGTAGAGACAACAACCTAACCCTGAATTTGGACAAAACCAAGGAGATTATTATTGACTTCAGGAAGTCAACAGACCAGCCCAGCCCTGCTCCACTTCTCATCAACAACATGGCTGTGGAGGTGGTCAGTAGCACCAAGTTCCTGGGGGTGCACATTACAGATGATGTCACACGGTCTGTGAACACCACGTCACTAGTCAAGAGGGCACAGCAGCATCTGCACATCCATCCTGCGCAGGATGATGAGAGCCCACCTACCCCTGCCTATGCTCACTACATTCTACAGAAGCACCACAGAGAGCATTCTGGCCAGCTGCATCTCTGTGTGGAGACTGCAGTACCTTTGAATGGAGGAATGTGAGGAGAGTGGTGAGGACAGTGGAGAAGATCATTGGGACTTCTCTTCCCTCCATTCAGGACATCACCTCTACATGCTGTATATCCCGAGCTAAGAACATCATCATCTCCCTCCTGGCCTCTGGAAACAGGTTCTTCAACATAAGGTGCAGGACCACTAGGTTCTGTAACTGCTTTTTTCCCCCCAGGCCATCAACCTGCTGAACTCCTAAGTGAAAATTTACCACTTAGTTTTTTAATTACTTGAACAATTTAAATTGCACTACTGTTAACTCCACAGGTCACTTTACTACTGCGCTTTACAACGTCATATGCTCATATATTTTACATTTACATACTGTGCTGAGCCAAGCTGTATCGCAATTTGGTTGTGTACACTCATTGGATACGGAATGACAAAGTCTTAGTCTAAAGACAAGCCTGATGCACAGAGTCTTGGTGATTCATGATACAACCATGTGCTAATTTTGCATTTATATACTACTGTATATTTTTGGTAGTATAGTAATTCAACACTTTTACAGAGAACTACATTTAGGCATGTCTGCGATACTTTTTTCCAACCTCCATTTGCCAGCATAAAAGCACTGAGTCTTCTCCTATCAAGCTTGATGTGGTTGGACAATACAGAGTGAGGCACTCCTCAATATAGAACTGCATTGTCTACAGGAGACATTAGAGCTGCACTTACATCATGTAATCCACAAGCCTGTGTATGCTTGACACCTGGCAGAGAAACAATCTCCTGTTTCAGTTTGCACCCGCAGCATTTCCTTGAATACTTCAGGGCTATTTTTGGTGAATGGATGGATGTTCGACACTGTGTGCGTGTATCTCTTCTAAACAAAAGCAATCCTGCTGTATTAGTAGTATTACAGCTGATATTTGCCATGCAATTCATAAGATGTTGTTATTCAATTCACTTTTAGTTGTTTAGTGCTTTTAGCAATAGATCTCAGCAACAGTGGATAGTGTGGCTATAAATCATTCCAGGATACAGGTGTAGAAGCGTACAGGCAAACAGGATGTTAGTATGAGCAGAATGTGAATAAAAGAACAGTCTTTGAGTACAGCAGGCATTCCAGTTCCTCCCAAAGGTGTCCAATGGGGATGAGATCAGGCAAACAAGGTCTTCCTGAACTTTAATTTGTGCACAGGTGCATGGTCATGCAGGTACATAATGCTCGGGCATTACAAACAATTGTAAGCTTGTAAGTTTGGGTGCAGCAGTTTGGGGAAGGAACACACATGGGTGTGAAGGTCCACATACTTTTGGAAATATGGACCTAAATACAAAATTACAAAGCTAAATAAAACATCTCAACATTGTACAAATGTACATATATAATGTGAAACACACCTGATTTAACTCGGTCAATTCCCAAGACCTTCATGACCAAAATGAGTACCTTGTTCTACCAGGTAGAACTCCAAGTATATACAATACACACATCCCCCCATATGAGCTGTCTCAAAAAGCATTTGACATTGATTGATTGAAGTTGTTTTATAGTTGATTTGACCAGGAACTTGAGTATTTCTTCTGACCTCCTACACAGCTCAGGTTAGGCATATCCCAATACACTTAGCAATACACATACCTGCGTTTCCTCCTTCTCTTTTCTTCTTGAAAGCGTTGCACTTGAAGCTTCACTTCATCCATGTGCTGCAGCTGCGATCTACGTGTACAGCAACAGTGACATAAAGCCAAGCCACATTCTTCCCACCAAGCAGCAGAGCATAGTTAAAATGAAGTCCTCCAAATGAAACGTTTCCCATCGACAGCAGTCACCATTGCATACTGATCTTCAATGGTAAAGCTTGTCCAGCAGTGATTCTTTGGCGGTCTTTCCACTGCAGATCATTCATTTCCTTACTCTTGGTTGTAAACCACAGATGGGCTGTTTGCATATTGGAATATCATTAGAGTCATGTTTGTCAAAACAGCTGGTGTGCCACATGGCACCCTCCCTTTAAGTTCAGGCCCATGGCACAATGTTATGCCACAGCGATGTTAAAATGCGCTCTGCTTCTTTCATACTGAGAATGCTGATAACCAGTTGTGGAAAAAAAGGATGGGATGGGGGGGGGGGGGGGGGGGTGTACTTTTTATACTTTTTAATTACATTACAGGCATTTTGCAGACATTTTTATCCAGAGTGATGTACAACGAGTAGAGCAAAAAAAGTACAAAATTTGCAGAACTTCTAGGCAAAAAAGTTCACTTGCCAACAGGAGTAAGTGCCAGAATAACACCTAGTGTCATATTTTGTAGAAGTACCAGTCAGCTAACAGCAATGAAAATGGAGCTAACCATAAATGAGTGTAAATGCAAATACACAATACCACAAATCCAACGAAAGGGAGAACAAAACCCCAACAGCTAACCCAAAGACATCATGATCAGACTAGACAGAACGAACCCTGGATTGCGACGGGATTACACAGTGGACAAGGAAGCAGGGGAGAGGTGCAGCCTGAAGAGGGGGGGGTCTTCATTTTCCGCTTGAAGGTAGTCAGGGAGTCGGCAGTTCTGACCTCAATGGGAAGATCATTCCACCAATGAGGAGCCAGGACAGACAGCAGCCTTGAGAAGGCTGGACAGGAGCAAAGAGGAGAAGGAGCCAGGTGGCCAGAAGCAGCAGAACGAAGGGATCTGGTTGGCAAATAGAGTCGGACAAGTCTCTGGAGATATGCTGGACCTAACCCCTTAACTGCCTGGTATGCTAGCATCAATGTCTTAAATTTGACAAATAGCAAGAAGAGAAATATCAGCAAGAAGAGGGGTAATCTTGCCTGGGATATCTTCCTGTACTGATCATGTTTGGTGAGGAGTCAGTTGAACAAAAACAGTCTGTCTAAAGAGGGTTCAAACCTTGCTAGCCAATAGCCAAGTGTGATTTCTTCACACAGTGAAGTTGTTGTTTAACTATGTACCGTAGTGCAAACTTGTAAACCTAATCAATTCAGTTTGTAATTGCACAATGTCTTTCCAAATGTCTGCGATGATGTTTTAAATGCGTTTTTTTTCCATTTTCACGTTTACTTTTTAATCCGGAACTCAAAATGCTAGAACTTTACTTCTGGTTGAGATATGTGCACATGAGCAACACATTTGAGGTCAAGAAAGTTTGTAGAGTCCAGAACTACTGTATTTATAGTAGAAAATGTCAAAAATTTCACCATATGAAGGGTTTTCCTAAGCCACATATGTGTCATGGGAGATAAGCTGAGCACTGTTCTTCTGAATAATGTTCTCTGTCTCTCTGCCAGTTCCCAGCATCATAAGTTCCAGGAAGAACATAGTTTTCTCCCTCTATCTGAAAAGATCTTTCATCCTTGATCTGGTTTCACAGCATGACCTTTCCTAGGACTTAGCCATTCCACTGCTTATAGACTCTTTCTTTTTTCCAGGATGTTATCATAATTTCAATTCTGTCTCATTTCTATTCTGCATCATTTCATGTCCTAAGAATGACCTTAACAACAAATGTTACTCTTTTTTTTTGTGCCTTGTATGAATTGTTATGAATTTTTCCTACTGAAAGAGCAATGACAGCGAGACTGATATTCATCGGGCAGTTTGATGCATAAAAGAAACGTGTGGCAATACTTCAGCACTCGCAAAACCGAAAAAAAAAAGTCTCTTGATCCTCCTACAATCTCGACCGGAGATGCACGAATGGAAAGATCCCAATTAGTGCATAATTATCTTGATTATCACTAATTAGCCGTCGTAATTATCTTCTGCCATTGAGGTCTATTAAATGGCCCATCAAACGATAAAGGAAAATCTTGTGGAGCCCATTTTTCAGAGCAAAAACAAACACAATTCTCCAGGATGCTGTTAGTCTCTAATCAGATGTAAACAGCATTAGCAAGAACAAATGTGAATCAACAGACTGACGTCAACTTGTACAAAGCCACTGTAGTGCTGTATTAATAAAATACACCACTAACCTCCAAGTGGACATACAAATTAGTGGTTCAAAGATCAGAAGTGGCTATGTAACCACTGAAGCAGGTACATTAACCCTTTATAGAGCACTAATTGAAATGCTTATAGGAGGATAGTACAAGATTTTATATTACAAGACATTTTTGCATTTTCATGTTGCAAATCTAGGTCTGTAAATTTCCCATATGTGGCCAGTGTATAGTAATTTTTTTCCCCCAAAAGTGTATAAATATATAAGAAAAACACACGCAAACTTAACCCTGGAGCACCCCTGGAGTCATATTTGACCCTGACTTTTAATTCACTCTTATGTTCAACCCACTCATTGGTTGGTGGACATTAGTAGACATCTGAGGAGGTCTCATGAGGACCATTTCATAAAATGTAGTAGGAAAGGGTTAATAAAAAAAAAAAACACCACCTGTTTTTGGGTTCACTGAGTCTGTATCAACATTTTAGCTCATGGAGAGATTTTTTTGGTGGTCTGGGATTTCCGCGATTAAAGGAACATTTATTTAAGATGGGAGAAATCCATGTGGTTTTACAACCTCACAAAGAGGCATGGTGGGGCCATTTTGGATGTCCACTGAAGTTACCGACTATGGTTCTTCACCTGCTAAAGGCTTAAACCTAAAAGAGTCTTCATGCATGTGCTCGGTTCTATATTCAAATAGTGATAAAACTCGAGAGCTGATTTCCAGAGGTACTGAGAACACTTATCGGCTGGACTGTCTTTGGAAATAAAGGATAACGATCTGCCGTTGCGCCTCTTTGCGTGTGCTTGGCTGCATGCTGATGTGGGATTAGAACGGATCGACTGGATTGACTTTCATCATTTCCATTTCTGGGGAAGTGTGTGTTGGATTTGCAGAGTGGTTAGAGGCAGTGACGAAGTCAAAGAACGGGAGTCTAAGTTATTAGAAAACATTTAAATCGCATTCAAATAGAGAAATCGATTAATGAAGAGACATGTGAAACCAAACACCAAAAGTCTCACTGCTAGAAATTGCATTTATGTCCTTCATTTTAGCAAAAAAACTTTTGAACTTGACAGTTTATTAGGTACACCTATTTAGTACTCTGTGTGTGAAAGTGTAACTCTCTGAGAGAAGTGTGGCAAATAATATGGTTAATCCATAACAGAGTAATGAAAAAGAATGAATCATTGGTTTAAGTTTTGGCACTCTTGGTTTGTGTGAATGGCATGCAGAGCTTTCTGAATGAATACAGTTTGTATTGATGATGGAGATTACCTTGCTGCTGATTCCACAGAAACCCATAGCTTGTTTTTTTGCTAGCTAGATTAAACTAATTAAATCTTAATTAGCAACAACAACAAAGATAATACTAAATACAGCTGCTACTACTACTACTACTACTAATAATAATAATAATATGAAATCTTGGCCAGAAAAGAATCATTTTGTAACTTGGTCAAGTTTTATTATATATTAGTATATGTCCATAATTTGAAAGCACATGGAATATTTGTCTGTAACCTACTCACATGATGCTATATATCAGTAGTGCATGTTTATATTATCTACAGATATTTGCACATTGTATTTATTAAATCAGTGCAAGAAGGAACGGAAATGAGTGCTCTGTGCTCTAACACACAGGCTCGAGTTGTTTTTAGTGTGAATTTGGCTTTAAGTTCAGGAAATTATGTGAAATTCAATAGCTGAATCCGACTAAATAAAAGAAACCCCAAAGTTGCACTCTAGGATGGATCTTGCAGCTAGGATATGCTGCAGTGTACCACACAAGCCTAGTCCTCACATTAGACACTGCACATGGAGAGTGACTGTTTCATAAAAGCATCTTTAAATGTGCTTTAGGTGACATTATTCCTTAGAGAGCGATGGGTCTCAGTGTCTGGGTCTCAACGAGACGAGGCAGAGGAAATACATTTCAATGCTATTTAAATATTTAAAAAAGAGAATTCAGTACCTGTACAGGCCATGTTACAAAAATTCCAACCTGCACACAAAACCACACACACTCGTATAGAGGGACACAAACATGAAAATCTGTGAAAATGAACATTGTCCTAAAAAACAAACTTTAAATCTAACCTACAGTGAGTGAACCTTATAATTATTCAACCTACAGAATGCATCCAGTTGCCTACCCGAAGTCATCACCAGTCCTGCTTAGTCCATGACCTGACCATCTCTGGAGCATCTCATTAATTCGTCCCATCAGAAATGTAAAATTGACAAAGGTTCTTTGAACATCATGTGTTCTTTAGCAAGCTGTTCCGCATGTCAATGAGCACCATGGACCTGTATCTGCGCTCTAGGCTCTCCATGTACTCCAGGTAATCACCCACTCTGAAGCCCTCGATGGGATCCTCCTGCACAAGGAAAAAAGCAAACTTGCTGTCAGTATGTGTTGATTTTAACGCCGGCTATATTGGATATTACTTGTGAGACCTGAACTGTGAGTCTTATACAGTTGTGGTCAAAAGTTTACATACACTTGTAAAGAACATAATATCATGGCTCTCTTGAGTTTCCCGTTATTT
>JAQMCW010000020.1:11316390-11326973 GCA_030068335.1 Chrysichthys cranchii
ATATATGTATACATAAAGTAAATAGATTATTTACACATTATTATTTATTACTGATATTTATTGATCATTTATTGCTTTTTTTTTTCCTGGGAGGTCTTATACTGTGACATCCCGATGAGCATGAGCATGTGTAATACTGTTCAATCCATACCTGGAGCTTTTTGGTGAACCTGGTGAACATGTAGGCAACACACTCCTGAGTGGCTCCAGTTTGCTGAAGAAGCATCAGGCCTTTAGGGGTGGCTGCAAAGTTCAGCAGGTTGTCCAAGAGCATCTCCTCCCAAGCCGTTCTGCAGGTGCACAATTAATAATAAACCTAAATGCAAACCTAAAGGCATAGATGCAGAATTATCCGACCCTTTGATGTTTTTCCTGTTGCCCCACAACATGCCTATCACTTTGAAGACAGATCATTATAATCAGAAAAAGATATTTTGTTTTGTGACATACTTTACTTACATCCTTTGCGACAATACTGTATAGATCCACCTTTTGCTACACTTAGAGATGCAAGTCTCATGGAGTATGTTGCTATTAGCTTAGCAAAACAACCCTGATTCTGTGAAGTCTGATGGGTTGTGCTGGTGTACAGCAATCTTCAAGCCATTACACCGAATCTCAAATGGATTGAGGTCTGGACTTTGACTAGGCTATTCCAAGACATGTTATTGTTTCCCTTTAAACCATTCCAGTGTAGATTTAGCACTTTGATTAGGGTCATTGTCCTGTTGTCTTGCTCAAAGAAAAACCTCTGCCCCAGTCCCATATGTCTGACAGACTGAAACAGGTTCTCCTCAAGAATTGACCTGGATTTAGTGCCATCCATCT
The DNA here is from genome assembly GCA_030068335.1 of Chrysichthys cranchii. Taxonomy (NCBI): domain Eukaryota; kingdom Metazoa; phylum Chordata; class Actinopteri; order Siluriformes; family Claroteidae; genus Chrysichthys; species Chrysichthys cranchii. The sequence goes on from JAQMCW010000020.1 coordinate 11,317,219, forward strand.
TTGCTTCAAGCCTGACCACTTTTCCAATTCTTCCCAATAAAAAAGAAAACAAACAAAAACACCCCTATAGCATGATGCCAGCACCACCATGCTTCACTTTGGGAATGGTGATGGAAAGTGTTGGGTTTGCCCCATATTAGCATTCCCCACCATGGCCAAAAATTTACACTTCAGTCTCATCTGATCAAAGACCCTTCCTCCATGTGTGGGGGGGGGGGGGGGGGGGGGTGTCCGGCAACAGGCTGTTGGGTGAACTCTGAATACTTTCGCAAGGCCATGTACTTTAACCTGTTTTTAAGCAAATTTTGAATTTTTTGAAAATTGAAAATGTAATGTCGAGCTAAAGTTAATTTTTCTAAAATTACAGATCCAGCAGTGTTTTATCCCACCTACACTACGAAAATCCTCCAATGATTACATTATGCTCTTAAACACTGACCCATAACACATTACATGTGTTATACACATTATATGTTTCTATGTATGTTTTGCTCGTTTTGTTTTAATACAAAAAAAAAATGCAGCTTGTCAAGTCACAGAGAAACTGGCAAGCTTTCTATCCTAAAGACTTTCCCGTGTGGTAAAATGTTCAGATACAGTTTTACCTCCGACTTAAAGAAAAATAAATAATACTGACACTGGAGCCTCCTTCCATAAATTCTAAAAATAAAAAAAATCTTCATACAGACAACTTCACTATATCGACCTCTGTTAGTTGATACTATAGAAACAACAACATATTGGATGGTACATTAAAATAAAAAATGTGGATGGAAAATGAATCCAGACTTCCTGACCAGTCAGAATCCAGCATTCAGAGGCAGTGAGGCATGATAATACTTAAGAAACATTTGGCTCATGTAAGATGGATGGATGGATGGATGGATGGATGGATGGATGGATGGATAGACAGACAGAAAGATTTTTTTTTCATCAAGTTCTCTAAGAGTTACATAATAAACCCAACTAAAGAAACTTGTGACAGAAATCTATTTTCACATCATTTTAGAAAGTGCTACGTAATGCAGGTTTGGATATAAAATCCATGACTGTGTGTGTCTGGCTGGCACAAATTATTCTGAATATTTCTCTAGGACGGCACATACTGATTCTTCTTCGTTTTTTTTCTTTTTTTTTTTAATCTGCCCACATTTCAAAGATCTCAGTAATATTTTTTAAAACTGCTGGATGGAAACATCAGAAAGAGAGAAAGACGAATAGACAAAATCTCACATGCTTTGAAGGTCCTGGGAGGACGACGGTGCGAGGGCGCCGGGAACAGGAGTCGGAATTCGTTCTGAAAGTGAACTCGCCTGCAGGCAAAATGCTTCACAATGAGACGGGAGCCCCTCAGGACACCTGAACACTTGATCTCACAGGGACAATACGGCTAATATCGGTCTCTATTCAAGTCACACTGCCTTGTAAGATTTGACTGAGAATGGAGTGAATTTCTCACAGGTGTATCTCTGTCACTGCTGCCCTTCACACAAGCTATTTCACCATTTTGAATCACGCAACAAGACACTGAAGCGAAAAACATTTCCGTGTCATTTATGAGTTATGTTTATGTTTCCTTCAAGTAAAAATGCTGAAGCGTGTTACTGGCAGCAAGCCAAAATCTGTCCGGTTTTCCCAGACCACCACGCATTCTTTACAAATCATGCTCCACTGGTTTTATTTACCTTCTCTTTCATCTAAGTATATGTACATATGCACTACCTTTGCTGTATAAACTATGCTATACAAACAAACCTGTCTTGAAAGATCATTGACAAAAGAGAAGCGCAGAGATCGTTTCATATGCTAAGCTCCTGGTAGTGTGAGCACTAGCGAGGTTACCTTTCTCCATGCCTGGGCTATGCATTCATGCAGGCTGTAGGGTCTGAGCACCTGCAGCCCCTCGCACGTGTTGTACATCTGACGGCACACGAAAATGAAGGCCCCCTTCACGGCGCCGGAGTTCTGCAGCTCCTCGCACGCACGCAGCTCTTTAGCCAGCAGTGCCTGAGTGAACTGCACAATCACGTGTGCTGCTGAAATACTGAAAATAAACACAAGAAAAAGTGATTAAGTGACAAAATACTCAAAAGGGCATTCAGACACAACTTTGCAAGTAAAGCTAGATTGACACTGTTTAGTTGTTTACACAGATTTGGGGATTTGGGAGAAGAAGAAAAAAAAACTCGTTATTCGTGCTGTCTCGGAGTGGCTTGAAAGTGGACATGATGACAGACATCGTGAGCTAAATTAGTTTTCCTTACCCTTCACCCTCAGCAGAAACAATCTTCCTCTCATACAGGAAAAGTGCTAAGCCGCGTTCGGTGGTGGCAATTCTCGCAAGTGTGTCTGCTATGTGGGTGAGGCTGCTTTCCGGAGAGTTTAATTTGGCCTGTGAAGGGATAAACAAATTGAAAAAGGCTTTTGGCAAATTGTGAAATGCATGCAGAATGACAGTTTGGGGCTAGGAGCAAAATCTTTTTCTGTGTTGTGCTTGAATATTTATAATCTGTCTACTGTTGAGTCCAGCAGGGATAGCTGACGTTACCGAGGCCTAGATCCAGTATTTTTCAATGAGGGACGAGATGCGACTGTGAGGCTGTAAGTTACTGTGAGGGTTAAATTGTTCGTTATTGTAGGACCATAAGATACTTTGAGATTTCAAGATACTGTAGGAAAGTAAGTTATTGTGAGTTTATTAGTAAATATTATTTATTTGTTGAGACTATTGGGGCCGGGTTTTATTTATTTCCCCCCTTTTTTTAAACCCCAAAACTCTGAACTACTTAAAATCCCGAATCTAAACATCAATATCATCGCAGGAGAATACTTTTTCAAGATTACACTTGATAACCTAAAATAACACTTAAGTTCAAGTTGACTTTTTGATTAAATTATTGGGTTTTCCACAAATCCATCGTAATTGAAGGGAATCAGTCAATTCGATTTCTAATATCCTGGCAAGGTATAAGACGCTTGGAGTCGTGCTATCAGAGAAAAATCAGTAACGGGTTGATGTGATGAAGTGGAGTTACTGTTACTTCCCTGAAGATGAGATTTCTTGTGACATCATTTACTGATATCACTCGCCAACATTACAGACATTCGCCCATGTGGTTTTCCTCTTCTATTTATTAAAGACCCATATCATGTATTTTATCCCTTTATAGTTATCAATATCACACTGATCACTTACATTACAGCAGCTATAAAGAGCTGTTATCTCATTTTCTCCTGAAGCTAATACGCCAATAAAAAAAAAAAGTTTCCCATGGTATCAATACCATGAAAAGACTCAAGAAACATTATACTGTATGTTTTTATTCGTTAAGTAACACTGTTACTATAGCAACAATATTGCATGAGGATAAGTACAGTGACGTAAACCTGTACTTTGTATTACTGTCAGAGCTGCTGTTTTAAAAAAATAATTTTAAAAAAAGGTCCACACTGGAAGCGATCAGCTTCAAGAATTCAGCACCTCTGGGGTATAAAACAAATATAACTTTGAGAGTTGATCTAGATTTCAAGATGACACAAGACCATTGGGAGTGGCTACTTTTTGCTGACCTGTTTTCCTTTGAGCAGGGCGAGGATGGGCACCAGCAGGGTCTCGACGACCGGGATTTGGTAGATACACTCCACAGCGCATTCGGTGCGTTCACACAAGGTCCTCAAGACTTCCATCACCAGATTAGTGGGGGACAGCGAGTCTACACGACATTACACATCACATACATCAGTGCACATGCAGCTATGCAGGCTAATCATGATCCCGCACTTGGTCACAACGTACGCTGGAAGGTGAGCGGTAATATAATAAAATACCTGTGCTGAATCTGGGTATCCCTTTTCCCCCCAAGCTACCATGTGGGCCAAGATATGGATTGAGCTCTAAAGAGTGCATTGACTGATCAAACGCAGTCAGCACAGAATTCAATCACTTAGCCACAGAATACCTACCTAAAACTTAAAAAAAAATATATATATATTTAATCTTTTTAAATGTTGGGCGGCACGGTGGTGTAGTGGTTAGCACTCTCGCCTCACAGCAAGAAGGTATCCAGGGTCGACCTGGGCGCTTTTCTGAGTGGCGTTTGCATGTTCTCCCTGTGTCTGTGCGGGTTTCCTCCGGGTACTCCGGTTTCCTCCCACAGTCCAAAGACATGCCCAGAGGGGATTAGGCTAACTGACTAATCTAAATTGGCCATAGGTGTGAATGTGAGTGTGAATAGTTGTCTGTCTCTGTGTGTCGCCCTGCGGTGGATTGGTGACCTGCCCAGGGTGTAACCCCACCTCTCGCCCAAAGTCAGCTGGGATTGGCTCCAGCTTCCCCCCGCGACCTTGAACAGGATAAGCGGCAGAAGATGAATAAACTCTTTTCAAATGAGTAAAAAGTTCCTCATATATGCAGTTTAATTTTTCTTTCTTTTTTATTTAGCCACAGAAACGATTTCCATCACTGTAAATTAATTAATTAAAAAAAACAAAAAAAAAAACTTTCTTCAAAGTAGGTCCACTCTACCTAGTGCATTTCTTGCACAATTGAAATGCCTATCAAACTGAGATTCATCTATGGAATATAACGGAGTTCAAATAAAGGTTGCACACAATCTTCTCTCTATTGTATGTTCACGATAGATTAAAGTATTTGCACCCTTGGCTTGATTCAGGTGACTCACAGGCCTTAAAACAGACTCATCCTGTCTGTTTGGCTAATTGAGAAGATATGCAAATAAATGGAGGCTTTCGGGCAATATTTTCGCCACTCGCTCCTGTTACTCATCACCACCGCGCAACCTCTGATAAACTCCTCCGTGTTTCACAGATAGCTTTATGGGATCCGAAACCGACACGCGCACTTGACCAAGGCACGGATGATCCTGGATTCGAATTAATTACCAACTTGGGCCGTGCTGCAAAGTCCAATGGAAAAGTGCTCAGACCGGCCAAGACACCTAGTCAGACTTTAGAATCAATACAGCTTTACTGAAGCTAGCAAAGGGCTCATTGATTCACCTCATTAAAGATTAGCACAAGGTAGGGTTGATGAATCACTGCTTAATAACTAGCATTGATTAATTCAGAGGAAGACGGTGTGCAGGTATCGATGAAATCAAACAGACATGAAATGGCAAAAAAAACCACAGAGTCAAATTGAGGAAGGTTTGCATCAGACGCAGAAGGAGGCCTAAAGAGTCATTTTATTGCTTACTTTTTTTTTTATACAATGGACCATAAAAATACTTTCTACGGTAGAGCTAATAATTTCACAGAGTGAGAACATGAACTCAGACTGATATGCTTATCGTCGCACGTACACACCCTACTGTTAATTTAAACTGGTCAGCAGATGAGACGTGATTTAGTGAGACACACCTGCGTGATTCACCTCGGAGTGATGTGTGTTTGGGTGCAGATACATGATGTTAATCAGTATCACCACCAACTCACTCAGAGTCACAGGATCTGGAATAGATAAGAGGGTGATATATTCTGACTAAAATATACAGCATGCACAGATATCTCACCAGCAGGTTGAAAATAATCTTAAGATAAGGTTATGAGGAATTTCTGGTGGAGAAGGCCGTACTGGTTATGTAACACATTTAGTTATTCATCCAAAGCAACAGGATACAACTGAGATTTAAGATTTGAGCTTCTGATCGACGGGCTAAAGCCGAAACCACCGAGGCACCACTTCATGCTTTGCTGTGCCACACTGACCTCTTCGCTTCCTCACTTTAATGGGGAAAAGCTTTCTCCCATTGGTGTACATCAGAAGCCTCCCGAGCACACACAGCGAGTGAACAAAGTGAGCATACTCCAGCTCCTTAGCGCTGTAACAGCTTCTCTGAGCACAGCCTGAAGACACAGGACACAAAACAGTACGGCTCATTAGATTTACTTCTGTCGTTCTATTCACTTCCTACAGTGGCAAGGCTATGACAGTACATCCATCTGCAAAATAAGTCACAGACATTAATGCACTCGTTGAAGGAAGAATCAGATTATTTTCCAAGAACAAGACATCCTGAAGCGGTTTATTCTTCTTATACTACGGTGATTTGCCCAACCAAACAATGTACAGATGCTCCCCTAGTTACGATGGCCTGACTTATGACTTTTCGAAGTTCTGATGACGATTGCAATATGCTAAAAATTGTCAAATATTTAGAAAATATTTAAGATTCGCAGGCGGGCATCGCTGGCAGGTCAGCGTAACAGCGTATGATGTACGAATCGTTCAGACAACGCCCGGATATACATGGCACTCGCCTTGCGTGATGCCTCACTCTCTCCCGCAACTCATGGAGTTAACTTGTGTATCGGTGTACTGGACAGTGCATTACTGCGTGTGTTTTTTTTGTGTGCTTCCAGAGCTAATTTTAATTCAAAAGGATGTCTTCTAAACGCTCCAGCATGTCTCCTACAGGAAAAGACTCCTGGGTAGGTTAGGCTAAGCTTGGCTAAGTTAGGCTAAGCAGTGGTTCGACATATAATATTTTCCACTTACGATGGGGATATCGGAACGCATCTCCATCGTAACCTGAGGACTATCTGTAATATTTACTAGGAATAACACATCATACTTTATATTGATTTATAGTTCATTTTAGGCTGTATTCACAGAGCAGGCAAAAGTAGCCCAAATCTGTTTTTTTGTTTTTCTTCAAATGTGACAGATTTATGACTAGCATGGCTGTGCACAGTGCAAAAAAACACCATATGTGGTGAACGGTGAAATCCAAAACGTAACCGATACCTGGCAAAGCCACTGAACTCTGAACAGGCAGCTCAGAGTTCGTGAGATTTTTTGTCAACTTGACCTTTGTCATCGTTTTCGAAACTGGGAAGGAAAGATGGCGGACAGCGGTGAAGGAGGATTTCAGTGGCAGGACGGTGAGGGAACCAACCTCATAAACATTTGTTTTGATGTTGCTGTGCAAGCAAAATTAGAAGGCACATATCACAATCGCTCCGTCTTTGTGGAATGTCTGCAAAACTCACATCACAGCAGGTATAAATAGATGTTCCCAAACCAGCCTCTCTTTTTTCTTTCTCTTGTCTAGAACTTATCTCACCCTAGACATCCCATAGGGAAAAACCTAAAGTTACAGCTTGACATCTAACTGCTATAAAGCACTAACACTAAAGAAAGATTCCTTGCAAAAATATTGGGACGGGCAGGGGGTAGCTCAGGGGGTTAAGACATTGGGCTACTGATCGGAAGGTTGGGAGTTCAATCCTCAAAAAATGCTCAGTTGTATAAATGAGATAAAAATGTAAGTCGATCTGGATAAGGGCGTCTGCCAAATAACAGAAATGTAATATATTAATCATCTCACAAAAAATGTCCCATCAACAACTACACAACATCTGCCATACAAGTTCTTGTGTAGGTTGTTACATCATAAACAATCAAAAGTACATGGACACCTGACCTGCATTGTAGCATTACAATATCCCTTCACTGGAACTAAGAGCCTCAAACCTGTTCCAGCGAGACAATGTCCCTGTTCACAAACCGAGCTGCATGAAGACATGGTGTACCAATGTAGAACGTCTCAAGTGTCCTGCACAGAGCCCTGATCTCAACCCCACTGAATACCTTTGAGATGAACTGGAACACCGACTGCACGCCAAGCCTCCGTCGTCAGTGCTTGACCTCTCTAATGCTCTCGTGGCTGAAGGAGATCACAAATCCCCAAAGACACGCTCCAAAACCTAGTGGAAAGCCTTTCCATGAGAGTGGAAAACTAACTCTGGAATGTGATGTTCAAAAAACCTGAAATAGCACATATGGGGATAATTCGTCACGTGTCCACATACTTTTGGTCACATTGTGGATTAGAACAAGCACATCGATATAAACCTGTGATTGGGCAGCACAGCTGTTATAGAACATTACCGGTACTCAATTCCTTCTGACCAATCAGGATTGAGAATTCAATGGTGCGGGTATCATGGGAATTCACTGTGCAAACAATAAACATCTGTCACCTGTTTTGCCTTTAGTGGCACTTTAAATAGGTTTTTTAAATAGACCTAGAAAGAAAGTGTCCATGTGGCTGCGAAGCACTTTCTGGGTCATGCAGTTCCAAACCAAGGCTAAAACCAAGGTCTCATCACACAGCAGCTGCGGAGTCAACGTAAGCAATGTTTCCACAATCAACACAACTCTCAGCATTTAAAGATAACAAACTCGTAGACATGGCTGTGCTTCTGCAACTTCTGGTTTCGGTCCTTGGCGCAAAACTGATTTTTGACTACGTCTATCAGGAGCATTCTGACTTGTGTGTTTCTAAGGGAAAGACTTATTTAAAAATAAACTCTACAAACCCAGTTTGTAACATCCAAACTGCAGTCTGTGGAAAAATCCAAACTACAGGCTATGGAACAGCTATCTGAACTCACATGGCCTCTGCGTTATCAACGGGAACGCGATAGAGTGGCACCGAGCCTCGGAGGATCACGCTGGAACTGCATGTACAGAAAAACAAAGGCAAAACTGGCTGTTAGCCAGGACTTTAGAGCCAGACTGCTTATTCAGCACAAGGCAGAGATGTACGAGGAGAAGAAGATAAGAAAACCTTCGGTGTACGTATTCAGTGTGAATTTACCCTGTTAGAAACTGGAGCTAATTTGAACTTCAAATCACTGTGCTAATTCACACCTGGTTTGGGGAAGCAGACAAAAATCACACACTAATCTAATTTCCTACATCAAATTCAATATTTGCCAGCGATACACACTCAATTACTGCAAACAACTGCAAACAAATGGTGCAAACAGCTTAACAGTGGATGATGCTAATTGTAAATATAGTGAGTAGCATTATAGTTTCATAGAGTCCTTTAGAAGAAATTTTCCAAGACATCTGAGGAAAACATTCATATTTCTAACATCTACATCTCGTTTCCCCCATCATTCTGTCTTCACACCATTAGTACAACAGGCTCAACGGCTATGTACAAGCTAGATAAATTGTCAGCCTCAGTCATTTCGCTAGTTTACTCTCAGTGTCTTTAGTTTGCAAACCGAAAGTATAGTGTTCGCCTTCAAGTTACATGGCGCACCAAAGCTACATTATGTACAGTATATTTAAGTGTTTATAAAGAAAATTCATGAATGTGTTGCTATTAAGAACAACCAGCAATTATATTAGGAAATGCTAATGAATCAATTTGTTTTTTGTTACAACAGTTACTTTTTCAGGTTCTTTTATGTTCTCTTGCATGGCTTTCTTTGGGGTTTAAACTCCCCGATTAAGTGAAGTACTCCAGACACTATATTTATGCATTATCAGGCAGCGTAACTGGATATCAGACTTTTTAGGTCCTGAAAATGAATAGATGACTAAAATGAATTATTGAAGTACACCATACTTATTTAGCATGCTTCCCCCTAGAATCCATACACATACCAATCTGCTGATGCTCCATAGCATGAGTGATCTCCAAGGTTCCCTCTCTGGTGGCATCACAGGACTCCAAATAATAAATGCACTGTTGAAGAGCTGTAACAATCTGAAAGGAAAACAGCGCATTCGTAAACTTTAGGCACTCCAGTAAATGACTTCAGAGTCCCTTTCCCAGCAAAAATACTCTGAATCAGTATGGCCTTCTAACCTTTGATAAGTCCATAATAATACAGTACACTAGTGCTGCCACTAACGACTAATTTTCTAACAATTAATCTTTCGACTAATTTTTCGATTAATCGATTAATCTAAACGACTAATTTCCAAAATA
>JAQMCW010000020.1:11338128-11348765 GCA_030068335.1 Chrysichthys cranchii
CTGGTGTTGTGGTATATACAGTGTGTACAGTACTGTGGTATATACAGTGTATACAGTACTGTGGTATATACAGTGTGCACTGGTGTTGTGGTATATACAGTGTGTACAGGTGTTGTGGTATATACAGTGTGCACTGGTGTTGTGGTATATACAGTGTGCACTGGTGTTGTGGTATATACAGTGTGTACAGTACTGTGGTATATACAGTGTATACAGTACTGTGGTATATACAGTGTGTACTGGCAGATATTGAGTATATATAGTAATGTGTACGCTGAATTGTTCGAACAAACAATAACAAGTGTGTAATTTTAGCTGCATTTCTTGCTAACCCAGCCAGCTAGCTAACCCGTTATATCCGCCTGCTGCTCTTGCTACCGAATTTCAAGCGAAAAAACCCAGCGTTACCTGTTTTCCAAAAACTCATCCCATTTTCGAGAATGTTCCTTTAACGGCCATTTAGAACAAAACGACTGTACTGCTGACTGAAACCATCACCAGGACACCAACGCTTTCCTTCTATTCACGGCCAAATCCCAAATGTAAACATCGCGCACTTCATAGTGCATATAAATCACCGGGTTTCCCCTTAACGTAGGACACTTAGATAGAAAGTCCTGAGGGATTTGGAACACAACCCGAAAGCCTGCCTTTATACAATCTTGGCGTTTCTATGGAGACAGCAAGCGAGAAGCGCGAGCTCATGAATGAACGCAGGACGCCCACGTCGTTGATTAAATTGAATTTTTAAATATTACAATAAAAACAATAATAATAATAATAACACACACACAAATACAACGTAATGCGGCTGGGTTTGGAATAAACGCTAAGAACAAACTGACGCCAAGTCACAGCGTTTGAAGAATAAGTGACCTGTCCCTTTAAGAGAGTCACGTGGTTTCTTCTTCTTTCTCTTCTTCCGGGTTTTATGTTTATGTTTTGGTTCATTCTGCAGACATCAGAGCAGCATTCGGACATTTTGGGCTTTGTCAGGTTCACGTGGGGGATTGAATCATGGCTGCAGTGGACAGTTTTCCCCTCTTATACAGAGAAATCGCCAGATCTTGCAGCTGTTATGTAGAAACCCTTGCATTAGTAGGTGCACTCTACACTGCCAGTAAAGCTGTCACACTCATGAGGGACTGTTACAGTCTGATAAGGCTTCACTTCATCCCCCGTCTGGTTTACCCTACAGATCTTGTGCACACCTATGGAAAATGGGCCATCATTAGTGGTGAGTTGGCATCCCTGGGATCTCCAGCCCAGTTCAGGAGCTCGAACATACAGGTTCCCAACCCTGATCCCTGATCCTGCCAGTGGTACAAGCCAAGGGGACACTCCAGGATCAGGGTTGAGATCCTGTTCTCGCCTACACCTTAATCCTGACTACACAAACTCCTTTCCATCTCTTTCATACAGGTGCATCAGAGACGATAGCTCAAGCATATGCCGAGGAACTGGCCAGGCATGGTGTATGTGTCATCCTTGTTACCACTGATATCTCCAGGCTAAATGCCACCGCCCAGGCCATCTCTGATACGCATGGAGTCGAGGCTATCCTGGTGGGGGCAGATTTCACCCACGGTGCCGTGACCTGCAAGACCATTAAAGATGCAATCAAGGATAAAGACCTTGGGTTTGTAATAAACTGCCTGAATACGTCGCCGGATATCCCCCGAGACTTCCACGAGACGTCTGAGAGCGACCTGTGGCAGACTTTGAACAACAGCGTATCTGCGGCCTCGCTGATCACACGTCTGGCTATACATGGCATGGCTGAGAGACGAAGAGGTGTAATTGTTAATATTTCATCAGGAAGGTGCTCCAGGCCCTGTCCAGGCAAGGCTGCGCTCTCTGCATCCACGGTTAGATCACAACATCATGTTACACAGATTAACCCCAATGAGACACAGTTTAAATGTTTATTACAAGTAACACAATAGTCATATTACTGACCTGCAGCTCATTTGCTGTAACTCTAGAGTCTCATATATTTCCTCAGGCTTTCTTTGACCACTTCAGTCGTGCCCTGCATTATGAATACAGCCATCGGGGAGTGTTTGTGCAGAGTTTGCTTCCTGGCAAAATAGCCTCTGAGGGAGAGGACGGGAGTCTCAGCGTGGGCTGGTTCGTCCCGCAGCCACATGTTTACGCCAGACATGCTCTGTCCACTCTGGGCATCTCACACCGAACAACAGGATACTGGCCTCACACACTGCAGGTACGATACAGATGCTTGATTTGAAATTTGTGATGTGTTCAAACCGATCCTAAATGATGAATGGTGTTGCTGTGTTTGTCTGGGTTTCTCGTGTTTCTTCCAGCTTGGGCTTATGCAGTGTGTGCCAGAGTGGATATGGGTGCTGGGAACGCGAGTGATGTGTAGGACGACCTGACGGCTCCGACTTTCACGGGAATAATAAGTGTATGATGTTGCACCGTTTAACAGGCTACAGATACAAAAAGTGACTAGCTTATGTTGTCTCTATGTGCAGAAAACGTCTGCATTTCTTATGTTGTGCAACGTGTTGTCAAGAAATATATCTATGATCACTTTCTCTCGATGAGTGACAATATAACAGTAGTTGTGTTACAAACAACTTCAAGTGTGACCAGTCCCAAAAGTCTCCAAACATACAAAAATTGATGCACCCATGAATGATGATTATTCGAAATAACGTTTGTAAGCCATGCAAATCACGGGAGTTTTCCCGTGAAACAAGAACATGGAAGGATGCTGGGAGATGGCCATGAAATTTGGGAGAAATTCGGGGAAAATGAGAATGTAGCCAGGTACGAGTGGAATGCACTGAAGTGCAAATACGTGCATAACACTACATTTTAACATGAGTTCACCATGAGTGGGAGAGACAAATACCAGGGAGAATCAAAAAGGAAAGGCAAAACACATTTAGCGGCTGTAACAGAAGTAGCTGTGAGAAATCGAACGTCTCACTTTTCCACATAGTCCCCATGCATAATCATCTAGCTCCTGGATTCCTGCAGAGAAGAAGACGTTGTAACCCGAGCCGTTGCACTGTCTCTACTGTCCCTGCTGCTGTATGAGGACGTGCGTTGTCATGGTGCAGCAAGACTGTTTTAGACAGCGTTCCTCTTCTTTTACTGCGAATTGCAGGTTTACGTTCATTTCGCAGCAACGCGCAGGAATTTGCACTGTTCACTGAATAGGAACCTTCATGAGTCTAAAGAGTGTTAACATGATTTTCTTGGGGAAGGGCTGACTTTTGAATTGCTTCTCCGTTAGAGAACATGGATTCCTTTGCTTTTGCTCTCCAGGTTATCGTGTAATTTTAAAAATACCTTTACAGGTGCTCCCCGAGTTACGATGACCCGACTTACGATTTCTCAAAGTTACAATGACAATTGCGATCTGCTAAAAATGGAAAAATATTTAGAAAATACTGGTTCCAGCTGGCAGGCCAGCGTAACAGCGTATGACGTACACGGACATTTGGACGATGCCCCGAAGTACACAGACAACACCTGGAAGCACACAGAAGATGCCCGGTTGACTCGCCTCGCTTGATGCCTCACTCTCTCCCACAACTCACGGAGTTACCTTGTGTATCTGTGTACTATACAGTGCATTACCACTGGTTTTTCGTTGTGTGTTTCAAGAGCTAATTTTAATTCAAAAGCATGTCTTCTACAGGAAAAGACTCCTGGGTAAGCTGGGCTATGCTAGGCTGAGATAGCTAAGCTAGGCTAAGTGGTTCAACACAGTGGTTCAACATATGATATTTTCGACTTACGATGAGTGTGGCAGAACGCATCTCCATCGTAACTTGAGGACTACCTGTACTTTTTGATTCTCACTCATAGTAATCATGTAGATGTTTTTCAAATAAAGTTACATTTTGTTAAAATACTGTTAATTTCCCTATGTGTGAAGACTTTTGGGACACCCTGTGTGTGTATATATATGTATATGTATATATAAATATATCTCAATATCTCTGGTGTTTTGTGTATACTGGTGGTATAAAACAGTGACATACTTATTTTTTGTTAGATTGTACCTTTTACATGCTTGTTTAGACAGTGCAGGTGTGAATCCCTTTTCCCCAATAAAGTACTACTAAACTATCTAATCTGATTTGTGAATCGATTTTTCTAAGTCATATTTCATATACTGAATACTACGTAATGAATAAAACCCTCTTTCCCACGCTGTTACAGGAAAACAGCCCGAAGTTGATTGTTTTCCCATGACAGAATGTACTGAAGTGTTTTATTCCCCACAGCACGCAATTTAAATTTTTTCAACACTAAGGAGTTTTAATGACTTCTTATTCATTTACAGTTACATATAACGCTGTAGATTGTGCACAAAAAAAGGTACCGGTAGTTCCTGTTATCACTTATGTTATAGGAGCTATAAAACGTCAAGCCCCCTTTCCTGACTTTCTCAAGCTAATAAAACAACGCAACAACCAATATGTTAACTAAGATTTTTAAAAAAAAAAATGAATTAAGGAAAAATTCCTGTTCTTTATCCATTTTGGGAAACTTCCACAAAACCAGTTATTTCTCGTCATGTGACTAAAGTTGATCTTTTTTCTATCTGAAAGACTTTCTGGAAAAGAAATTGGGATTGGGAGCTTCGTGAAATCTACGCGCTTCTTTCATGGAATCTGTGTGTAAACTACAAAACATTTTGTAAGTGCATTAATATGTAGGAACCTTCACACTTTCCATCAGGACGATACCTCTGAGATACCCCGAGCGTCGTATAGGGATGTTTTGGTTCACGTAGAGCCGCCTCGGTAAGAAAAAACAAAAAACAAAACTCTGACAGACCTTGCATGGGTTTTCGGATCTGTCCAGGTTTCAAGACAGCCGCTCTTTCTCTCCCTTCTCTCCTGGAAGGTAAGTGGAAAAAAACCCAACTTCAGACTTAATGAATAGTGCATTGTAATTGACACTTTTTTTTATTGGCTTCCTGCTGCTGCTGATTTTTCTCATACAACGAAGCACACTAGTAGGCTAAAGCCATGTTAGAGATTCATACAGGTTTTGAAACTATTTCGTGTCCTAATAATAATGCATGTAGGATTTCTATTTAGTTTATTTATTTATTATGCCTGCCTTTCTATTGCATCACTGTAACTAATACTGTGTATTTCCATGGTTTTAATGTACAGGGTGTCGTTTTAAAGCCTATTTTAACATTTCTGATTTAAATTGTTTATGGCAGTTTGTTGTACTAGTTTCAAAATCAAAATCCTAGGATTACTTTCCGGGAAATTCTGTTGGTCATGTCACTGGGTACAAACAGGAATTATTTGCTGAATTACTACATTTTTAGAAGTATTGCACTTCTTCCTAGGAGATCTGGATTAGTTCTGGGTATTTAAACAAGGTCAATGCCTTGGTTCCCACCAGACTCTAGGAGCTATCATCAAAAACCTTGCTTGCTCCTTATCATTGAGCACAACATCTCGTTTGTTCAGATAGTGGCATGTTAGATGGGCCATTTGTTCGCAGTACAACCCTAATAGTAGGGGAAAAGTACTATTGGTTCTTCTGTTGTATGGTAATCGTGTGTATTACAGTGAAATGTAAGAATATTCAGCAAATACAAATGACGTGAAGTCAACGGTACAGATCTGGGTGTTATAGGGAAATAACGCACATTGTGCTGGTAGGGTGGTGTGACTCAGCAAGGCATGAAGCAGAGTTCCTTCACCCTAACCCAACGCTGATTATTTTTCAGTTATAGCATGTAAAAAAGTGTTATGTTTGTCTTACACCACAGCCCCTTGCAAACATTAACCTTTTTCTTTTACTTATTCATTAATTTATTTACTGGGCAGCATGATGGCTAAGTGCTTAGCACTGTCGCCTCCCAGCAAGAAGGTCCTGGGTTCCATCTCCACGGTCGACTTCGGCGCCTTTCTGTGTGGAGTTTGCATGTTCTCCCCGTGTCTGCGTGGGTTTCCTCCGGGTACTCCGGGGTTCCTCCCACAGTCCAAAGACATGCACGTTAGGTGGATTGGCTACCCTAAATTGCCCATAGGTGTGAGTTTGTGTGTGTGTGTGTGTGTGTGTGTGTGTGTGTGTGTGTGTGTGTGCGCATGAACCCAAGTCCCAAGTTAGGGGAGGGTTGAGTGTGGGGGCTAGTGACCTCACCCTCTAGAATGCACTTGGCTACAGAAATGTCAACCGAGCCCCGTGGGGGCCGCTTGATACACTATGTGCTGGACGGCATGGACATGGACATGGAATTTATTTACTAATTAATGAGCCACGAATCATATTTTTATCTCTTTAAAGTTACATGTAATGTTGTGAAATGTTGGCAAGTTAATTTTTAATTTTAACGAATGCTGTTACAGCTGTCCCGTCACGAGCCACTAGTTTTAAAATGGTACTGGAGACTCCTTCCATAAAAGTCTCCTTATAGAAATCTTCACCATGTTGTTGTTGTTGTTATTATTATTATTATTATTATTATTATTATTATTATTAATATTATTTTTTTTTTTTTATTATTATTATGGCCCATGACCCTGTACACGCTTCGATACACCAGGGGGTAGCTCAGGGGGTTAAGACGTTGGCCTACTGATCGGAAGATCGGAAGTTTAAATCCAAGCATCCCCAAGCTGCCACTGTTGGGCCCTTGAGCAAGGCCCTGAACCTGAAAAATGCTCAGTTGAATAAATGAGATAAATGTAAGTTGCTCTGGATAACAGCGTCTGCCAAATGACTGTAATATAATGTACAACAACAGTCCAGTTTAAAATTAATGCTCAAATTGAGGACAGTGCCTTTCTCCATCATTATAGGTCAATGAACGTACACGTTACTAAAAAATACTCCTTTAGATTCTGTAGTTAAGGGTTCTTTCGTCACAACCAGCAAGAGCAGTGTCTTATTAGAGGCCATGCACCCTCGTGAATATACCTCATGTTATTCATTTCCAAGCAGAACACATCACTGACACGCTTACGTTCCAGCATGACAGCTGAAAATAAACCTGAAACACTCTGACTGGCCTTCAGAAGATATCACAAGCTATCAATCCCATAGAGACGCCCACAGGAATACTTTAAACAGCAAGTGTAAGACGCAAGTTCAAGCCTCATCTAACAGTGTATTGGCTGGCTGGGCGGGTTTAATTTTTTTCATTACAGTGTACACGTACACTGTACACACTTTATGTATTTAAACATGTATTTAAACATGTTGGTTTAAATCCTGTACTTACTGGCTCATATTTTGAGAGCTAAAAAACCAAAAACGAACTACACTCATGAGAAAATATCTGGGACAGGAGCAAACAAAGAAAAGAAGTGTTGGCGTGTAGCACAAACGTCATGTCTAGGGAAAGCATGACTAATAATTACAGAAGAAATGACAAATGTGACCTTTTCTTTTCTTTTTTTTTTAACTCTGGTGAGTGAACCGTGTTGACTCCACTGTCTAATTGTGCATTTCACTCGCTCCCATCTATGTATTTGTATATCGATCTAGCTAGCTAAGCTAGCTAGCTAGCTAGTAATCTATCAAGCTAGCTGTCTCACTGTTTGTCTATAGTACAGTATATAATCACAGCTACCATTGTTATACCACACTGTTATACCAAATCTTTTAATCCCATGGTGATGTTTTTGATACTTTTTCTTCAGGTGACCCACGTAATTGAAGATGGGTGACTGGGACCTCCTCGGCCGGCTCCTGGACAAGGTGCAGAAGCACTCGACTGTAGTTGGGAAGATCTGGCTGACTGTCTTGTTTGTCTTCAGGATACTCGTTCTTGGAGCCGGTGCTGAGAGAGTGTGGGGCGACGAGCAGTCGGATTTCATCTGCAACACGCAGCAACCTGGCTGCGAAAACGTTTGCTACGATCACGCGTTCCCAATCTCTCACATTCGCTTCTGGGTGCTGCAGATCGTCTCGGTGTCCACTCCCACCCTGGTCTACCTGGGTCACGTGCTTCACGTCATAAACAAGGAGAAGGGCATGAGAGAAGCTATGAAGAAAGCCCAAAATGATCAGGCTAACCAGTTCCACAAGAAAGGCCTCAAACTTCCCAAATACAGCAACGACAAAGGGAAAGTCAGCATCCATGGTCGCCTGCTGAGAAGCTACATTTTGAATTTGCTCTGCAAGATCTTACTGGAGGTCGGATTTACTTTGGGACAGTATTACCTTTACGGCTTTGAGCTTCAAGCTCAGTACGTGTGCAGTCGTTTCCCGTGTCCTCACAAAGTCGACTGCTTTCTGTCAAGACCGACAGAGAAAAACATCTTCATTTGGTTCATGCTAGGGGTATCCTGTGTGTCACTGCTGCTGAACCTCATCGAGGTTTTCTACCTGTTTGTCAGGAAGATCAACGAGTGCCTGAACCGTAAGCGTGACTACAACGTGACCTCTGTGACCCCGGTTTTGACCAAGAAGACTTTTGAAAACAAAGATCACATGATACAGAACTGGATGAAACGGGAGCTCCACCTTCAGAAAAAGGAAGTCGCCAACGAAGTGGGCAAGCGCTCGATTTTGGAAGACCACAACACCAATGACGTGGAAGAGGTTCATATCTGAGTTTTGTAAACAGAACCTTTCTCAAGGCCAGTTGACACAAATATCCCAGAGACTGAACAGCTGCTTTTTATGTTAGATAATACCCTGTATGGCCAAAAGTATGCGGACACCTGTCCATCACTGTTCTATGTGTTTGTTGAACATCCCGTTCCATTAATATGGGCATTAATATGGAGTTGGTCCTCCTTTGCTACTGTAAAAAGCCTGCAATCTTCTGGGATGACTATAGGGATTTGTGTCTCACAATATTCATTCACAGGAGCATTAGTAAGGGTTGAACCAGAGCACTCGTGAGGCCTGGAGTACAGTTACTCTTTCCGTTCATCTCAAAGGTGTTCAGTGAAGTTGAAGTCAAGGTCCGTTTGAATTTTTCCACTCCAACATCGGTAAACCTTGTCTTCTTGGAGGTCGCCTTGTCATGCTGGAACACATTTAGGCCTTTTCCTTCCTGAGAAGGGAAAGTGCGGTGCTACAGAACGCAAAGATATTCGAGATAATTGTGTGCTTCAACTTTGTGGCAGTAGTTTGGCAGAGAAGACTGTGGCTGTGTTCCAATATCCATACTTTCTGTACTTCCTATGCTTAGTTTGAGTACATCGGGCATTCCCATTGCGACTGCGATGAAAATAAGTGTACTGAAAGGACCTGGATGGTGCCCTCATAACGGTCAAATCTTGGAGTGTGGAACAATGTACACTTTTCGCACTCAACGGCCGCCATCTTAGCTACGTAGCGGAAGAGGCGGAGCCGACTCGGCTCGAAAAATAAAAGAAAAATGGCTGCCGGAAGGGATTTTCCATACAGCCTGCGTTAGAGGAGTCATTTTGCTAGAAAGCTAGAAATCTGTGAAGGGTTAAAAATCTGTTCGCCGTTCATCAAAGTCGGGGATGATTTTTGGCGGGATGACGAGCCGCGGCGACAGCCGTGATCGTAATTTCTAGTAAGTGCCCCATGATGGAGTAGGCGATTTGGAACAACACGTACCTACTGAAATCTGCACACTTAGTAAGCGCGGACTGTGTACTACGTGTAAGTGTACTCAGGAAAGTATGGATATTGGAACACAGCCAGAGATATGGGGGTGATGGTTGGGTGTCCACATACTGTGTATTTACAGATTATTCCACAACATTCTTAAATCGTCAAATCTGATCAGAAGGCATCGATGAGGCTGGTGAGAGAAGGGCTGTTCATGCATAAGTGAGCAGCATTAAATGTAACAATATGTTAGTGGGTAAAAAGTATGCCAATGCTGTTCATCCAATGCAAGGATGCTGTTTAATAACTAAAAAGTTGTCGTTTTTGACAAAGTGCTGTGGTCCAGTGGATAAAGCACTTCAGGATGTACTCTTACTAGTAAATAGGCAACTTTCGGGAAGGTAAAGTGCAACTCAGTTTCAAATCAGGATGCGTCACACCATCCGATCATTGATTATTTTCCTCTAACTGCATGCCCCCATGTGGTTTCCTCCTTACTTAAATTACAAAATGTTCATTTCTTTAGCGGATTTATGAAGTCAGGAATCAGTTTGGGTTTCTGTATACATGATCTGAATTTTGAAATGTTTTATATCGGTGAAACTGGGAATAAATTTCAAATTGAATCAAACCGCATAAAATCATGTTCCTTTTCCTTTCTTTTATTTTGGCTCGAAATGTATGACGTTGAGAAGGAGTGGATAATAGCTGAGTGTAAAGAGCATGGTCCACGATCTGTCAATCATTAATACACTTTTCTAACCATGAGTAGGGCATTTGCTGATCTCCAGACTACGTAACGGACAGATTTTAAAAAATTATTACACAACCATTGCCAACCACTAGAAGACAAAAACTCACGGTCCGATCACAGTGAACCATTATTTGGCCTGTGGAATTTTTATCTACTAGTATCGTCTGTGAAGGTGAGTGAGAAACGTGATCTTATACACATATTATACAGCTACTGGTGAAAATCATGCCCTTATGAGTAGAGATTATAAGTGATTTTTTGGGGTTATGCGTAAGGATATCGGTGCTGTAATGTGTATTTAATTATCCTGCGTGACGTATACTATTACATA
>JAQMCW010000020.1:11361266-11372853 GCA_030068335.1 Chrysichthys cranchii
ACAAGCCACCCCCCACCCCCCGGGTTGTAGACTGTCCCGCATTTGGGGTTGAGAAAGTTGGCAACCCTAGGTGTGTGTGTGTGGGGGGGGTGTTAAACGAATAGGTCCCCACCAATTGTCAAGAGCAAATCTACACCCCTGGTTTCTGCCTGTTTGTTCTTTGATCCATGGTACAAACTTTCACAATAATGCTAATCTTATGCACTTGCATCTTGTAGATACCTGATGCCAGTTTAGAAGGTTTGGCTTTATCCTGAAGTTTCAGCTCTGTGTATTTGGGTGTGGCCGTTCTCTGGAACATGTAAGCTTGTGCTTATTGTTATTGCTATTATCTGTTGTGTGCCTTATGTCCTTGTCCATGGTGCTGATGTTTATTTGGCATTCCAGGTGTAAAGGTAAGCCTTGGGGACAATTAGACCCATAACACCGAATCACTGGGGAGAAAACGATGTACTCATGAGAATACTGTATACCATAAGCTTAATATAAGTGTAACTTATATTACACACACTAGACCTCAGGTTGAAAGTTTATTTTAGGGCAGCAGACGTTTGTCATACCCTCCTTCCCTCGGTCCTTCTTGATTTTTTATTTTTTTGAACTCAAGACCTTGAACAGTGTCTCAATGCTGACAATCCCCAACCTCTCACAGACTATTAAGGCTACACAACAGCTACCTCACGTACGCCACGTCTTGATGACAAACCAGTCAAAGCAAGAAATGCGGGAATGTTGTGAAATGTGGACGATTGGGCTTCCCTTTTTCTTTAGAAATGTGGAAAATGTCAGAAGAATTCATATGTACTGCACAATCCCAGCTCTTTAAGTGTCAGTAAATCGAACAGCCATGTTATGTGGTTATCATGACTTGAACAAACAGTGTAGGAGTGAGGTGTGGATCGTAGATTGACCTCAAAGGCAGGATCTATTGTTAAAGGCCTTTTTAATCATATGGATCAACTCCAATTCGGCCACTTCGTTTTATGCAAAGGGTCAAATGGAGTTCAAACTGAGTGATATTTCTGTCAATTTCCAACGTTTCGATAAAAAAAAAAAAATGTAAGTGGCCATTCAATAATAAAAAAAAAACCCTTGGACAAGATATAAGGTATAAGAAGCTCAACAGTTTTTAAATGTGATTAAATGTTGGATTTTCTTTGTAGGTTTAACCTGATTTCATGTGAACCCAATTGGAAGGTAAAGTTGGAGGCAGATGCAAATGCAGGTCGATTATCAGGTGATGTTAGGACCGAATCTCAGAGACAAAGAGCAAATGTTAACAAGAATAACCAAATAAATTCAAAACCAGGATAGGTGCACAATTACAAAACGCTTGGAAAACCAGGCAAGAGTACACTCCGCGCGTTTACTTCACAAAGTGCAGTGGTTTGGAGTCTGTATTTATGCGCTTGTGTGTAATGTGTGGAACAGGTGTGCACGATCAATAACCGGGTGACTGTGAACGATAGTGTGTTGCAGGGGGAACTGGCGTCCATGGTGCCCACGTTTGTAGGCCGTGGTGTATCTTGGGAAGTGGAGTCCGGAATGGATTCCGGCACACACGTGATACCGAGGGAATTGCTTTGCAGAATATTTTGTCTGAAAATAACAGCAAAGTGAAATGCAAACATGGAGAACACACACACTGGAAGAGATAAATTACTTTAACAGACACAACTCAATACCATTAATGGATTGCTTGCTCTAAAGTGTTAGATTACTCGAGTCTTATATTTGTTTCAACCAATGCATGCAAATATTCAAGTGTATAATGAAATTTATTTATTACATGCATGAAATATAATTAATATACACTTTTTTTAAATCTAATTTTTATGTTTATTTTTTAAGCTACATTCCTTTGCCACCAAAGCATCATTATTATTATTATTATTATCATTATTATTATTATTATTATTATTATTATTAATAATAATAATAATAATAGTTATTGTTATTTTTATTATTTTTATTATTATTATTATGGGGAGACACGGTGGCTGGGTGGTTAGCACTGTCGCCTCACAGTGAGAAGGTCCTGGGTTCGAGCCCCGGGTTCGGCATGGGTGCCTTTCTGTGTGGAGTTTGCATGTTCTCCCCGTGTCCATGTGGGTTTCCTCTGGGTACTCTGGTTTCCTCCCACAGTCCAAAGACCTGCACGGAGGAGATTAGGCTAATTGGCTGCTCTAAATTGCCTGTAGGTGTGAATGTGTGTGTGAATGGTTGTCTGTCTTTGTGTGGCACCCTGCGGTGGATTGGCGACCCGCCCAGGGTGTGTCCTCCCCTGATGTCAGTTGGGATTGGCACCAGCTTTCCCCCGCCACCCTGTACAGGATTAAGTGGCAGAAGACGGATAAAGACAATATTCTTCTTCTTATTATTATTAATCAAGATTTTCAACCGAGTCCTCCTCAACAGGATGAAAGATATGGTTGACAACATGGTATGCAAAGATAGATCATGCACTGACCAAATTGCAACACTGTGGAATCGAAAGAGTGGAACTCATCTTCTTCTTCTTAGGTCCTGTCCACGCCGTCCAGCACACAGGGGGTCAAGCGGCCACCACGGGTTGACATTTCCGCTAAGTGCATTGTACAAGGTGAGGTTGCTAGCCCAATGCCAAACCCTCCCCTAACTCAGGACTTGGGTTCTCACACACACACACACACACACACACACACACACACACACACACCTATAGGCAATTTAGGGTAGCCTAATGTGCATGTCTTTGGACAGTGGGAGGAAACCGGAGTACCCGGAGGAAACCTGCACAGACACAGGGAGAACATGCAAACTCCACACAGAAAGGCGCTCAGGTCGACCCCAGGGCTCGAACCCAGGACCTTCTTGCTGTGAGGAGACAGTGCTAACCACGTCTGGAAGCTGCTGAGACAGTATGGGGTGTTGCAGAAGAACATCACCAAAATCATTAGGAATACTTAAGAAGGGATGATCCTGCAGAGAGATCCAGAACAAAACAAAACAATCCAGAAGAAAACAAAAGATTTTTATTAAGTAATAAATTCCTTATAAGTCTGTATGAGGATGTGAACCTTTAGGATCTTATCCAGGACACATTCCTACTTTGCAGCCAGTTGCCGGAGAGCAGAAACTCTGGATCCACTGCCACCCTGGTCAATAAATGAATGATAAAAAAAAGATAAAATGCACATGCCAAGTGATAAAAGTGTAAAACATTGAAACATTAAACAATGGGTTAATTAACCCCCGAAATGTCTTTATGGAAGTGAAGTTTGATGACTGCTGTCTTTAGCGTCTCTTTTCCCCCCGGCAATCAAATCCATGCTGCCACCCAGTGCTTATAATTATATGACATGATTCTAGTAAGTGTTACGATTTGGGTGAGGATCTTTATTTTGCAATGTTAGCTCTGTTGTAAGAAATGATTAAAACCTATAAGAAATGAGTCAAATCATGTGACCATGTCTGGCTGACCACATTCACTTAAGGTTAGGGGAAGTGTTGGGCTATCAGGCGTTAGTAAACGAAGACGTAAGCAAAATGTAAGGAGGACCGACCATTTAACTAAATCAGGAACATGTACAAGAAGACCACACACTCATAGAGCATCCATTTGAAAATCACATGCTTTTGAGAATCTGGTACTTAGAGCCCACAGTTTATACGACATACCGATCTCTTCCCACTCATCCGATTCAGCTACTGAATTTGACTGACATCTTTACAATTTGCATCCTGACCCACTGCTACCGGTGAGTTTTATTTTATTCCTGTTACAGTATGGTTTCATGTGCTGTGTTTCATAAATCCTAATAAAAAATATCTGTAGAAGTTTAATATTGTTGATCTTACATAAGTATGTAATATTTGCTAAGAGTACAATATCAACATGATGATCAGTAGATTCAATTCAATTCAATTCAATTTTATTTGTATGGCGCTTTTAACAGCAAACATTGTCGCAAAGCAGCTTTACAATACATAATGTTCAATTAAAGGCTTATTAATCAAGAAACATATCCATAAGCGCATATATATATATATATATACACACACACACATACTGTATATATCCCTGTCCCTAATGAGCAAGATCTACCCTTTAGTTAAACTTTTATGTACTCAACTATTTTGTAATTAACATGGTCAAACTGTTTTGGAGTGAATTTATCATTTCTGATGAGAATAAATAAACGGTGTATGTAGATTTAGATAGATTTTCTTAAAACTCATTCTATCTATCTATCTATCTATCTATCTATCTATCTATCTATCTATCTATCTATTGAAAGGTTATCTGGAGTGACTTGAAAGGTACACAAATATTTCATTACTTTTTATTCTTATTCTAATTATCAGTGGTTTTGTTGTTACTGTAGTTGTCTGAATAATGTTAACCTTTTTTTTTTGCCCATTAATTCTGAGAATTATACATCATTTGCCAAACCCTGCTAACTTCAATTAAATCCTATATGATTTAGCATCCAATGCCACCATATATATATATTTATTTTTTTTATTTTTTTTTGAGGTGGTACAAAAGCAAACATACGGATTAATGAGAAATGAGGAAATTTGAACACGATAGCTAATGTACAAACAACACGATACTATAGATTTGGGCTGAAATTTCATTGTTTAAGATGACTGACTTTGTCAGTTCCACCCAATCTGTATGGAAACAAATCGTTTCCCTGGAAAGAACATAAAAGTTCACCTCGAAGCTTCTAAACAGGAGACAACATGACATGCTTTTTCAACTGAAGAGGAACAGAAACTGCATAATTGCGCAAACTGTATGAAGGGCATATAGTGTGACAACAGCAATGTCCAAAATAATATATTGTACTTTTACACACACACACACACTTCAAATATTTGTGCGTTGGGGTTCAGCAGGGTGTTTAGAAGACATGCTTTTGCATTAAAATTAGCAGTGTGGTAATGCACTGTCCAGTACACTGTACTCCGTGAGTTACGGGAGAGAGTGAGGCATCACGCGAGGCGAGTGACGCGTACATCCGAGCATCGTCCACGTACTTCTGGGTGTTACCCGCGTACTTTCGGGCATCTTCTGAACCTATGGTACGCCATACACTGTTATGCTGGCCTGCCAGCGCTGCCTGCCTGCGAATCTTAAACATTTTCTAAACATTTGACAATTTTTAGCGTATCGCAATCGCCATCGTAAGTCGGGCCATCTTAACTAGGGGAGCACCTGTATGAGAGATGTGCAAAATATCTTCTGTGCAAATGCTTATTTGTTGACGCTTCTGAATCCGCTAAATTGCAATATAATTTATTAACTTCAAATCAATAAGTGGCCAGCTTTGCTCAGAATCTGAGGTAGGCCTACCATTAGTTTGGCAATTATGATGACGAAGGGAAGAGAAGCACTGTTTTCAGAAGATAAAAATATTAATAATAAACAAAAAGAAGAGCAAACGATTTATTCATTTCCATCACTGCATTTTAAATGACACATGAATCCAAATTGTCTGAGTATTAAAATAAAATACTCAAAAAAAACCCCGCCTTACTCTCAAAAGAACCCAGTAACCTTGGATTTGATTTACAATCTGTACGGTTAAAAAGATTATACCAACTGATAAACATTGTGTTCAGTGTGATCCTCACTCTACCATGATTATGATATTTTAGAAAAACAGTTTAGTTTGATTTCACTCACTTCAAGTCGACGCTTAGTTTTTCTCCTGAAAAATGTATCGAAGCTATATACAGGCAGTTAATATACATACGAAACACACTGTGTACGTGATAAATGATGCACATTCGAAATAATGCAGTGTATTGTTAGAATGATACGTTGGTGGACAATCCACATGGAGGTAGTAAGCACACACACACACGCACACACACACACACACACACCACAGATGACCATTCTTCTACCTGATAATATCATTCATCTTTCCCCTTTACTCTTTTACAGAAAACCACAAAAATCACAATGGGAGACTGGGGTTTTCTCTCCACATTACTGGACAAAGTGCAAGCCCACTCTACCGTCATCGGTAAGATCTGGATGAGCGTCCTGTTCATCTTCAGGATCCTGGTTCTGGGTGCAGGAGTGGAGAACGTTTGGGGAGACGAGCAAACTGATTTCATCTGCAACACCCAGACGCCGGGTTGTGAGAATGTCTGCTACGACACGAAGTTCCCCATCTCCCATGTCCGCTTCTGGGTCCTACAGATCATCTTTGTGTCCACTCCAACCCTGCTGTACCTTGGCCATGCCATCCACATCATCCACCAAGAGAACAAGCTAAGAGAGTTGCAAAAGGGCAACCTGTCCGTCATGGCACCAAAATACACAGATGAAAATGGCAAGGTCCGAATCAAGGGCAGGTTGCTGTGCAGCTACTTGACTCAGCTGATTTTCAAAATCATCCTGGAAGTAGCTTTCATCGTTGGCCAGTATTACCTGTACGGCTTTGTAATGATAGCTGAATTCCTATGTGACCAGCGACCCTGCCCACACATCACACAGTGCTTCATGTCCAGACCCACAGAGAAGACCGTCTTTATTATCTTCATGCTCGTGGTTGCGTGTGTTTCCCTGGCCTTGAACGTGCTAGAAGTGTGCTATTTGCTTTGTCGTAGAGCAAGACGACGCCCAAAATATGAAGGAGTGGAGCTGTACCCTACAACAGCCCACGGTCCACCATTAGGGGCAATAAGTCGGGAAGCTGCAGAGAGCATTAAGCAGAACGGCTTGAATGGAGTCATGGAGAAGCGTTGGGCATACCAGGGTCATACCGCTGCTAAAGAAATAGAACTGTAAAACTACACATGTGACTACACTCTAAAAAGTGCTCGGTTTTAAAATAACCCAATTTAGATACATTTGGAAACCCAAATATGATCTTAGCCAGCATGGGTTGTTTTAATTTCGTGCCAAAGGGTTAGGATGTTGAGCACAGAATGCGAGGTTGGTTTGTTTAAGCCAACCCAACAAAAACGACTACACTGACTACATGGTTACAGTGTGTGCGCGATTTTATTTCATCATCATAAAAGACGCTTCACGTAGCACTTTTTTCATGTGCAAACTACACATGCGATGAAAGCGAAGATAAAATATACCTCTTACAAAAATACTCATTTGTTTTATTCATTATCACGAAGCCAAATTCGGTCATGTTTTCCTGTTGAATGACATTAAATGAATAACCTTTAGTTCGTAGTCCAAGTAGTTAGCATGTCTACTAGATAGTATGGCCCTTAGTAGTGCCATGCTACCAAGCCATGTTAAAAACATTATTATCTACATAATGACCTACAATTACCTACATACCTCTCACTCACTCACTCACTCACACACTCACTCATCTTCTGCCACTTTTCCAGCATTTCACCTACGTTTGCTTACAGTTCTTGGAGCTGCACCTAATTTCTTTGACTTCAGACTTGTTCTGGTTGCTGCTCTGTCTCAACAGTGGAAAATTCCCCCAAATAAATCTTAAACCAATTGCCCAGTCAGGTCTGCATCCCAAGCTTCCAACAAGCTAAAGCCAGCAACTGGTTTGTAAAACAACCTTCATGTTTTAG
This sequence comes from Chrysichthys cranchii, assembly GCA_030068335.1. Classification (NCBI taxonomy): domain Eukaryota; kingdom Metazoa; phylum Chordata; class Actinopteri; order Siluriformes; family Claroteidae; genus Chrysichthys; species Chrysichthys cranchii. Next base: position 11,368,827 of record JAQMCW010000020.1, read on the forward strand.
AGTGTAACAAAAATGTATTAATGTCCTGTCTGATTTAGTAGGTTAATATATCGTCATAGGAAACTAATGATGTTGCACACCAGATGGCCCAGTGTACCTGTTGAGTTCAGGCTACTTTTACTTCTCCGATCAGCTTTAGGCAACAGACTAATTTTCCCGTCATTTATATCCTAACACTCAATAATTACCTCCAGATTTTTCCTTACTGTGTTGTATTATATGAGCAGAATAATACTTTAAACCTGCAGTGGATTAGACTGATGGGGAAAACTGGGAAATTGGGAATCGTATCCATTCAAAAAAAATCTACAGCACAATAATACGGCCCTCGGATAAAGGGTTTTGAATACTTCTAAATCTCAATCTACTGTACGACTTACGAAATATCTACCGAAGCTTACATGATACCGCCTATGGTCATTGTGTTTAAACTGCACTTGCACATAAATATTGTGATTCAATTGTACTTATTTTAATGAATAAATTATAAGCCCTATGTGGGGAGCTTGTTTAATAAATCCGTGTTGGTGGTTTATTGAATAAGTAGAGAAAAGTAAACTTGTACGAATGCAAGAAAGGTAAAAAAAAAAAAATAAAATAAAAAATTCTGAAGAAAAGCCAAAAAAGAAATGAAAGAATATGGGAATCATTTTTGAATTTCTGATTTATGAAGCTGTGTTACCATTCCTCTCGTTGTAGCCATCAGCCATCAGCCATCCCTCCATCCATCCATTCATCCCATTTGACTTTGGGCAGGAGGCAGGATACGCCCTGGGCAAAAGTCACCAGTCTGTCTCAGGGCTTTGGGTGAAATTTCAACACAAATTTTTAACTCGTAAAATTCACTTTGAACAATCGCTAATCCCAGACATGAGATAAGCTTCAGAATTTCATAGTAATAGCAAAGATTCTAAAGCGGAGCAAGATGCATCACTTGCGCAATAGGCAGGAGTACCACCGTGGACGCCATTTTGATAAACCCACCATAACTTATCTGTTTCGGCAAACGGCTAGCGCCGCCTCCTGGAAAACATACGCTAAACTGTCCAAAGTTCTTCAAGCAGTCATGAGGAGGTTACTTGTTGTCAATACTATCTAAGAGAACAAATCGATGGCTGAAGTCAAACGCAATCCACGATGTTAATCGATGTCCGAGGCTTCAATCAAACGGGGCTGATTTTGCAGTGTAGCTGCATGTAGTTGAACTTACCTCAATTGGGCTCCAATTATTGAGAAAAAATCAAACAATCCGCTCAAATAATCTATTGATGTCGTCTTAACACAGGATGTCATCATTTCTCATAATGCAAACAAGGCTAATACATCAAAACAAGAAACAATAAGACGATTTCAGAAAAATGCCGCATGTTTCCCACTGTATCCGACCTCTGGAACGAAAGGCCAGCTGACCAAAATGGCGCCCATAGTGTTGAACTTCTGTACTTCCTAATTATCGACGTATTCTCCGGCCAGTAAGCTATCTTGCGCGTAGCGCTTTACAATCTTTGGTAATAGCCTATAAAAACCGTCGGCACAGGTGCGTGGGAACCCACCATACAGTTTCACCCTCCATGCAATTGAAATTCAACTGAAGTATCAATCACCTCTTTGAAGTCATCAACAAATAAAAAATGTTATTTTACAGATTTAAACAGATTTCTTTCAAAAAGTATGATTTCTAGATGTCGTGCAACCGTAGGGAAGTGCCCCACTGAGCTTCCGTAACATCCTATTGTACCTATTATTCAAAAATAGCAACAGCACTAAGTGTCAATAAACATCTATATCATCAGGATATTTCCTGCCCCATGTTTGCTCGGAGAAAGTCCTTCAGGGCTCGGCTCTTCTCGTGTCTCACTCCTCACTGTCTATTCAGACACGTGGCCAATACTTACCTACAACTTTTATTTCTTTTGATCTACTACTTTAAAATATTTGTCAATAGTTCACATGGTGAGAGCTCAGCTTCTTCCTGGGATTTGATCCCAAGCGCCTAGATTTCGGTCTGTGTTTTGTCTTTAGACGAGGAAGGGCCAGGTTTTGACAGATGACTAAGAACATCACAAAACATCTGTTCTCCTAGGGAAAAAAATGCAAAAGCTTAATTTCACACACGCTTAAAAGATTCTTTGGGTGGGGTGGGAGACATGGCGCTAATGGCTAATGGATTGCATGGCTTTTACTATGATTTTTTGGGGAGCATTATAAGCGGCAGAGTTACAGAGTTGGTGATGAATACTGTATATCATTTTGTGTGGTCAGCATTTCTTTGATCTTTTTAAAATGAGCTTTGGCATGTTAATGTAGTGGCCTTAGTTGTGAAGGTAAGGGGCTCCATGTATTCAAATGTAAATCTCATCAACCAGGTTGTGACAAGGCGTTCCCCATCTTGCACATCCATTTCAGGGTGCCGTGTCGACCCAAATGCTCGTCTGCGTGGTGCACATCTTCTCCCTGATGCACAAAGAGCAGAAGCTAAATCAGCAGGAGGAGCTGTGCTCATTCTCGGGTTTGAGATGATGCTGACATTGTCCATGCGGCTGCTCGATTTTGGAAGCTGCCCAATTTTGGCAGAAGTACAAAAAGTCTGAGGTCTCGTCTGTAATACACATGCGTACTATCCAAACCATGCATGCATACACTATGATATGACATGTAAACATTTTACAGCACGGAACGCACATAGTGTTTTCATTGAGAGACAGAGTGTTATCCTATACACTGTAAAGCCAGATATGTTCATTCATTCATTCATTCATTTATTATCCATGCAGCTTAATCCTGTTCAGGGTCGCGGGGGGAAGCTGAAGCCAATCCCAGATAACTTTGGGCGAGAGGTGGTGGTATCGAGCTCTGTGTATTCAAATGTAAAACTCATCAACCAGGTTCTGGTGACAAGGCTTCTTTCCCCATCTTGCATCCGGCCATTTCAGGGTGCTGTGTCAACACAAATGCTTAGTAATGTATTTACTACTTACGAATTTAGTGAAATAAAAAAAAAACATGAATAATAAAAATATAAAAATAATACAATCGGGAAAAATATTAAAACTTGGTTAATAGTAAATAATATTATCACCTTGTATTAAAAAGAAAAACAATAAAATCATGAATAAAAAAAAATAAAAAATTCAAAGTAACAACTGATGGCTGTTTAACCCACAGTGCTGCCCCCCTTTTTGATTATAGGAAACTAGCTGATTACCCGGTGGCTTCGCTCACTGAGTGCAAGGGGAAAAAAATAACACACAGTAAATCATTAACATCTAAGAAGTAAAGATACACTGAGTACTACTGCAGTGCTTTCAGGTAAACCTCATCTTTTGTTTGCCCATTAGGTGCTTAAATGCATACGTTTTTTGGGTATTTACACCGTTTTCATATAAAATGTAAGTGATAGTGACGCTCTTTTCGGTCATACGCACGTATAATATGTTCTATGGTCATCCGTAATTTCCGTTTCATCCGCAAAAAGAATTTTGTAGGTATAATCCCTATATAAATATAATATAATATTTAGCTACAGCACTGAGGACCCAAACTTGGGCCAGAATAGCAATAAACAAGCACAAGAGGGGGCCAGTGGGTGGCAAGATGTGGCTGAGCATTCGGAGACATCAGGGATTTAAGCTTCCAGACTACATAATACCTCTATAAGGCCTTTTCATACATCACGTGCAACAGTGTGATTATTGACTCCAGTTTCTCATTTGGACGTCATATAGATGATATTAGGATATAAGAGAACACTAGGATGGCTTTTATAATTAGGTAAAGCCACAGACCTGAAGGGTTCAGGGGCATAGAGTGTTTTGGACAAGGAATTCTGAAGATCCTTCCAACAAACTTAACACTGGAAGACTCTGTATTGTACAGTTGAGGAATAGTAATGACTCATAATCGTACTATCCAGCAAAGATTCTAAAGTGGAGCAAGAAGAATTACTTACCCAATAAGCAGAAGTACCACCGTGGACGCCATTTTGATAAGCCCACCGTAACATTCCTTATCTGTTTCGGCAAACGGC
>JAQMCW010000020.1:11372953-11382988 GCA_030068335.1 Chrysichthys cranchii
TGTGAATTGGTGAGCCGACTTAGAAGTTTTTCACTAATCAGCCCATGGTTCGGGTTGCCAGATTGGGGGAATTTTCAGGCGCAAGAAAACTTTTCAAACTCTACAAATTCGATCCAAACATGTTTGCGCTGTAACACAGAACTTGAGATACACTTATCATTATTTTATGATCAGACAAAATGTCTAACTGCTAAAGGATACGTTCTGATCTCAAGAGGAAAAAAAACCTCAACGGGTTAAGTTTACCAATCTGGCAACCGTAATCTCTTATAAGAGGAAAGTTTGACAAGTGAGCCTCAGTTTCTCTGCAGTCCAACAGAGTCGGAGTTTAGGAAGTTGCCGGAGAAAGTCCTTCAGGGCTCGGCTCTCCTGTCCTCTTACTCCTCGCTGTCCACTCAGGTATGTAACCAGTTGCCTAGTTACCTGAACATTTATCCAGTCTGACCTACTTTAGACTTTTAGTAATAATAATAATAATAATAATAATAATAATAATAATAATAATAATAATAATGAGAGAGCCGTTCTTGGAAAGACCTGTGTTTAAACTTCTATAGACCTCTGAAGGAGTCTTCACCATGCCTGTGAGTTGAAGAATAAAGTCATGATTTACTTTCTTACAGGTCACAAGATATACACAGTCCCTCTGGAATCTTGTAAAGATTATAAAGAGCAAATGTACTACTTTTTCCCCCTTTATTTTGGGAACTCAAAAAACAAAAATAGGTAATGAAAAAAAAGAAGAAGAAGAAAAAAAAAACATAATCCATGACGGATTGCAAAGGTTCATGAGAAATGTTTCGACCTGGTTTACTGTAAATTTCCTTTTCCTCCATTCAAACCAGACTAGATCCATGTGTCTGACGTACATTTATAGCATTCTACAGTGGACGTAGTGGTAATGTTATTTCATAGCGAACTTTAAAATGTCCCCTAGACCGACTAAAGCATATAGGCGCTATTTGTTGGATTTGTCCTTAAGGCATTCCTCATGTTTCTTGGCTCGGATGGTGAGTGTTCTGCTACTCCATGGGCCGGAGCGGTGCTTTGATCCCAAACTGCTGAGGCTCCGAGTTTGCTAAATGGTTTCTCTGCTGGAGTTTTGTCTGTGTTTTGTGTCTAGATGAGAGAGCGTCATTTGGGCCTTATAGGCACCGGCTGCAGACAATTTACTAAGAACATCACAAAACATCTGTTCTTAGAGGAAAAAAGGAGAAGAAAGGGGAAAAAAAGAACAAAATTTCACGTTGTAGAAAGATCTATTCGATGCTTGGGAGTTTTGGTGCTAATTGATGCCATGTTTTTAATTTAACCTATGGGAAACATTACCGAGCGCTTTCTGACAAACTCCACAGGAGCATAGTCATATATCACGACGTGTGATCAGGGTAGGATAGGGTATATTCATTTCTCCTGAGTTTTTTTTTTTTTTTTTTTAACCTAGGAAAACTCAGATCACCTATAAGGGTGAACTAAAAGTTAGGGTCAGATATGACCCCGGGGGTGCTACAGGGTTAAAAATGTTGTTTTGGCATGCTCAGTTTAAAAAAAAAAATAAAAAATTCACAGAGTGCACCTTACTGCTGAAGGAAGGCCTTCCATGACATCTATTCTAGAGATGTCCGTGAAAAAATCAATGAATATACATACGGTCTCCCATATTATCCCTAGACCTCATAGGTAGAACTTGTACAAGACATCACTGCGTGCTATTCTTCCAGAAGATTTTAAGGAAGAAGCACCTTTAGATCATCTGCAAATTCTTTGGTGACATCTGGAACGGGAATATTATAACAATCTTAACATTTTTCTTTGTAGCAGAAACACGCCCCAAGATGGGTGACTGGAGTGCTTTGGGCCGGCTCCTGGACAAGGTGCAGGCATACTCGACAGCCGGAGGCAAGGTCTGGCTCTCCGTACTCTTCATCTTCCGCATTTTGGTGTTGGGCACAGCCGTGGAGTCGGCTTGGGGCGACGAGCAATCTGCATTCAAGTGTAACACTCAGCAACCAGGTTGCGAGAACGTGTGCTACGACAAGTCTTTTCCCATTTCGCACGTCCGCTTCTGGGTGCTGCAGATCATCTTTGTGTCGACACCAACGCTCCTCTACCTGGCTCACGTCTTCTACCTAATGCGCAAAGAGCAGAAGCTGAACCGGCAGGAGGAGGAGCTGCGCTCCATCCAGAATGATGGAGCTGACGTGGATGGGCCATTGAAACGCATTGAGCTCAAGAAGTTCAAGCATGGCCTGGAGGAGCATGGCAAGGTGAAGATGAAGGGTGCCCTGTTGCGCACCTATGTAGTCAGCATCCTTTTCAAGTCTCTTTTCGAAATCGGTTTCTTGCTCATCCAATGGTACATCTATGGCTTCAGTTTGAGTGCTGTGTACACCTGCGAGCGTTCGCCCTGCCCCCATCGCGTCGATTGCTTCCTGTCCCGTCCCACCGAGAAGACGGTGTTTATCATCTTCATGCTGGTGGTGTCGCTAGTCTCCCTGGTGCTCAACGGCGCTGAGCTCTTCTATGTTTTTTTCAAGCGTATCAAGGATCGCGTGAAGGGCAAACAGGGTCAGTTTCAGTCCAACACCTTACCCCACCCTCCCAAGGACTTGCCAGGTACCAAGTATGCCTACTACAATGGATGCTCGTCACCCACGGCACCAATGTCGCCCATGTCGCCACCGGGCTACAAGCTAGCCACGGGCGAGAGGACCAACTCTTGCCGCAACTACAACAAGCAGGCGAGTGAACAGAACTGGGCTAATTACAGCGCCGAGCGTCAGCGCTTGGGCCACAACGGCAGTACCATCTCCAACTCGCACGCACACGCCTTTGACTACCCCGATGATGGTCACGAGCACAAGAGGGCGCCGGTGAGCGGTGAGATGCAGCCTTTGGCACTCACTGAGCCAAGACCGGCTAGCCGCGCGAGCAGCCGCGTGAGCAGCCGAGCCAGGCCTGACGACCTGGATGTCTAAAAGCTGCATCGACCCGTGCCATGCTTGCGTTGTGCCAGTCTGTTAAAGATATGGACATAAGGTGCAAAGACATAAAAAACAAAATATCGTCTCCTGCACCCGGGGAAAAGACACTGTCCAGTGTCCTGTCCTCGCTCTAGACTCTAGATGCAGAGATGTAAAATTACTCACACTGCTGGAGGTACTATGTGTTAATTAACATCAATGTCGAAGACTAGCGGCGCTAACATGCCTTTAACAGCTGAACAGTGACAGGGGTGAGAGGCCAATGAGCATATTCAGTTCACTTCCTGTAAGTCCCCCATTTCTCCTGGATGAATATACCTTGGTCATGTGACTGACTGTTTCATTGTTTTATCCTACAGGCAAGTTTGATTTCAACCTTTCCAAATTTTTAAATAAATGCAATAATCCATTGTACTACAACATTCCCATTATGTTCCTCATCTCTGTGACCTCGACACTGTCTAGTCAAACAGAGTTGTGTGTAGGTTCCTAGTGCTGAAGTTCATGAATTAATATTTATTTATTCACAAAGAGTACAGAACACCCACCTGACAGTGACTGACTACTACTCAAGGTCATATTCATCTGAACAATACTTCATACAAAGTAAGAACAATAACAAATCAGTAGAGCCAACCGCATATTTATTGACAATAATCCAAATTTTGGCAATACATTTATTAACAAAAGGTCGCTTTTATTAATCGTAGTGGACTGTTGTTTTCCTGATAAACTTTGAATATATGTGGTGTTAGTTCTGATTATTTTGTGTTTTTTATATCGGTGTGGGGCAGAAGAACTGTTTTCTTTTCATTTTTTATTTCCTTTTTTTTTTTTTTTTTTTAAATTTGTTCTGAAAAAAAAAACAAACAAAAACAAAACAAAACAAAAAAAACCAAACCCAACTCTGCGAGAAAGGCTTTACATGACTTCCCTTATTTTTTTTCCCCCCCCCAAAGTATGCCACTTTTACTTATTTGTCTTGTTGAATGGAAAAAGAAAGTTAGTTATTTGTGTCCTACCCATGGAGTGAATGAGTTTTTTTTTTTTTTTTTTAATTCAATGTAATCATGCTGCTTGAGAGATAGAGTTTTAGTACTGTAAATCAAGCTAACTGTGTCACAAATGTGAGTTTTTAGAAGACTGCTTGTTAGAGCTGGACTAATATTTAGTCATTTAAATAAATAAATAAATAGATAGATAGATAGATAAATAAATAAGAAATATATACGCCAATGTAGCTCCACACTTACCAAACATTAGTAGATTAAATCTGATTTTGGACCTTTTTTAAGGTTTGAATTTGCAAACTTTACATCACGGCATATCGGTACTCAAAGCATGGAGGTTCTCAGATATGAAGTTTTTTTTTTTTTCAGCTACAATGGTGTTTGCACTGAGTCTTTGGCAAGGATGATGTTTGATGCAGACGTGGCAACATGTTCTCTCTGTTATGCATATGACTAATTTATTTGACCACACACCAGACCAACCATCACCATATTAAAACAGATTTCATGTGAAAACCTTTTGTATATGGTTGGACCTTGAAGGCCCAAACCGAGATGTTTCATATCCACTGAATAAGACAAATCCAGTTGTATGTTTGTTCGATAAAGAGCATTAAGTAAAAGGCCTTCCTTGAGAATCCACTGTTGTACAGTGTGCAAATGCATGATAGCAAAAAAAAAAAAAAAAGTCATTAATCAAATCTGTGAAAAGAATGGCTATTTTAACCAATAAAGATTTTTCTTTGTTATATTCCATGTGTTTGTTTTCATACGTGATACGTGAACTCTTCACTATTGTGACTAACGATACATGTGATTCCCCGTCCCCTATTAACGACGATGTGAAATGATGATTTCTTTCTTGCGTTTTTTTTTATTCAAGCCCTATTCCTGTTTTTTTTTTTTGTTTTGTTTTTTTTTAAATACTTTACCATACTTTTGTTGGGGTGCCGCGAGTATTTTTATTTACAAGCTGTTAAACGCATATAATCTGAAAATGACACAATGCACAGCAATTTGTCTGGAGCCAGTATCAAATAAGGCCTGGTACAGCCATTTTGCTTGAAAGAATTAGCTTTACACAAAACCACGCACATAAACTGAGGCAATAAGGCTTAAACCGGCGTCGTGGCCAAAATCCGATGCCAAGGTTTACTTAGAAACTGAAAAAGACTGATACGCTTTTACATGTATGTCTTAAAATGCCTCTGAAACTTTTAAATTTTCATCGTATAAAAAGATCCAGTGCTTTTTTTTTTTTTTTTTTTTTTTTTTTTTTTTTTTTTTTTTTTTTTTTTCCTTATCCAAGTTTCGTACTTAACCTTTCCACAAAGCTAAATAAAACCACATGTCTGGGCTGAGCCTGTGGACCACATGTGGCTAGAGCAGAGAGTGCAGGGGGAAAAAAGCATGAGGCTTTGATCTAGTGCTAATTAATCCAGATCTTTTATTCACCAATGGCTTTTTTTTTTCTTTTTTCTTTTTTTTTTTTTTTTATATCGACTTTATCACCCACCGTTATTTTATGAACGGGAGACTCCCTGAAAATGACTTCTCTGAAAACGGTTGTGCAGGTTACTGTCAGAAGAGATTAATTAGGGCACAAATTACGTCGAAGAAAGCAAGAAAGAAGGCCAAACGTTCTGAGAAAACGTCTTTCCGTGTTATAAATCTGCGCTATCTTTTCCAGGCTAATCGCTTCGTTAATGCCACGCGATGCAATGCTACTGCAGCGATGCGAAGGTAAAAACGCCAACCAGAACTCTGTGCCCTCCCAGAGGTGCATGAGCACGTCTCAGACGGTAAGACATGGCTCACACGTGTTTCTCTTGTCTGTTTTTGGACAGTGAGGATTCAACTGAGGACAGTTTTAAATGCACATAAAGCTTGCTTCTCTCCACAGCCTCCTGGAAACCTCAGCTTCAGAGTTACATTTCCTTTGCCTGAGCAGCCACCCAGACCACAACTCCAGGGTGGTTCTGGGAATCCGTGTTAAAGCTGCTAACATTGCCTAAAAATGGCAAATCGACTCATTGTTATGACGTTGCCCCCATGTCTAATAAAAACATATGCCACGCTGCTCTCGTAATATTTTCTATTGGACAGCAGTCTGGCTCGGCAGCAAATCCGACCTTCTTATTTGTGTCTAAAAGCCCTCTTACTGATTCCCAGCTGTGTTGCATTCACAACATGAAACAACCCTTTTCCATCTTTATGAAAAACACAAACGCAAACACATGAAGGGTTTCGGGGCATTTATTCAGCCAGTAAAGCTATGATTCCCAAAGGTTAAGTAAGGTAATGGTTTAAACCTTGAGGTCGATCCTAGCACCGTCGGCTGAACGCATCTTTTGAAATGAGCTGGTGTTACGTTCCTGATGGGGTTTTTTCCCCTCTAGAAATAGCCCACCTACATAACGCAGAACATATATCATGGATTTAAGCAGATTGGCACCCTGTAAGAGTACTGGAACGCTACCTGTCACATACAGGGTGTGAAAATATCGGCTTTTCATCGTCTTCTCGGCAAATGGGCCTGGGCTCTCGGCTTGGCCGGTCTGCACGAGCATATCATGCACGGTTATGTTTTCTGCACACTCTTTGCTGTTTACTTAAGCATAAGTGAATCAAAACAGTAGGATGCTTCCAATTCTTCAACTGGGAGAGCGGTCGATATCGAATGGTGTTCTGGCTTTGGTTGTGGTTCAGAATTGGATTCACTGCCTGTCCCGTTTCGCTCTTAAAATATCCACCACTGGCCTTTGTGCGTTTGCTGGAGCTCAGCATAAAGGCTGTGGTTTTATTAAACATGGATGAGCTGCTACCAAACATGAACTGGAGAGTATGAGTCAGACCACCTTTATGTCTCTTCTTTTACTTCAGCTACTGCTGCTGCTTTGTCATCTAATTCAGCACCTTTGTATTATTATTATTATTATTCGTTCGTTCATCTTCTGCCACTTAATCCTGGTCAGGGTCGCGGGGGGAAGCTGGCGCCAATTCCATCTGACATTGGGTGAGAGGCAGGATACGCCCTGGGCAGGTCACCAAATCCACCGCAGGATTCATATTTACATTCAGACCTACGGCCAATTTAGAGTCGCCAATTAGCCTAATCCCTGCTGTGCATGTCTTTGGACTGTTGGAGGAAACCGGAGTACCCGGAGGAAACTCCACACAGAAAGGCACCCGTGCCGAACCTGGGACTCGAACCTAGGACCTTCTCGCTGTGAGGCGACAGTGCTAACCACTCAGCCACCGTGCCGCCCTATTATTATTATTGTTGTTATACTTTCTCTTCCCTTTATTTGACTTTGTCAGCTGTGTTTATTGCCATATTCTGACTTCTCTTCCTTTGCTAGTTTATTTAACTTGCTTATTCTTTTTTTTAATCCCAATTTTCTCTCAGTTATGGTCCTTTGCCATCTCCCACTCCTAGCTAGCTCGCCTCTATCGCACAACAGCTAGGGGGAGGGGGAAGGCTCCCAGACGCCCACGTTGGGCTAACAGGCGATATATTAATGGCGCCCCTTCCATTCAGACAGCATGGCCAGTTTTGCTCTTTTGGCCTGATGGCCACAGATAGCTATGCCATCATTGGGAATCATTATCTCCCAGGGATATAGTGAACACTTTTCTGTTGCACAACTCAGGAACCCCATTTGCTCATTTTGCATGGATAAAGATGGGGCGCCTGGCACATGATGGACTAACATTCCATGGACCTAGCATTCCAGGTGGTATTCCCACCTCGTGCCCAGTGTTCCCCATATAGGCTCAGATTCCTCCGTGAGCATGGCCAGCATTAATAAACGAAGGCACGGATGGATGAAGAAGTAATAGTAATGGTGCCATTATGCTGCTGGCCGAATAGCCCCAGACATCCTGAACCCAATATTTGGCCATTTCCTTCCGTGAAAAACAAGACAAAACACTTGAATATGCCATTTCATTCATTCCACTCAAAGTACAGCTTACATCTCTGTTTGCTATGCAAATGATATCTGAGGCAATTTAGCAACCACAATTGTACTAGCATTTGATGCTTTTAATGCATGCAAATGACTTTTCTTAGAATAGATTTACAGGAAACAAATTTCCTTATCATCTTGGGCGTTCCCTTTCCTTCGGTTTTCTAACTCGCATAAGGCTGCACACTCAATTTCATATTTGTATGCGCTTTCCCTTCAGGGCACACGAACCACTGATTGTTAAAAGCTGCCTCTGAGATATTTGAAGGTTTGGAAACGCAAAGAGAGACAAGGCATGGCTCGTGGGTGGTGTGGAGTCAGTCGGCTCTTTCCAGCTTTCCATGTGTTTCATAAAAGCTTGCAGAGCATCAGCACATGCTCAACAGGCAACGCAAAACGAAATGAGCAGGCAAAGAAAACTGAAACGTGACACGGAATGCAGGAAAAGTAGCGTCTCTAGTGGTATTTAGTGGAAGTGGTGGAGCGTCTCACACCAGGTTCAAGTTGAAGGAGAGGGCAGCTAAAAAAGCGCCAGCAGCACTAAAGGACAAGAACCACATCGATAAAAACAACAACAACAGAACAGAGCATAGTGGAAGAGCACATGTGGAACATAAATTGGCATGTAAAACCCTGTTCATGAGCACCATGAATCAGTCCCATTCTGACTGTTTCCACTCCCTTTCCCCTCTCTCTGTCTCTCTGTCAGTCCTCTGCGTGTGCGCGCTCTCTGGCCAAGCAAGATGTCCGACATGTGGGACAGATTAGCGTTTGGTCCTGCCACTGTCCTTTCAACTCGGAGATGCTCGAACGCTGCATCTTTTCTGACAGCAGTCACACTCCAACTCCCCTGGTGAAGTGTCAAGGCTGTTGGGACTTTAACAAGCAGGATGAGACGAGACCCGTAAAACTCCGAAACCTCAGACGCCGATGGTACTCTCAGGTAGCTGAAACTGGAAGATTCATCACCAGTTAACTGAGAGGTCAAGAGACAGAAAGCATGCAGCGCATGGCCAAAGACAATAGAGGGCTGAGCTGGCATAAACAAAATATTTCCATAGTCACCCTTTTCGTGCAGTTCTGTGGATTTTCCTGACACTTTCACACCGGCATTCACTTACTGTGAACATACAAAACATAGACCATGGTCATTATTCTAAATTTAGCCAGATGGGCCCCAGTTTTCCACTGCAAGATCCAAATCGGGAAAATAAAGCCAAGAATATTCAAAGTATGGAGGGGAAAAAAGTAGTATTTCACTCGCATAACCAATATCTATGCAAAGAATGCCTCAGATTTAATCAGTTTCAGTGGGGCTGTTTTGGCAATATGTATTTGCCACAGCTGTAATTTTAGTGCAAGAGGTCTGTAACTGGTTGCAGAGAAGGAACACAGGATAATGTCCTAGAGCAAAGTCTGAGAAACTGGAGAAGGGGCTTTATGGAGTGACTGGGTTAGGCCATAGACTGCTCTGTACTCAATGCAGGATCAGCTTTAACCACTTCAAGTTGGCTTTGAAGCATTGTGCATCTTTCACATTTCTATTCTCTTCATAGTTTCAAAAAATAGACAGTCAGATTTGGACTGCTGACCACCTTACTCTCTTGTGCATTACATTACATTACCGTCATCTGGCAGACACCCTTATCCAGAGCGACTTACATTTTTTATCTCACTTATACAACTGAACAGTTGGAGGTTAAGGGGCCTTGCTCAAGGGCCCAACAGTGGCAGCTTGGCGATGGTTGGATTTGAACTCCCGACCTTCCGATCAGTAGTCCAACGTCTTAACCCCCTTCCCAGTGTTGTGCTTTACCCAGTGTGTATGATTACCCCTCTGGATGTCTATCCATCCATCCATCCATCCATCTGTTACCTTTACAGCTGATCCATTAGGCCAGGGGTGTCAAGGTGGTCCATAAAAGGGCCGCTGTGTGTGCGGGTTTTCATTCCAACCAAGCACAACTCACACCTGAGTTAACTGAAAGCCAAACTCAACTGATTAAACAGGTGTAATCAGGTGTGGCTCCTGCTTGGTTGGAATGAAAACCTGCACCCACAGCGGCCCTT
>JAQMCW010000020.1:11474191-11485820 GCA_030068335.1 Chrysichthys cranchii
GCAGTGAAGATTATGACCGTTTAAGAATATGACTGAAAAATCCTGTCAGAATTCTTCACAGGTTAGCATATGTCTGCCAGCTAGATAGAGTTAGCAGTGAAGATTGTGACCGTTTAAGAATATGACTGAAAAATCCAGTGCAAATTGTTTATCAGGTTAGCATATGTCAACTAGGTGGATAGAGTTAGCAGTGGAGATTCGGAATATTTGTGAAAATGACTGAAAAATCCTGTCAGAAATCCTATCAGGTTAGCATATGTTAGCTAGCTGGCTAGAGTTTAACACTAAGGCTTAAGACCATTAAGATAATTACTGAAAAAATCCTGTCAGAAATTTTATCAGGTTAGCATATGTCAGCTAGCTGGATAGAGTTAGCAATAAAGATGATGAACATTTATGAATATGACTGAAAAATCCTTTCTCAGGTTCTCATGTTCGCAAGCATTAATAGGGAAGATTAGGAAGCTGTATGACAATACCAGGAAAAATAGTCAGAAATCTTGTCATGTTAGCTCGCTAGTGTTAGTACTGAAAATGAAGGGTGTTATTTATTTATTTATTTTTAACACCACTTCCTTTCAGAAATCTTTTCTAGAAAAGTAAGAGCAAAATACTTCATCTGGATAAGTAAAAACGCTTTTTGGTGAGGCTTTACTTGGTGAAACCAATTGGTGTCCAAAACGGTTGAGCATAACAAGACTCTACCGATATATATTGTATGTGTAAACATGGATAAAATGAAAAATAAATGTTGAATCTTTCCATTCCTTCACCTTGTTGTGTAAGGGGGGGGGGGACATTAGTGGGCGTTTGGTGGCCTTAACCTAGAATGTGCAGACTCTAGTTGTTTATAGCTTGAGGCTGTGCTTTGCAGCCTCCAGATTCTTCCTCAGTCTAGTGTGGTTAGGGAGACATGCGAATATGGGTGTGTATCAGCAGTGATGCCTTCTGGGTAATGGTGGTTCTTGGTGAAGTGTTGCAGAGCTGGTGGAGCTGGTCTGCTCACTCTGTTTCAACTGATTTCTGAGATCTGGAAGACAAGGCCAGGCATGTGGAGCCTGTTAGGCTGCCTCTGTTAAGGCTAACACTAACGGACTCGGTTATGGATTTCCTCACTTTGATTCAGAAGCACAGGGACAAGTGGGAACTTGTTTAGCAGAGATTGTTTGCTATTTTTTAAGATTTTTTTGTTGTTGTTGCATTGTTTGGGAGGAGGGGGTTTGCAGCTCAGATTCCTTCTAAATGAACGTCGGGAACTTGATGACGGTGAATATTTTTTACGTTACGTCTTATCTTTAGGCCCTACAAAGCTTCCTCTGTTTGGCCTAATCACATGACCTCACACTAAATAGCGACATTTCGCAATCACTTAATGGTATTTCACCTTAGCCGTGAAGTTGATCTTTATCGTGACATCTAGTACATTCCACTTTTTACATTTTTTAAAAAAAAATTTATTTGTATTCTGTCACCAGCTTGTCATAGCATTCTTTTATGGTTGTCTGTAAACTGTAGAGCTGATCTCCATAATTAGGAGCTTGGCTTTTCTTTTATTGTATGCTGCAGGATTGTAGATGTATGGTGGCCATGTGCCCGAATGTGGAATCTGTTCTCCTGTCTCTAATCTTGTTCATATCCACACCCTCTTTTTCTCCAGCTATTGACAGATTTCTGGCTGCTCCTCAGCCTCTGTGGTTAAGGAAGTATGAATATAGACCAGACCCACCTTGTTTTCGTGGTCAGTGTTAGCTGTTTTTTAGCAGCATTAGCAAGTTTGCCTGTATCTCAACACGGATTTTAAGCAACCTTTTTTTCGACCCACTCTTGCCATTTCTTTTAGTGGAACACTGGCACTATCTTAAGGCTCGTTTCATTGATTTATTAGCGCAAATGATACTTGTTTGATAAGTTCTTGAAAGCCTGAGGAAACAAGTCAACATAACTAGACTTTAGGAGCAGAACTTGCCCGGAAGGCATTGCAGTCTGGCAAGATTTACATTTTACGTAACCAACTATGACATTAGGTACCATGTTGATATAGTTTTGCACACAGCTCGAAAAAAAGTCATTAAAAAGTCTTGCTGCCGACAATACATAGTTCTTTTTGTTCCTTTTAGAAGTACGTTTCTTCGATTGTGCTGCCTGGAATAACCTAGACCAATTTCAATATGACCTACTTGCGATTTTAAAAGAATTGCATGATTTAAAAAAAAGGTACATGCTTACTTCTGACCTCTTTGGGCAAGCTTAAGGAACTCTGAGCTGCTGAAAGTATGGAAGGAGACATCAATTTCTTCCTTGAAAATGCAAAGACAGCCTTTGCTTTTGATGACCTGGAGACTAGTGTTGTGGCTTGAACTTGGGAAGCTATTAGTGTTAGTGGCGGACTGTCTTCTGGTGGGCCTTTAAAGAATGAGCCCTTGAAAGCAAGTAAAAATTTGAGGAAAGTTCAAACGTTCAGGAGCAAATGAGAACCCATCAGTGACGTCTGGGGTATACAGTACTGTGCAAAAGTCTTGAGCCGCCCGTCACCTCTCATTTCTTATATTTTTCAAGGTAAATGAAGCAACAGGTAGAGTGATTTATTGCAACGTGTGCAAACATTCATGTTAATTATAGCAGTATATAACACAAATGAGCTTTAAAGTCAATATTTGTTATGACCAGTGTTATACTTTGACCTGCCTGAATTCTTTTAGGTGAGCTTTCTTGTAATTTATTCAGAAAGCCTTCAGGAATAGTCCTCCAGGCTTCTTGAAGGACATTCCAAAGGTCTTTTTTGGATGTTGGCTGCCTTTTGTTCCATTCTCAGGCAAGATGATCCCATGGTGCTTCAGTGATGTTGAGATCTGCACTGTGGGGAGGGCAATCCATCACTGATTGTGTTCCCTCGTGTTTTTTTTCTTTTCTTCACCCTCCCCTTAATCGAGGTATGCAGGAAGCCTGGAGAACTGTTCCTCAAGACTGGCTTAAAACATACAAGAAAGTCTGGCTCTTTGCAAAGAAAAAGCAAAATATGAAGAAATGAGTGGTGGATCAAGACTTTTGCACAGTCTTGTAGTTTTGAAGCCAGACTTTTAGCTGTTGGTGGATATTGGGGTAGTTTTCATGACTCAGCGCTACGAGAAAAACACAAACCCACAATTGCATGGCTTATTGTGCCTCATCAAAGGATTGGAAAACTAACTGACATTGGCAGCACCAAACGTAATCCACTAATTTCTTTGTAGATATTGTAATCGTGCTCTGAAAAGCCCTTGTTTTTTTTTTTTCTGTTGGTCTGGTGAGACCTGATGCACAGAGGATAGAGTCCAGATGGAAAAGCCAACATAAAGTGTATTAGTAAGGGGATGGACCACAGTGAGCTGATAGAATGTCTTCAGTGCTCATTGGCATACAAGCTTCTGGAATTGTACAGAAACGAGGAACAGTGACGAAGGTGGTGGAGAACACCTTGCTCCAGAATCTCCCATTTGTGTTCAGTCGGATTGAGGACCAGGTTGTGAAGATGATCATGTGTGATTTTACATTGTTTCATCCTCATCAAACCAGAGAGTGAGCATTCATATGTCCTGTAGATGGGGGAAGATGTGGCGGGTGGAGTAATCCTGGATGAAAGCACTACCATCAGGATGGAAGCATTCCGTCGGAGAATAAGTTGGAAGGAAAGGAAAGGGAAAGTTAATGGAGGCACATTGGAAACAGTAAAGGAATGTAGAGCATGTTTACAGTAGTTCCCAAATTGGATCCTAGTGACAGACATAATCAGCTCCGTTTCCCTTCCTGCCTTCCATGAAGCCACTAAAGCACACAAACGCACAGACAGATGAATCCCAGTGCTCTGGCCATGAGAGTCGTAAGCGTGCAGAGTGTTTTGAAAAGCCTTGGTCTTTGCTGCTGGCCTATTTTAGATCCCGTAATTACAATGTGGGCTCTCGTCCTCTCGTCCAGACACACACACGCGCACACACACACACACATTCGGCATCCACCATGGCAAGATCAGCCAACTAACAAACAAACAAGGCAGCTGTGAGACTCCGTGTCTCCGGCATCTCCTTTCTAACCGGCAGTTATGGTTAGAGGGAGGGAGGAAGGAGAGGGGGTTGAGGAGCCACAGTGAGGAGAAATGATTGCACCGAACTCCTTTTCCTCTAAATTTTTGAGGCCAAGAAGCCGATTGTGTTATTTGCTGACTGAAATGTCTGGCTTCACGTCTTGCACACACACTGGTTCTTTCCAGGAAGAGCATAAGTAGCTGTGGAAAGATATGATTTCGGGCCCCGGGTTCGTTTAAGTGGAAGTTCCAGTTTGGAGACCAGAAGTGTTCTTTAACACAGGGGTTTACCAAATATTTTGCACCTGAAAATATTAATATATCAATAGGGAATTCAAGGCAAATGTGTACGATCATATGTGTTCCTTATTTATTGGAGCTGTGAGTATTCGTTCTCGTAATTTAATCTGTTAAAATACAGCTAGGGTGTAGGAAATTAACTGCACTTTTTCTACTTTTAATAAAATCGCAATTGGATTTAAACATAGTTTTTTTTTTTTTTCTCAGCTTTTAGGTTTTATTATTATTACACAGTAGTCCCTTATCTTTTGCGGGGGTCTAAAATTTTCTGCGAAAGTCGAAAATCCGCGATACACCGACGCCACCCCTAAATGCTTTTCTTTTAATAGTTTAAGCCCTAAATGATCCTCCCGCACTCTTTAAACACATTCTAGACACAATTAAACACATAAAGAAAACATTTGCGAGCATATAGCGAGGTGAATTTTGTGTCGAATTCATAGAAACGTCATATTTATAGCAAGAACTGTATACTATACTAGCCTGGACTTATATTTTAGGTACTGTATGTATGTAGTACACTAGCCTAGCCTAGGCTTTTTTCTATACTGTATAATACTGTAATTAACACCCACTTGCTGCAGACTGGATTTCAGAACCGCTATAGTTGTCGTAAACAACAGATGATACTGTACAGATATAAGCAACTGAATCAAAAAACAGCTGATTGACAAATTCCGCCATAGAAAAATCCATAAAAACAATTCACTAGAGGTAATCCGCAAATCAAATGGGATATATTCTAAATAAAAGTCCGTGAATAGCTTGAACACAAAATGTGAACCACGATATAGGCGGCCGATTACTGTATATATATATATATATATATACATATACTGTATATGTAAAGGATTTTCCCAGGCTGCCACAGATTTTTCTCCAAGCGGCTCATTTTCATACGTCCATGAATTCTACAGTATGTGCAATAAATATCTTAACTGCTTTTGCGTCATTGCACTGATTTTTAGAAAATCCCCTCCCAGTGATTCTTACGCAAACACGTTCATCATCGGCTCTCTTTTGTATCGAGGTTCTGTTGGTATCCATATTTAGCTAACTCTAGTGCAGCCTTGCAGTCATGTGGAGATCTACAGCACATTACACTCCTTACTGGAGCACTCGCTATGCGCCGAGTCAATAAACAGAGCACACCGCTGACCCTCTAACAGTCAGCTTGGGGAAGGGAGAGACGTCACAGGCGCACATGGCGCGATCTGCTAAAGGTCTCAAAGGCACGGCACCACTGGCTCAGTCACACCAGCTGAAAGCATGGGAGTCGTGTTTGTTTTCACTTGACAGGAGAGGAAGAGGGAGAGGTCAGCGCTGTAGTTCACTGCCACGCAACACACCAGATGTTTGCAGTTCTAGCTCCAAGTTTTCAAACTGCAGGGATGGGACCCTCCGCTAATAGGTCGCTAATAGCCAAACTGTTTAGGGGAACTCATCATGGTATTTGCTGATAAAGCACAGATCGATCATTCTGCACTTCCTGTTTGCACGTGCTTAACCAGGGGTGACTTTCTGCTTGGTTCATGATTACGCCATGCCCTTCTTTCATGTCTTTTTTTTTTCGTTCGCTCGCTTTTTGATCTGCACATGAGGGGCGATCGGGTTGCCTTCTTTTTTTCTCTCTCTCTCTCCGTTTGCGTGCATGTAATTGCTTTAATTCATTCACGATTTGATCATCCTGTCATGAGATGCATTCTTTGAACGTGAGGGGGGTCGGGGTTGGTGGAGACAGGAATTTTTTTTTTCTTTTGCCCGAAGTTATTAGAAAACACATGCTGCAAATGGGACAGAAAAGTTTTCCGACAACAAGCCAATCTCTCCCTTTATTCACGTCATTGATACGAATGATGTTTTTTTTTTCTTCCCCTCCATCCTAACAAATAATTCATCTGTCAACCAAATCATCAATAAACTTCCTGTTAAATATGTCCGGGTATGTTTATTTAGCCGCAACATGTTAGATTTCCTCCGTTCACAAGTGCCAGAATACCATAATTATCTTGTAGGCGGCAAGTTTCAAATGAACGGAGGCTTAACGCGTATGCGCTGGTATGCAGCCAAGCCTGGAGTTTCGTTGAGCACTCTGTAAACGTAAGAAAACCACCAGAAACAATCCATAACCATTCGTGGTGGCTGGTCAACATCACGCTGTTCAATTAGCCCGTCAGTCCAAGTGCAAAACACGCTCGCATTCGACAGCCACGGCTCGTCAGACAGCTGCGGCTTCGATCTGGAGTTTCAGAGCAATGAGGCCATCTTGCGTGTCTCCACCTCGGATGCGAACACGAGCGGAGACGTGGCTCCTGTGTTTTGCGTGTGTTCCGCTCAGACGGATGTTCTGACCTCTGTTTCGCCTCAGCGTTAAGCAGCTCGCCTACTCGGGGAGCGTGTAATTGCTATAATTCCTTCACTCACTGCGATGTAGGACTGATTTAGACCTAACGTGCAACGCTTGGGATAGACGTTGCACTCGGTTCCAGGCATCAGGAACAGATCGTGGTGCGACTTTGCAAAAACGCATCCTCTATGCAAAAGCAAGGCCTACATGAGAACAGCTGGGAAGGGCAGGCCTACCTTCTCAGAGGCCGTGCACGCGTAAACATTTACATATTTTTTCAGTACGAAAACACAGCTAGGAAAATAAACAGTACAATTACACTTCACAGAGCATTACGTCTGGGCTCCGGTGCAGATTCGTCCCAGTTGCATGTGTGGTAAGGACAGGGGAAGGGGAGGGCAGTCTGTCTGGGTCTGGTCCTGCAAGGCGTTCACCACTCCGGCCACCAAACAGCAGGTGTCTAAACACACAACTGTCTGCGTAATCAAACTAAACATGTCGTTCTGGCAACGTCCACTGAACCATTCGATAAATCCCCGAGTCTCAAATTTGAAAACATCTAGGAGAACTGTGAAGTTTCCTGAAAACATCAGAAAGCAGCTTGCCGAGCTTTGTGGCTCATAGCCTCGGAACGTCACTTAAGCATCCTGAAAGGAAACAACACACACAAGGTGCGTGAGAGAATTGGTAAACTACACACTCTTTCTAAAACAATTAGAGCCCCGTGCCTGTAATTGATACAAAAACGCCAACGATAAACTTCGGGGTGTGTTTCTGAACCAAATCGTTTTTGCATTACAGGCATCGACGCCGTTTCTCTAATGCTTTTTCTCACTGGCCCCCACCTTGCAGGCTTTAATTCTTCCACTAGGCCCTGAGTGCTGCCTCCTACACCCAACATCTGTATAACACATGACAATGCAAAGTATTTCAGCACCTCCGACATCACCACGTCTTTTAGGAGGCAAGAGAAAACACGCTCTGAAAAATCTGTTCTGCAGGAAGAATGTCTGGACCTGGACTTTCCGCTGTTTCGCATCAGAGTGCGTGCCGCTTATTTAGCGAGACTGGAGAGGTTAGCAAGTCCACCGATGTCACATTTTTTTCAATTCGCACCATATTTTTTGTGATGTCAAGTACAATGCCATTCCAGGTGCTAAAGAAATAATAAATGTTTGCTTGGTCTTGTTTCATCTCATTTAAAAAAAAAAAAAGGATGAGCTTTGATTTTCATCTCACTTCCGTACAGCAAAGCGTGAGTTCTCATTTTCCAATCTAAACTTAGCCCAAGAATGCCTAGCATGAAGGTGGGAGATGTTTGGCCCTTGGTGTGATGTGTGGTTATGTGGCATGGAGAAGAGAAGCCTGGAGGAATGAGACCATCTCTATAGCTGTTGTGTTATTAAATCACTGAGGCAAAAAATAAACCTTTTAGGGGAAATATTAGAATTCAATCTGAAAGCCCAGCTATCAGAGAACGTTATTAGAGCTTTTAATAGGCATTCAGCTGAATCTAAGACGTTTTTTTTTTTCTGTGGAATATAAGGAATAATACACTGCAGGGTAGGCTGTTATAGGAAAATAATCAGTGATGGGATTTGGGACAGGGTGGCATGGTGGTGTGGTGGTTAGCGCTGTCTCCTCACAGCAAGAAGTCCCTGGGTTCGAGCCCCGGGGTCGACCTGGGTGCCTTTCTGTGTGGAGTTTGCATGTTCTCCCCGTGTCCATGTGGGTTTCCTCCCACAGTCCAAAGACATGCACGGAGGGGATTAGGCTAATCGGCGACTCTAAATTACCCGTAGGTGTGAATGCTAGTGCAAATGGTTGTGTGTCGCACCGCACTGGATTGGCGACCTGCCCAGGGTGTACCCCGCCTCTCGCCCAAAGTCAGCTTCCCTCCGCGACCCCGAACAGGATTAAGCGGCATAAGATGAGTGAGTGAGTGAGTACTGCCACATCCTTATGTGGCTTCTTATACCACAGCAACGTGCCAACAATGACTTTTTTTGTCATAACTGAATAAGGACACATCATATTTTTTATCCGTTTACGCTTACATTTAAAGCTGTAGAGCATCTGCAAAAGCGAGTTCGTTTTTAAATAATATTTTTTTCATGGTAAGTGTAAGCACATTGCTGTGATGGCTCTTCATTTCATGTACTCAAATTGGATAATTGGTAAATAATCAACTTTGGGGTTGTCACAACGTGCCCCATTGAGTTTTATTGCTTGCTTATGAGATTATCCCAAAAAATACTATAAACTGTCTTAACCTATGCCTAAATGTTTTATTTCTTCATTCAACTACACTAACGCTTAATCTTGGTCAGCTCATTTCACTTACTTAAAGGTTCACTATGTAGGGTTTTGTGGGTATCTATTAGCAGAAATAGAGTATATATTGCACAACCCCCCCTCCCCCCTATGCTCGCAACATTCTGCCGCTGCCGCCGACCCCCCCCCAGTTCATAAATCCTATCTGTGCCCTTGCATAGGGTGCGGGTCCACTTCTGTGGCGCCACCATGTCACGCCGCTACAGTAGCCCAGAAAGGACAAACTTCTAGAGAGCACCTTCTTCAGCTTTTATGTTTTTTACAAGTGGCAGCCTGAATTCAGAAACAAGCACCGGAAGGGTGACAACGAAGAGGATGGAAAGACAAGCAAGAAGAAAGAAGAGGAATCAGTGTTTGCCCGTTCCGGCTAACAAGTTTGAGAACCCAAATTTTTTATTTTTTTTTTTAAATGGAGGAAAAAGCAAGGGAGTGTCAATGTAAGCACTTGTGTGGGGAAAGGGTAGCCCTGACCCTAGAGTTCGCTGTATGAATATAACAATTTTGCTACAAAAGCCAGACAAAATCACACAAACGCACAGCCCCTACATAAACAAGGAACCTGGATATCCCTTTCACCTGAACATTCTTACACCATGATCACATTTAATGTGCTTTGGCTCCATCCTTCTTGATCCACAGCATATTAGTAAAACCCTCACTAATGGACAGTAATATTCTCCCAAATCCCCTGTCTAATGAGAACCACACTTGATCAGGTTAAAACAAAAAAAAACAAAGCAAAGAAAAAAAAAAGAGTGAAAAGTGTTCTTGAAGATGCACAGAGCTTGGAATGGAGACAATAGTCTAGTAAGATAGTAAGACATTACCCTGTTACCTACTTGGTAATGTCAACTTCCTGTACAATCAGAGGAAATAGATGTGCCATAAAAAAAAATGTAAGGTTCTGGTTTTGGGTTTTCCATTAATGGGAATCAAATCCAAGATCTAGTGAGTGACGCTATGGATATATGTATACGTGGAAAGACACTTGTGTGGAATAAGGAAAGAGCCGTCTGGGAGACTTTACAACCGGAAGCAGAATCACATTTCAGAGTTCTACAGAAAGGGTTGTTTAGATAGCTCCACTGATATTAATCATGATGTTAGAGCACGGAGGAACTCTGAACCACTGGGTGAAGAAAAGCTGAAGTCATTTGTATGCACAGGGCCTGTGTGTGCTGTTAGCTCTCCAACAGTTACTAAGGTCTTTTTTTTCCTGGGTGAGAAGGAGACATTTATTGAACTGGATGTGAGAAGCAAACAAAGCATGTTTGGCTCGACTGGGATGGCCTGCTCTTTCTGCCTTGCTGATGCGTTGCTTAGATTCGAGAGCTGCTCCAAGCAACAAACTTGCACTCACTCACTCACTCACTCGCTCACTCGCTCACTCACTCACTCGCTGTCTGCTTAGAATACTGGATTAGGCCAAACTTCAAGACGTTAATCTAGGAAATGACACATTGGACCATATGTAGGCTGTCTGAAAAGCTGAAAGTTTAGAGGAATGTGTTGGTTTTTTTCCCCCTTTTCAACATGCTGAAATTCTCAGCCTCAACATAACACAACTGTCCCGAAACAATATATTCCCTGCCAACTGCTGACAGTTTCTTTGCGTGACCTAGTGTTGAATTGCAGGCTGTACAGACGACAGAGGAAGCAGATCTATTTCTTCAGGGATGTTGGTGACTTCTGTTTCATGGCTCAGACCCAATTTAACCCTTCACGCTGGTGCTAATGTGCGACGGGAGTCCAGGCGTTCAGCTTCTATGTACGCCTGTAACACAGAGTAGCACAAAAGACGTATAAAAAATTCCACGTCTGCCATGATAATGGGTACGTTAGCTGTTACTATAGAAACACGGTACAGTGGACCCTCGGCTCGCGAACGTGTCGGACGGCGAACAAATCGACGTACGAACTAAATTCCTGAACAGATTTTGCACCGACCGACGAACAGATCCTCGACCGATGTACAGGCAGCCAACCCCCACTTTGCGGCACAAACATTCATTTCCGGTCAAGCACTCGTGGTGTGAACGTGTTCGACGCATTTTTCCGTTGCGTTTCTCTGCATTTTTGCCCTATAAGCTTCATTACGGGTCTCAAGAAAGTGGAAATGGTAGTATGAGTAAGAAGCCTAAGCGTATAACAGTTGAAATAGAGAAAAAAAGAATCGCAAAACATGAGAACCGTCACCATATCCCTCCGCCACCGTCCACCTACGCCAGCGACTACGTATAATTGTATTTACATTCATTTCAATGGGATTTCATTCATTCATTCGGGTCACAAACAAATCGGTCACGAACAGAATCTCGGAACGAATTAAGTTCGTGATTCGAGGTCCTACTGTATATACGGCACTGTTGTCAGAGCTGCTGTTATAAAAAAATTTATCAACGTTATCATCTGACTAATGACTGGGGTACAAAGTTGTCACGGTAAGTGGCGCTGTCGTCCCTGCTCCCGACGCACCAAAGGTCAACTCCTGTCCCAGAGACTACTTCCGGGTCACGGAATATAAAGCCGGAACTAACCAACCTTCAGACGCTGGCTCATGACTTCTTTCTCGTCTCATGCTGTCGGCTCCT
>JAQMCW010000020.1:11556111-11566210 GCA_030068335.1 Chrysichthys cranchii
TATATATATATATATATATATATATATATATATATATATACACATACACACACACCCACCCACACACACACACAGATGTTTATAGATTAATAAGCTTTTAACATCATATACTGTGAAGCTGCTTCGTGACAATGTCCGTTGTTAAAAGCGCTATGTAAATAAAATTGAATTGAATTTTATTTTAATAAGGATTTTTTTGCTTTTCTTGATATTTAACTGGATGACCTGTACTGACTTGTAACATAGTAGTGATAATACTTTTCTGGGGCACGAATAGTAAGCTCATTGTAACGCATGATATCCATACAAGCAATATCATTCTTTAAGATTTCTGTGGATATCCTGCATTGTCCTGTATGGCACTGGATGTTTTTATGCTTGATTTGGGAACGGTTAGGAAATGTACTGGTATTTAACAAATAAAAAAGCTTAATAGTTGATATGGTGACATTTTCTGTGAGGAGACATCCTGTTTATGAAAGGAGTCTCCAGTCTCCGCATTGTACCTTTTCTTGGTGGTTCATTCTGCTTTGCATCACACCACTCCATTGTTAATTTATTTTCTTCTAACAGCACTATTTTTGCCTGATATGGGTTTTCTTTAAAAAGCAGACAGCACACCTGCAAAGAACTCTTATGGTTTCACCATCTGTACAGGTATAAAGTAAAATCCTGTACATCGCTATTCTCTTATCGCTGTGTACCATCTTAGTGGTTTATCTTCTCCCAGCTAGGACTAGTAGGTCATGAATAGGGGTTGGAAATGTGTGAAAAATATTTTATGATTCTTGAAGGCACTTCCGTGGTACACAAAAGCCTCATGATGTTGCTCACAAACTGCCAGCAATACAGTGTTACATATAAAAAAAAAAACCTGTTCAGTTATTTATGAGTAATTTTTCTTTATCAGTCTGAAAGGGAGGGGGAAAAAATCCCCGTAATATTAAAAAAACAAAAAACTAAACTAAACTTAATATAAACAAACAAAAACGATATCATGATATCCAGGAGACCTCAGAAAAGCTCACCATAATATAATTTAGAATAATATTGACATTACATTGTCTTATTGCCCAGCCTTCATAAAGCAGAAACCTTCAGAAATGGTGATCACATCAGGCTCAGATTAATATGGGTTTATATATGCAGTGCCCCTCTTGATGTTCTCAGCGGAAGTACGTTTTTAATTGGCCTCGCTGATTATCACAGAAACTGTGTGCACCTGCTAGAAAGTGTAATTACACCCAAAGGGATAAACTATAGCAAAAAGCCCAATTTATTGTCCCTACTTTCATGCATCCTCCACGTACTCATTAGTGCTGTGCAATACTTCTTCGTGCGCAGTTGGTGCTATAGCTTATTATATCCCAAAATCTCCTTTGCATAACACGATAACACGTCCCCGGTGCCATTAACAGCTCATGATGTTTCATTTATAGTTGGGGTGAAAAGGTTCTAACAAGCAGAAGTGCAAAGTTGACTGCAGCGCCTTCAATTGTGATCTGTACACCGCATTATTATTATACACTCAGTAGATGGTTAATGAGGCAAATCTGCCATATAGGTCACTTAGTATGTGCACAGTTACTGATAGTAGCCTATCTAGTGCTAGGCACAGTTTGTCAGTGCTCCTCTATCCCATCGATCGATCAAGAACATGACTGACATGGCAGTGTGTGTTGGCTGATACAAGGGGATCAGGTTCATCTTTGTTTTTTTTAATATGATGGACATTAACTGCAATTAATTTGACACCTTGTTAGTGTTTGAAAAACTCATTACACTTGAGTATTGTGTTATATTTTGTAATGTAGTATCGATTGTCAAAAACTCTGTATGAATTTTTAATTAATAGTTTACATGCATAAAGAGTCATTATTTTGTGTTGTGTTTAAACCCCGACAGCTAGATGGCAGTGTTGTAATCTATCTTCAGCCATTCTACTCTTCCACTCCAAAATAGCGTCATAATCTGGGATAGGAAGTAACGTAAAGGCACACAGCTAATGTTAACATTAGCAAACCGGTTTTTTACACTATGACAGGTTTCCTAAAATTGGATGAAAATACAATGCATGATATCGCCTTGCTTACGGTATTACAGTGCATCAATGTACATATTAAAACATAACCGCAGTGCCATGGGGCATATATCATATCACCAGATTCTTGCTAATACATAGCCCATTTGTTAATCCACCTTGTAGGAGTAATCTGGAGGAATATCTTTGTTGAAGTTGTTGAGTAAACATGCTCTGCAGTAGTTCCAGCTGCTTATTCTAATATTTCTGTAGTAATCGCTCATTCACAAGGACTTGTATGGTGGACACTCTGTATAATGTAAGTTTAATAATAATTAATGGATTAAAAGGTTGACTGTCGAAAGGATGGACAGCATATCGTCTCTGGAATGTGAAGTCCCCAATGGTCTAGCGCCCCTACTGGCTGGCTGCAGAACAACTTTTAGCCCCTCTTATCCCCATGTTTCAAAAGACGTGTCTCTTTTCCGGGTCACTCTTCACCTCTAAATGGTCTTTCCATCTACACGATCTAATTCGAAACAAATAGTATTCCTGAGGCTGATATTCACATTTTTTTTATTTTCCCCCAGAAATTAGTTTTCAAAATTTGTTTTACTATATTATAAGAAGGCGTGGCTACTCCTGGGAACAACGTGATTGACAGCATTGGTCAGAATTTACTGTCGTATACCTACTGCAGGTTGGCACGGTGGCTAAGTGGTCAGCCCTGTTACCTTACAGAAAGAAGGTCCTGGATTCGAGCCCTGGGGTTAGCACAGGTGCCTGTCTGTGTGGAGTTTGCATGTTGTCCGCGTGGTTTCCTCCCACAGTCCGAAGACATGCACAGAAGGGGATTAGGCTAACTGGCTACTCTAAATTGCCCGTAGATGTGAATCTGAGTGTGAATGATTACCCTGCAGGCGTATCCCGCCTCTCGCCTGAAGTCTTCTGGGATTGGCTCCACCCCCCACGACCCTGAACAGGATTAAGTGGCAGAAGATGAATAAAGATGAATGCCTACTGTACTCATTTCAACTTTCCAGAACACATGCAGCGTGAATACAAACTGTTAGCAATTTCTTTTTCACCTTCAAACCTTTGAAGCATTTAAGATGTTGAATAGTGGAAAAGGCTAGTTTATTTGTGCTAGCTTGCTAGCCACACGCTACACTGCCAGAGCATTCCGCATTAGTCACATCACTCACATCAGCCAATTTCCTGATCATGTCCACATGATAAATGCCCTTCCTAGGCACATCTGTTTTAATGAAACATCTCCAGCTGAAATAGTTTAAGCTCCAATAGACATAAAATTAATTTCCGCAATAAAGACATTCTGTGATGCACTGGACCTTGGGGGCAGGCCTACCAGGCAAGTAGATGTACCGGACTTCAAATCTCGTCTCCACTGTGCAGACTCTGGCTCCAAATTTGACAAAATAGCGAAGGAATTTTGGCTTCATTTCAATCGAATGGTGGGCAACAGAGCCACCCAGTCCATGTTTTGTGTCCTCAGGGGATAAGAAACATGCCGTGATATTTAGTTAACATTTATGGAAGGAGTCTCCAGTGTTAGTGCTTTTTAACAGTTTGTTTAACAAGGGATAACAAGATCTAAACTGTTTCCATGATATTAAAGATAACTATAAACGGACAAACAGTAAAAAAAAAAACACTTTAGGTTGTTTTGTTTTCGAAATAAAATCAACTTCAGTATGCTGTTAGTAGCTTTACTTCCCTCAGGTGTGGACCACATCCCACCACCTTGTTGCTGACTATTTGCTTATAGTAACATGCTCAAGTGGTTTATTCCATACATATGAGACAGTAGATGCCAAAAAGTGTAGTTTTCTTTTATGGTTTACTATTTAATAGTTAAATCTACAGACATAAATTGGCATCAGAGTTTCAGAAGTACCCTTCTTTTCTATTCAGTTTGTAACTTCTGCCAGAATGGTTCTTTCATACCGCTGGGCAACCCATGGCTCAGACTGCATAATGACCCTCACAAAGACAAAAGATCACGAATGAAACCCCAACAAGGCATCTTGGATATCGACAGTCATCTGTACTGTATGTGTCTAAACCTAGCCTTATCTCTCTGTCAGGGCTTATCATGGGTAATTTTATTGTTTACACCACCTGGACCTACCAGCTGGCGGCTGGGTTTTTTTTTTTTTTTTTGCAGAGGTGCATGCTGATAAATATGCATTGCTTTTTATAGTTCTCACCATTTGCATTGTTCGGATTTCTTTCAGTGTGTGTGGATGCGGTAAAGATCACACAGTATATGAAGGATAAAGCCTGATCATAAGCTACCATTTTGGGGCTTGTTTAAGGTCGAAGTCTCAGAGATGGCAGCGCAAAGCAACCTGCTGTGCCGGTCATAAATCTTTCGAATCGAGCAAGGCCTCACTGAAGCTAAAAATATACCTGACTATATCATTTTGTGCAAGGATTGACCCAAGACATAGAATGCCATCATTTATTGTCGATGTTCACGTCAACAGATGTTGAGTAAACAGAGGTACCAATGACGTTTTACAACTCAGGTTTTTTTTTTTTCAATATTGCCTCTGTTTGCATTGATAACTGTCTTTTGCAGGATGGACGGTGCAATAAATGGATAGGAGCATTGCTCACAATGGGCTCATGATCGATCTGATCCTGGAGTTCTCCCTGGCTAAAGGGGTGAATTATTTATTAGGGCCTTTGGGGAAAATTGAGGTAGGAGGTATCCTACAGATGCTTGGTAAAAATAGATCGCCAAAGACTGGTGGATCAATTCCAGTCAAAGGAATTGCAATATGTGCT
The DNA here is from genome assembly GCA_030068335.1 of Chrysichthys cranchii. Classification (NCBI taxonomy): domain Eukaryota; kingdom Metazoa; phylum Chordata; class Actinopteri; order Siluriformes; family Claroteidae; genus Chrysichthys; species Chrysichthys cranchii. The sequence goes on from JAQMCW010000020.1 coordinate 11,560,946, forward strand.
GAAGATTTATGATGCTTATGTGGGAAGTGTGGGGAGATGTTGCTGTTCTCGATATTTTGACCTTTTTAATATGACTGTGGGACATTATAGGTGTATAGTTATTTACTGTATGTGTTGCTGAGGTGTTTGTCAGTACAGTGGACCTTCGGCTCACCAACTTAATTCGTTATGAGACTCTGTGCGCAAAGCGATTTGTTCGCGACCCGAATCAGTTTTTCCCATTGAAATGAATGCAAATACAATGAATGTGTTTCAGCCCTCAAAAACATGTTTTTATAGTGTATTACGGGTTAATGTGTGGTAATCAAACATAGAATAAAATTAAGATAACCTTAATTATAGAAAAGGGCGGCACGGTGGCTGAGAGGTTAGCACTGTCGCCTCCCAGCGAGAAGGTCCTGGGTTCGAGCCCTGGGTTTGGCATGGGTGCCTTTCTGTGTGGAGTTTGCATGTTTTCTCCGTGTCTGTGTGGGTTTCCTCTGGGTACTCTGGTTTCCTCCCACAGTCCAAAGACATGCACAGAGGGGATTAGGCTAATTGGTGACTCTAAATTGGCTGTAGGTGTGAATGTGAATGGTTGTCTGTCTCTGTGTGTTGTCCTGTGGTGGATTGGTGACCTGCCCAGGGCGTATCCTGCCTTTCACCCGATGTCAGCTGGGATTGGCGCCAGCTTCCCCCCGCGACCCTAAACAGGATTAAGCGGCAGAAGACGAATAATTATAGAAAAATGAAATAAACAGATGATTTTAATGTGTGTTACACCTTTGCGGTGGATACGTAGTTGCTGGTGTAGGTGGATGGTTGCAGAGGGGTATGGTTGCAGTTCTCATGTTTTGCGATTTTTCACAATTGTTATACGCGTAGGCTTCTTACACTCACTACCATTTCCACTTTTCACTTTCTTGGGACCCATAATGAAGGCTTATGGTGCAAAAATACAGAGAGAAACAGTGAAAAAAATGCATTGAACACGTTCACGCAACAAGTGCTTGACCGGAACTTAAGGTTTGTGGTGCAAAGTCTGGGCTGGCTGTCTGTACGTCAGTCGAGGATTTGTTGGTCAGTCGATACAATTTAGTTCGTATGTTGATTTGTTCACCATCTGATGTCTTCAGGGAGCCGAGGGTCCACTGTACTGGGGTTTTTAAAAACAGGGTCAGTGAACGCTTAACAGCCTAATGCTGGTTTCAAGGCCAATATCAAACCAGAATGTCTTGATTTTCAAACTTTATAATTATGTGTTTTATAATGTGTTTTTTAAATTAAATTTAGAGTTGACTCTTTTATTTTTCATAGAAATGGTAATTTTTTCCCCCGGTTTTTGTTTTGTTCTGGGTTTCCCCACCTTACCCACAATGCCTACCTGTTGGTATTTGTACAGTGGGATTAGTGCATTTGTGGTGCCTTGTAAGTGGTAATTTGCAAGTTTTAATAATGTCATTTACCACCTTGGCACAACGGATATGCAAAGTGGGGGGGTGGAGGCATCCACAAATGCATGCCATTTGTTTGCTCCTTCAGAACACAAAGCTCATGAAAAGCTACTTTAACAACACTTTTACAGTCATTGGCTCCTGGTGCTGTTCTACTAGAGTGAATTTTAATCTTTTATGCATATTGGAGTGAAATGACAGCAACACCACATCAACAACAGCAGGCAATAGTGAGTAGTTTAGCAACAAGCTAGCTAGGAGACAACAGAGAGTAGCATTAGCAGCAAGCTAGCAATTAGCTAACTTTAGTGATAACTAATTGTTGTTGATTTACTTTATAAAACACTGCTTAGTAAGGTCAGTTTTATAGATTTAACCAAATACTGTGTCTGTATATTTACTGATCTATGCTAATTTAAAAGTAGAAAATAGTTATATTATCTCATTCAGTGTGTGTAGCCTTACTGAATTGATGTCACTCTGTACACAGGGTAAGATCTGGTACCACCTCAAGATGGAGGCATTTTCGGGGGCATTTACCGATTGTAGGCAAGGTATTATAAGTCGAACGCTTTAGTCTGTCAGGGTCTCTCTCTTCATCTGTACACTCTGCTCACTGATTCCAACTTTATTTATTTATAAAGCACATTTAAAACAACCCAGTTGCCGCCAAAGTGCTGATTAGGGGCAGTGGTAGCCTACTGGTCAGGGCATTGGCAGCCTACTGGTCAGGGCATTGGCCCTTCAGTGGGAAGGTTGTGGGTTCAAGGCACAGGACCAACAAGGTACGCTGAGGTACCCTGAGCAAGGTACTGTCCCCAAGCACTGCGCTGTTCGGCTGCCCCCTGCTTCACTTGGTGAATGGGTCAAATGCAGAGAAGTAATTTCACTGTGTCACGCTATGCTATGCTGTGCTGTGGTGTGTTTCACGTGTGATGATCACTAGTATACATTACTTACTTAATTATAGTGTGCACTACTACCACTGTCACTTCCATTACTCCCGTCACCTTGTTGATTGCCAACTAATTGTTTCACCTCACATATCTGCATTGCATTCAGGTATTTTGAGTCCAACCTTTGCGATCTCCATTACATCTATGTGGGATTTCTCATTAAAATGATGTTGAACTTTGTTGGAAAACGCTAAGGCTAGCGATGTCCCTCTGATGTCAGAGTGGCAAATAGCTGCTAACTTCTTGTGGGGGGAAAAAAAACCCCAAAAAACACTGGCACAAGAATTCCTAAGCCCATCAATTTATTTCAATATAAGCATATTGAATGTGTGTGAATATGTTTTTCCACCCAACTTGCTATGCATTTTGGCCCAGCCTGTAGATGAGGCTTTTTTTGTGCATGTGCATAACAAATACAAAACGTGCGGAATCACTGCTTCAGGTACTTCAGTACTCCATGTCCTCTACCCAACAGTTTTCTCAGAATGAGTTCCCATTAGTATGCTGCCGACGCATCGTCAGAGGCAGAGCCATTAACATGTTAGATCATGCTTAAACCAAGATAGTGGATGATGGTTATAAAAAGAACTACAAAAAGCAGAACTGCTACCACATTTGCGTAGATTTGAACATCATCCTGAGACCTACGTGTCGATTTTACTGACAAAACTTGACATGATCCATTAGGGCACTTCATGTGAAATGGTTACCATATTTACAAGAAATGTTTTAGCATTCACACTGACGCCCATTAAAATGCTTCACACGTTCAGATTTCCGCACCATTTCAAAAAGATGTGCATTGAATTACCAGTCCAGCGAGAATCTTTGGAGCTTTTTTCCAGTAAGGTTTTAAGTGGAGATGTTATCAGCTGTGGGTTGTCCCTTGAACTTGGTGTCTGATGACTGGCCCAGCTTACATGTTGATCTTGTTCTTCCTATTCACCTGGTGCACTTTCCTCAGTCATCATCATGTCACAATTCTCCAGTCCAAATGATTTAGCTGTAGATACTGACCAGGCACATCATAAAGTCACAGTCTCCTTCATTCTTGGCAAATAATTTGATACATCCTTGTAAAGGAGGATTATGGTAGCTTTGATATTCCATTTGTAACCACTTTTAGGATCTGGCTGAGGGAATTAATGACAGTTTGAAAAATCTATGCCTGGTTGCTCCGGCGATTGTCCTTGCCAGTTACTGTTGATTTTGATGAAGGCTATCATCATCATCTTGAGTCGAATAATTTTTCTTTTTGTAGTTATGTCTGTTGTTACAGTCCTGGTGGATCCCTTTGTTTTTCAGGAGCTGGTGTTTTGAGCCTCTGCTGCTGTTTAACGGAGTAATTTTGAGTTTCAACAGTGTTGAAACTGTAATAGTGCTTTTGTCTGCTTGAATTTAACCCTATAGTTAGGTGAGCAATCAATCATGTACAGACCAAAACAGTTTAGTTGGAACCAGACCAATCGGATGGTCTAGTACCATTTTAGTCAAACTCTAGTGCAGTCCGATGATAGTGAGAGCAATTAAATTCTGAACTGACCCAACTGCGGGAAGTGAACCAGCAAACCATGGATTTGGGATTGTGGTTAACATTTTTCTGTTTATGCGAACCGCAAAACTGATCTGTGAATCAAAGGACAGAACTGTGTGTTCTGGATATTTGGGCTGATGAACAAAAAGAAAAAAGAAAATACTGGTTTTGATGCACAAACTAGCTGTTATCATTAGAATTAAAATATTTACTGTTTTAAACTAGATATTAATATCATTATCTAATACTCTGACTGCTCGCTCCATTTTCTCAGTGCTCAGGTAATATTTTTTGTGATCTGTATACATACTCGCTTAGGGTTGATGATCTTTCTCGTGTAAAACCAAACCCAACAGCAAGCAAACCAAAAGTTGAAATTTTCCTCTGATTCAGATGCTGCAAACAGACAAAAAGGTGTAACAGCTCCCTAAGCCATCATAATTTCTCAACACTAGGCATGTAACGGTTCACCTGCTTCAGATTTGATTCGATTCATGATATTGGGTTCATGATGTAAATAAATAAATAAATAAATAAATAAATAAGGAAATAAAATTACCAAAAACATTTTTTCTATTCCAAAACCAAAAATAATTTCCTATTCTTTATCAGTTCAAATCTTAATACTTAAAATGTTACGTTGGCTAAACTAAAACAAAATATATTAATACTTATTTAATTTTCTTACCAATAGCTAATATAATAATTACAAACATTTTTAAAGGTTGGAGTAAAATATTGTTTCGGGTGACCACCAAGATGGAGTAAAGGGGCCCCAACCCGCTGGTCCAAAGGGACCGGGAATGATAGGTGCAGGACTTAACACTACTTGCCCGACGCAAGCCTCAAACTGAGGATCGGCCACGTTCAGGCTAGCAGTGTTACCTGACTGAGCTATTTATTGGGAGAACCCATGTGATCAGTAGTGCTTGTGTACAGACAGTAAGGGTCAGTTGTCCTTTATCACCTTTCTTTTAAATAAATATCTCTTCCCTTTTCTTTTCTCTCTTTTCTTAAATTGAAATGCATCTCTTTTCTCAAATAGAAATTCAGTGGAACCTTGTAAGTTGGTGTGCGAGTTTTTCACATGACGAGCAAAATATCTAGCGAGCAAGGTTTTGCAATACGAGTAGTATTCATCTGCCGAGCCTCACATGATCACAACCTCTCTCTCTCCCTCACTGCAGGATTGTGGCTTCTACACTAGCATATACTGTTAGTGTGTGTGTCACTCATCTGTTTAACGATGATGCAATGTCGCATTTCTGCTCTAGCCCAAGGGTCCCCAACTATGGGGTTAAATTTGTCCAGAAATATTTGTAAATGTAACCCCATACCCAAC
>JAQMCW010000020.1:11598483-11610018 GCA_030068335.1 Chrysichthys cranchii
GCTTAGGCTTCTTACACTCACTACCATTTCCACTTTCTTGGGACCCATAATGAAGCTTATAGAGCAAAAATGCAGAGAAACACAACGGTAAAATGTGTTGAACACGTTCACACAACAAGTGCTTGACCGGAACTGAAAGTTTGTGCCATGAAACGTGGGTCGGCTGCCCGTATGTCAGTCGAGGCTTTGTTCGTTGATCGGTACAAAATCTGTTCAGGAATTTAGTTCCTACGTCGATTTGCTCGCCATCCAATGCGTTCGCGAGCCGAGGGACCGCTGTGATCGTGAACATTTTTTACATTTTTGAGTCTCCAGTCTAAGCACTTTGTAACTGTCAGAGGTAAAGCTGCTCATTCAAAATTTTTTTATAAATTTATAGATATAAACTATACATTTCTATCTGGAATTGTTGCATTTCTATGGAGCTGCTTTGGGCACGACAGTGCGCGTTGTTAAAATATTAAAAATGCTACACAAATGAAAAAATAAATAGAGTTTGAAAATGAAATATTCTTACACCAGCAAATCTTTCAGTTTGTGGATTCGTCTGGATTCTCCGTAGCGTGACGAGTTGCAGTTTGGGCTTTAATTCAATTCAAACGAGAGAAAGAGAGAAGCTGGTGAGGGAATGCCTGTATAACAAATACTCACAGGAACTAACTTGTTTTGCAGCTGTTCCACAACATTACATATAATTATAAACTTCTAAATAGATGATGTCTCTCTTTAATAAATAAGAATACCATTATTTTGCAAGTTTCTGTGGAAAAGAAGAATAAAACACTTCTAGCTGTTTTAAGACTTCACCCTGTTGTTGATTAATTTCCTATAAATAATAATTTATCTGTCTTAATTACTTAGTTAATATTACTTGGATCTCCTCATGGTTTGTTCGTGAAATAACGAATGTTAATTAAGGAAACGCGTAGCCGTTATACATAACAAGATGATCTAAACTAAAGCCAAATCATTTTTATTCCATTGTGGTTCCTATATCACAGAACAATATATTTAAACATTTGTTAATACTTTTCGTTAGCATAATTTATGGTATAACAATTCTAATGATTGTGTGTGTGTGTGTGTGTGTGTGTGTGTGTGTTTTTTAATGAATTCAATAAATAATACGATTTAAACCTTACTGATGTACCAATAAGCACTTCATTTATTCATTTGACGTCACAAGAGACTTACAAGTGAGACAAAATCCGATCCAAGCACACAGAGGTTAAAAAAGCTGACAGCGATAAGTGATTTAAAACTAAGTTATGCATGAAGCTGCAGGGTTGTTGTAGGAAGAACACACACTAATTAATATATATATCTTAGCCCCAGACAGTTTCGCAGCCGATCAACTGCGAGCTCATATGACACTTTTTTTCCCCCCCTTCTTCCTCTGGTCAGATTTTTCTTACAGCACTCCTTTACTTCGCAGTCAGACTAATGCTATTATACTCTGCAGGTCGTCATGGAGTGATTTCTTTAGTGTTGCTCCAACTGAGTTACAGTGAGTCAGATGGAGATGAGATCAGTGTGTGTGTTTGTGTTATATGGTGAGGTTATCTGATGTTTACTCAGACTGAAGTATGAGTAATGACACCGGTTGGATTTTGCATTAAAAACAACTTACATTTATTTAATCTGGAATGGTCCTGCTCAACATTAAGGAATAACGCTAATTACCTTGGCTCATTTAATAGCAAAGTGGAAAAACACGCGATTTATTTGCTTCCCAGTGTCCATTCTTGGGAATCATCCAGAGGATTGCTGGAGGGCACATTTGGAGTTGGAGTTGCTTACCCATAAGTGCAAATGAGGAGCAGTTGAAAAAGACCTGTGTGCTATTAGAGCTATTTTGGGGGCTAAACAAAAGGCCGTGATGCAGATTTAGCTCAAAAAACAACGTCCGTGGACATCAGGTGCTGGGAGGGATGTTCGTTGTTCGTTGTTCTCCGTAATCCTGTGGTCATACGGTACACAGACATCTCAAACGTAAATAGACCCCCATCATTTTGAAAAATTTCTTTCTAGAAACTTCCTTCTAGCTGCTCGGCCATAGTAGCCAAGTTGATGGAGATCCCTCACAGAAGTGCTCCAACTTGGAGTCGCTCTGCAACATCAGCGGCCTTACAAGGGAGATTTTTTTCACCGATCCCCTCGACGCTCTGATGACCCCTGTCCGAGGGTCCAGGTTGACCTGAGCGGGATGCTGGTGATTCCTTTCCTTTGTTTTTGAATTGTACAATCACTCTGTTGACTGTAACAAGAGGAATCCCAAAGTTTTATACAATCACACGCTGGCTAAGTGTCACCACCCTCAGACTGACCCACAATACACCCTCTTTGAAAATCACACAACTCTTTTGCATATTGTGTTCGCCGCATGTCTAGTTGCTCTAAACTGTTAATATCCTGTAATCTGAAATGCACAATAAACATATATTAACAAGTATGAAGCCCCAGGTGGTGTCCGCATAGATGAAACACAACGAGGGGTGTCTATTTACTTTTGAGGTGTCTGTATAAATGTCTGTCTTTTTCACTGCGTCGTAGTTACCTGCTAGATTAGGTCACATTTACAAGTCTAGAAGTTCCACTTCATTGTCTTACCGATTGCCTTCAGGACTTTTTCCGAATCACTGGCCCATGAAAACAGCTTTAGACAAAAAGACGCTGTCGTGTGCCTCCTTCAGTGAGTGATCCACTGCTGCTGCAAGCTGCTCTCTGGAGCATGAATACATGCGATGAAGCTTTCCCTTTAGCATCAATCTGACTTCTGCCTCCGCTGCTGCTCTGTGCGCATCATCTCTCCGAAAGAGAAGGCTACATCCGGAGGCTCAGGGACTCCTCAAGTCGTAGAAAGCCAACAGCTTGTGTCCGTTACAGCGTAACAGTGGAAGTCCAACTAGTTTATATCTGTCTGTTTTGGTGCCATGCACTTAGAATTGTGTACAGTAGATGCCATGGTGTTGATTTCTCCGCCTTGTTATGTGTGGTGGCCAGGGTAAACACTTTCCGTAGTGAAATAGCGAAATGCATTTCTCTTCTTGGTAGAGAGCATTGGAAGCTGAGGTGATCTTTGGCTCTTGTAGCCCATCCACTTCAATATTTGGTGTGGTGAGAGTTTGAAGATGCCTTTCTGCTCAGCATGGTTATAAAAAGTTGATTATCTGAGGTTCTGTAGACTTCACTATTTAAACTATTTAAAAAAATGCTATCAAATTGTGACATTCGCTGCTTGACAGAATGACATCTTGCTAACATGGATTTCGAGATCTTTAGGCAGGCTGACTGTTTTTATAGGTGAAAATGACTTCTTATGAGAAGTTGAGCCTTGCAACAAGATAGACATGGCAACTCTGAAATTGTGAACTCTCATTTGTAAACTTGGATGAATCAGAGGCTTTGAGAATTTAACGTGGGACTTATAGTCACTAGAAAACCGAATACTAGCATGTCTTTGTAAGCATTAAGTATTAACGCATGTACATACTGTAACTGATAAGTGTGATCTATTTACTGATATATTCTAAGCTATTCATAATTTCACAATGTATTTCTGAGTCATAAGACACTTGTGAGCCGTGCTGGCAAAATGAGTCGGAATGCACGTAGGCTAATTATGAGCTAAGAGGCAAAACATGGTTTCGGGCGAAATGAGATTTGCTCAAAAATGAGTCCATAAAGCCGTCATTTATTGATCCTCATGATAAAACAGCAAGAAAAACATCCCAAAGTGCTTTTATTTTAACGTTTTTTTTTATTATATTCATTGGTATGTCTTCATTAATTCGTCCTTTGTGGTAATATTCCATGATAAATCCGTGTTTTTCACCGCACGCTTTCTGCGAGACGGGGGAAATCCCCCTACCCGTGTTTGGTATCGTTGTGAAGCGTAGCTCCTCTACTTCCTGATAATACACATGGAATTCCCAGTGACGCTTTTACGAACCGATGGAAAGTGAGTTTCCAAACCTCATTAGACGTGGTCGACTTCAGTTGGAGGTAACTCGGCTATTTTTTGTCCGATTTCAACAAACCATACCTCATTTTGAAGGTCTTTAGACGAACAATATGGAAGTAACAATAACTCACTTTTGAAAATTTCCTCATTCCGACTCATTACGCCAGCACGGGTCACGTTTAAACAAAAGATTTTATCAAACATATAGCATTTCCAGTGTTCGATTCCTCATAAAAGTATCAAGCCCAAACCGACCCACAACTGTACTTAACAGAAACAAATATAATGCTTATGCAATATCACTACAACAAAGGGAAATGTATGATAATTAACTAATAACACACTAGAAACTAATATCTTTACCAAGTGTGCTGTGCTTGGATTCTCATCATCATCAAGTAGCCAGGATCAGCCATGTAAACGCATCTTTCCCACTGACCTGCCCCAGATTTGTGCATGATGAATGTTAGCGTTCTGTCTGAAAAGCTGCTTATGCCTCTACTTTAGAAGAATAAATCCAAAGTAGGGCAGTGTTGTGGCCAGCGGTGACATTATATAAAATGACCTTTCCAGGTTCAATCTGCAGTAAGTGCACTCATTGTGAAAGTGCACATTGTAATGACGACCTGCTGCTGTAAAGTACTCATGCAGTATAAAATAAATATTAGATCTATTACTATTAATATGTTCAACTACAGCAATCACAGAAGCCCTGAACTGCAAGTTGTGAGAATGAATTTTTTTCATGTTGAGTTGGTATCTTGTTATTTTTAAGATACAATATCATTATTATTTCTTCTTATTATTTCAAAGTGGTATATCATTATTTTAACATCTCAGTGTGTCTACAAAATAACTCATTTCAAGATATTAGATCAATATTTTGAGTTATCTTGTTATTTTGATGTATTAACATCTAACTGCCTCATTATTTCTCGATAAGTGACTATTGATGTTGACGTATTTCATAATTATGATGCAATAACCCAGAGTTTCTAGTAAATAGTTTGATATTTCATATTATCATCATCTCAATAATCACATATACCGGTATTGTCTTTTGTTAGCTTATAGTCAAAATAAATCTGATTCTGTTTGCTATGATTAAGATGTTGTTAAAGTGAAATTCATTCGACACATATGTACTGGATATGTCTAATGACTGGGACTTCGCTTAAATACACTCAGGTTTGGTCAAGGTTTTGACTCCTAACATGGAACCTGATGCAGTGTTCATGGCAGCCATTTTGAACATTTGAATTTAGATAATTATTTATATAAAACCCAATAAACTATCGCCCGATATTTTAATAAAGTTTCCCTATAAGCAACACAAGATCATTAACTAAACCTAAAGAGTTTATTACAGTAAAATTGGAAAATTTATAATAAATGGCAACAACCATGCTATTTGCCCTTGACCTAAAATTCGAAATGCAGTTATATATTTTTACATACAGTGCTTTTAACTTGTATGTAATAAGTTATTAAGTCAAAATAAAAAAGCTACTAAGTTAAAATGACATCAAATCTGAAAACTGAAATACAGTGTGTAGTAGAAATAATGAGATAAAGGCATAATATCTTGAAATAATGTTAGTTCAAAATGGTTAGGTAGGCGTTACAGATGGCAGGCTGTCCTGTTATCGAAAAATAATCTGTGCCTATTGGACTATTATCCCATAATACCATATCAGTTTGTTATTCCATTTATAATACACCTATTTGCTGATGATTACAACTGCTAGTACGTTAATGAATAGCCTTGTGAAGTTGGCACTTCATATGATGAGAACGTGAATAAAAATAGTTTGATGTTGGTGTCCAAAAAATAAAAAACATAGTTTTAGCGAATTACTCGATGCCACCCGATACTCTATTAACACCCGAATGACCCCAGACATTCGTTTGTGCATGCACAATAAACGTATGTGCTTCATTATTTATTACGTTAGGGTTAGGGTTAAAACATTTAACAGTTAATTTCTCTAAAACTGTTTGAGCATCATTTTTTTCTTCTGCATGCAGAAATGATGCACAAATGACTCAAAATGCTTTAATTCATGTTTTCATCATGTTGCTTGAATGATAATTAATTAAGCTTTTTTTTACATGTTTATAGTTACATTTAATGATTTGCAAAAACCATAAGACTTACATTGCATTATATTTATTATATTTATTACATTTCAGCAGCTATAAACAGTCGTTCCCTCACCAGCTCCTCTCTCTTTTTGTCTTGAGGTTAATACGGTAAAACAAACAACCAAGCCAAATAAGAGCCCGAATATAGCTTGCCATGATACTGAGAAAGTAGAAATCGCAAAGACTCCTGTCGAGGAAAACCTATTGAATACTGAATTATTTTGTGGGTAAATAATGACGCATTTTCAAAATTCATTCAGTAGTAGTCTTTTATTAGAAAGAGTGTTTTAATGGAAATCCATACTTTTTGTTACGCCTGAAACTTTTGGGAGAGCAGTGGTGTTATAGAAAATGAATGCGCACCATCAGATTTGAAAGTTCAGCAATGCTGTGGTATATGTCAAAAAAAAAAAAAAAAAAAAAAGGGCATAGCAATTCAACACTTTTTTCATCAATTCAGGAGTTCAGGGCTTCCATAGGCAAGAAGTAAAAACAACCAAAAAAATATGTCAGCTATGAAAATGCTCCTTATGATGCTGATCATATTTTATTCATATGCACAGGTCCCAGTCTGTGGTGGAGCCTGGAGTGCTTAAACGGCCAGAAAAAATCAAAAGCGAGGAGGAGAACATGCAGCCGCTGCTTTCGCTGGACTAAAAGGCTTTTTTTTCTTCTTCTCCAAGCAATGAGCAACCACCAAGGCCTGAACACTGGGGAGGAAGATCACCCAGTTCCCACAACTGGAGTATTAAAAAATGTACAAAAAATGATTGAAAGAGATGTAAGATGTGCAAAGCATCTGAGACAGCGTTTAAAGGGATATTTTTGAATAAAACATCTAATGGAAGACATCCATATGTAATTGTTAAGTGCCAATTTAAACCTGTAAATACACTTCAGCTGTAAGAGTAGGATTCGGGAATCAATTGTGACATGAATACAAATGTAAAGACTGCTGTGAATATTCTGTATGTGCTTCATGTAGTGAGAGCGGTGTTGTAGGGCACTGAGGGCTTTTCATATTTCCGTTTTCCAAATCACCAAGTGCAAAGCTCAGGATTTTTGGTCATGATTTGAACGTTAAATAGAAAGGCATATGGCTATTAACCGTGTTGTACGAATATATATATATATATATAATATGCTTATAATATAAAATGCTTTCGTTGGAGTAAATATTGAACGTCCAGTGTTCAGGTGTTAATCTTTTGACTTTGCAAAAACCCCTTTACGCTGCAGCAAGGCATAACAGATTACAGTTTTCAGTCACAGCCAGAGCTTTGCCATTAGTGTAGAAGGAGAGTGCGTATGGCTTAGAGGGTTTGTTGAGTTTTATTATTATTATTATTATTATTATTATTATTATTATTATTTATAGTGACAAAGACATTTTCCATCTTTGTTCCAGTCAGGATGCTTAATCAAAGACTCATATGCCAACACAAATTTTCATTTTTAGCTAGATATAATATATAGTTTGTTTCTTCGAATAGCAGTTTTTTTTTTTTGTTGTTTTTTTTTTTAAGAAAAGCATATGTATTGGCGCTGTTGTAATAGGCCAGCATTAATATGTGTCGTGTATTGTGCTCACCGGACAGCAATGAATCCTAATTTCTACCGATTTGATCTTTTAATGTTAGATTTAAAAGCAAATGTGAAAATGAAGCGATTTCTTAAACCAAGGAAAGGCACACGCCAGGACCATCGCTGAACCAGTGGATATTGGCTTTTCCGTAGGTTCCGTATCTTAATACGGTTCTTTAAATGCATTATTTAATTTGTTGCAATTTCTGGCTAAGTTGACATATAACATTAGACTGAGGAATCTACCGTAGTATTTAAGCTACACGGTCGGCAGGCGGGCGGGGTTCCATTTAGTGCTGTTCCAAGGTTTTATGTAAAACTGAACAACAATCGCTTTCTGTTTTTCAGTGCTGAGTGGATTTTGGAGCTAATCCCTGTTTTAGATATAAATTCTGGATATAAATTGGGGAACAGATGTAAGACTGTTTGATGCTGGAGACAAATTTGTCAGAATTTCGATTTAGGCCAAGTCATGGATGTCGGATTTAAATTTTGCGTGTAAGACTTTTGCCTTTTAGCGTATTATAAGCCTACAGTCGTATTCTGGTGAACTTTTGGGATTAAACGCAAACACTTGGCTGATAAATGTCATAATGCTCTTTTCTTTTCTAATCTATTAGCCGGACAGTATTATTTCCTGTTACAATGTGGAATATTTGTATTTGAAAGAAAGTAAACTTGATATGGATTCTTATATGGTGCTGTAATGTGATCCAGGTTCAATACAAGCATCGTTGTCAGAACCAGCGGTTTAAGATATAGCGCTAAGTCGATATTCATTCTTTAACTCATGCACCTGGCTTATCAGGCGTTTTTTTTTTTTTTCTTCTTTTTTCCTTTTCTTCTTACTAATTTTAAGCACTGGGAATGTTTCTTAAATTGTTTCCATTTCAAGCCTTGTCTTCTCTGATCACTCATGTGAGTAAAATGTATTAGCACTACAACCAAAGCTACTCCACTCACCGAAACAAAGAATAGTTCCCTGCTTTTCTAAACACACGTTGCTGTAGGAATATTTCTAGCATTGCTTGTGCACACGGTTTTGTTTTTGGTTTTTTCAAACGGCCATTTTTACTTGCATAATCACCTTGATTGTACATATAATGACGATGATTATGATACTGAAAGTCCCCATACAGTGTGCTGATGATATTAGAATAAGGTATAAGGAAACCACTTGTGATGTAAAGGGAAGTGTTAAACAGGTTGTTAAATAAGTGTATATGTTGTTACAAACAAAATGCTGAAATAAGTTATGTAACCGAAACAGAAGTACGAACAGAACACCCAATAAATATTGACACATCTTATTTAAACCTGCATTTTTGTTTCTTAAAGACCTTCTTGGGGAAAAACAAAGCTTTCCTCAGCTTCTTTGTGCATTTGTGTGTCTTTCAGGAGGCTTCACGGGAGTTTGGAGTGTATTAAACCGTACTTGGTGAAATTTCCGTGGATTAAAAATGAACAGTGTACAGGAGTGGAAAATACTTGCGCAACTGTAAATCATTATTATACTTAAGTATTATCTTGGTACTTTACTCAAGTATTATAACATTAATTAATCCATTAATTAATTATTTCTACCATTACGGTATATAAGTCCAACATGGACGCCTCCAGGAAACCCGCTATCGTGCTTGCTCTTTTGTCCTTTTCCGGCAATTTTCCGCAAATCTGATCAACATATGTCCCTAATAAAAATACCATTTGAGTTTTAAAGTGGAATTTCAACTTCCTTTCATCACTATTCTTTAAATTTCACGAGGTGGGGGGAATCTGGTTAGCCGTTAACTAGCAATGCTTACTGCGATTGCTAGTTACACCCGAAAACAACACATTACACGGTGTTTAGCGCATCGAAGCACCGTGTCAATATGAGCACAGAAAACACTTGGGCAATGTTGTGTGTACGACTGATTAAATCAGACAAATTCGACAGAAGTTGATTAAACTGTATAAAACTACAGCTTTCACTGTTCAGGCAGTTGGCCACCATTTTGGGTTTTTAACACAGGCTTTGTGAGGATCTCCTTATATTGAGCCAGAAATCTTCACTGAGCATTCAAGTTGGCATTTCTGACTCGGATTTCCCAACTTTCGAGTACAAATGATCCCCAGCATTACTCAACCAAAAATGACAAGACTTAAAATTTACTCCTTAAATTTGGACAATAATACTCAGATGCTATGCCAATCATGTTGTGTTTCACTGCATTAAAAAAAATAATAAACTTTTTCATTTTTATGAACACTATACAGAGACTAGGATAACAGGGACTAGAGACATGACCGAGGAAAATGAGCATGAGGAGAAACAAGAAAGTAACTTGAGTAACTTCCAGTGGCACATACAGTTAGGGTTAGGGTAAACCTTATCTACGTTAAACATGGGTTAGGGTTAGTAAACCCTATTAGGACAAATGTGAGACAAAGAAACAAACTCTTACGACCTGCGATCTTTATGAGGTGTAAAACAGTAATAAATTATAAGTGGGATTGAAGACATCGGTGTATAATTACTGTATGACTGCTAGCATGTGCCTCTTGTATCTTTTGTACAGACAGAAGTGGAGTTTAATTCTCAGCCTTAACTTATGCTGCAAGATGATTGTTGGATCTGTCGTCTTGGCACTGACTTTATGGACAGATTTTGCTGTTGAAATTGGTTGTTGTTGTTGTTGTTGTTGTTGTTGTTGTTGTTGTCGTAAAATGCACACAAAACTAGCACAGACAACTGTTATCCGGCATGTCTATTTTATTGTAACGTCACTAGGTTTTGGGAGAAATTCTACAAGATGCCAGATTTTAGAAGTAGGAGCTGACTTGTGAGCAAAATCTGCAAGTCATGATTTATTAACATGCAGAATAAAGAGTGCTAATTAACTCCTGCAAGAAGATGATTGCTTGCACAGGTAGGGGGCGTCTAACAGGTGATTTACGAAGAATGAACGTGTAAATGACTTCATGTAGAAAGCGGAAAATTAGATTTTTTGGGGGGGGCTCATTTCTGCCGCACTATATAATTAGTCATAATAGCATTTAAATTCAGTGAAATAATTAAAAAAAAAAAAAAAAGATTTTTTGGGTTTTTTTTGTTTTTCGGGACTCCAAGATGTAAGATTTTAAGAACTGTTTAAGAAATGCATTAATAAGGCATTATACACATTGTTATAGTTATATATCAAAAAGTAGTATTGCCATTTATAGCAATGTTAATAATGCGTTCATGAATGTGTTTCAGTAGTGTTTATAGCATGTTGTATCATAACTTAATAGGTTTTATGGTAAGATGTACATAATACTTGATAATCTCACTATATAAGATATAAAAGTGTTAAAACACATTCTATTCACAAATTATAAATGGATTCTCAACCTTGCTTTAAACTGTAATGCCTAAGGTATGTTAACATTATGTTATGTTAAGGACTCATCCCACCACAACAATAACCTCTTTCAGCTTCTGAAGTCAGGCAAGAGGTTTAGATGCATTATGGCCAAGACTGAGAGACTCAGGAGGAGCTTTTATCCTCAAGCCATAAGGCTTCTTAATCAGGGCATGCCACCGACAATACGAAAACAGCTTTAAGGATCGCAATGCACATTGTATTAAAAATATAACAACAACAACAACAATAACAATACTCATAATAATTATATATATATATGGTCACAGTCACTTTGCACACTTTACACTGGGCCAATTGCACTGCCATCGCACAATGCACTTTTAATTTATAAAACCCCTGTAAATGTGTACATTATAATCTCCCATTGCCTCAGTATTTCATACACCCAGCTTGCTTACCATATATTGTTACGTATACTACACACATGTTTTT
>JAQMCW010000020.1:11635636-11654983 GCA_030068335.1 Chrysichthys cranchii
ACATTCCTGGATCTTCCACTTCAGCATGTGGACGTCTCCCAAAGCCATCAGTTCTAGAAAGTACAGGCCCTGCTGATTTGGCTCGGCCAGTCATCTCTCTCGTTTGGTGTATTCCTGTGCTGTAAATCTGGTAAATTTGTGACTCCAGTAATGTCTGGTCCAGCTTTAATAAAAGTCTGTTATTGTTTATTTAATGTTCACAGTGCTCTTTGGTAAATGCTCTTCAATGCTGCAGATCTAAACAGCCTTTGAAAAGTGCTTCATTTCAGCTTCCATCCCAATGAAACGTGCAGCTATGGTTTTGCTAGAAGAATGAAAGGAAGCCCGAGCAGAGCCTGTATCATTACATTTTAAGCCTCCTTGAACCAAAATGGCAATTGGTAGCAGAAACACTTATGGGTGCAATTTTCTGGGGAGGACAAAATTACAGATGGGATCGTTTAGAGTAACTGAAGTAAAATTGACGAGGGAGAAATCTTATGAAGAAAACTGTATTGAAGGGTGACTGCTGGAGATTCAGAGGAAATTTGGCATAAAAAAAACCCGACGTTTGGCAGGAAAAGTCAGGAATTCGACATATCCAGGAGCAGGAGCAATCAACCAAAAGTTTCATTTTGTGCTGGTTCATTGGTTAAGACTCTGGGTTACTCTCAGTATTAGAGAGTCAGGGGTTCAAGCTGCCACTGTTGGGCCCCTTGGGCCTCCTGTGCTCCAGGTGTGCTGTGTTATGTTTGACCCTGTGATCTGACTGGGATATGCAAAGAAAACAATACCATTATACTGTAAATGTACGTGTGACAAATAAAGGCCTCTTCCCCATATATGCAGCATTTCCCAATTAGGGTCCACGTTAACCGAGGTGACCCCCCACCCCACCCCACCCCACCCCACACCCGCCAAGTTTGGATGGATGGATAGAAAGATGGCTGAATTCAATTAATACTGTCATAAAGCCCTCCTGTTAGCTTCTTGCTTATCTTTAGATCCTCCTCCAGCTCTACCTTGTCTACAATCTCTGATTGGTGTTATTACCTGCGGCTAGTTTGTCTTTTCTGTTCTGTTCTGTTCTGTTCTGTTCTGTTCTGTTGTTACCAAAGGTTTCTATACACATGGGTTGTTTTCTCCTTCTGTTGCATACATTGCTCACATTACTGCGCTTTCTAACTCATCAGGTCTTAAGATCTTCCCACCTAATAATAGCAAAATAAACTAAATCTGTTAGCGAAATGCATAGAAATGCTGCTGGACAATAAACAATGTATGAATTCAATGCAATCAGTGGTAGCTCAGGGTTTAAGACTTTGGACTACTGATTGAAAGGTCATGAGGTCAAATTACAGCAACATCAAGTTGCCATTGTTGGGCCCTTGAGCAAGGCCCTTAACCCCCAACTGCTCAGTTGTATAAATGTAAGTTGCTCTGGATAAGGGCGTCTGCCAAATGATGCAAATGCACTCAAATTGGATTGAATTAATTAGTAAAAATCGGGTTTTTTTTTAATGCAAAAACAGGCAATTTGTTGATAATGAAGATAAGGTTAGCTTTGCTATGCATTCCTGGTACACCTTGAAACACAATAAGTGAAGAATAAAAGACTTCAGTCATCGTGTCATTGGAAAACAACCAACACCAGGGTTGTGAGATGATACATGAAGCAGACTTACTGTTGAAAGTTCCAAAGTTGAATAATAATTTTTATCCCTTTTATGCTACTTTTAACATTGCTGAATGTCTGCAAACCGTTGTTCCGTCCACAGCCATCTTCTTTCTCTCTCTTTCTCTCTTGCAGCGTCTCACGTCGGCGAGAAATCCCGACGAGTTTCCCGCGTTTGAAAATATTAAACACGAGTCACAGCGTTACTTCTTCCTGTTACAAAGCGCCGACACCTGAGACTCTTTCCAAAAAGTTGCTAATAAGTTTCCTCACAGAAAGCCTCAGTGTATCTCGTTTTAAAATCCATTTATAGGACGCCCGATGCGTGCCCTGGCGTAAATTGTTACTACAGAACGAACAATAATGGGATAAGAGCATTACTATAAACCCTGGAGCTGCTGTTATAGAAAATTAATTAACACCTTCTGATGAATCCGACTCAAGCATTCATCAGTGTTGTCCTGCAATTATAAATAGTTTATAGATCAAAACATTTTAACCGAGAATAATGAATAAAACATGATGGCCCTGTGATGTGATTAAATGAATGAACCTTTACCAGGGGAATGCAGTGGGGGTGTGCATGAGCAGGGGCATTTACATTTTGCATATTCATAGCAGCTGTTGCTCCTGAGGGTAAAAAGTGTAGGCACGTCTGTGCCTTTTATGTTGTGTAATGAGTTCAAAAGCAGCTCTGGGTGACTAATGCTGTAGCACTGTAGCAAATTGCCAACAAACTACAGTTTAAAGAATCGTTAAAACCAATTACTCATACTATCTTTGATCTAAGTCGACCATAAAAGAAGCTCGGGATTTTTCTTAGTCTGACGACGTGACGAGTTGGGGGCTTTTAAGGAGCACTATTGTGAATTCCTGAACACAGACTTGATTGATGGCGGTTCATGCACAGGTTCACCTCACAGCCATATGGCGTTATCGCATGTGCCATTCTGCTGCTAAACTTAGCTTCATGACCATAGAGTTCTGTCTAATTCTGTTAGGCATGCTGACCTTTTCTAATCTCTACGCGAAAAGGGGAATTTTAGCTGGATAAGCCTTAGTTTCTTACAAGAAGTACAAAATGGATGCCGAAGATATGCAAGCGCGCGATCATTTTCACTACTAGCAAGGACGCATAAACAGTAAAAGACAATGAATTAGTGTTTAGCAAAAGAAAAACATGGACATTCCTGATTTAGTGATTGATGTGGTGAGGTTTTCTGTGACAAGACGCTTATTTACTAGGCGTGTACCTGAATACAATTATGTTATTCAGATCAAAGCGAATGTGAACATGGGTATGAAAAACAGGCAGAGTATTCTTTTCTATTTTTTTCTGAAAGCAGAATACAGCTTTAAAGAACATCTCAATGAAGCTCATAAAGTGGGTTGCCAGTTTTGGGCAAAATTCCCACTCCACCTGCAACTCAAAAACAAAAACAAAAAAAACCTAGGCCAACATGTTTGGGAAATGGAATAGGAAACTTCCCCCCTCTTTTGGTTTAAATCCAAATGTAAAAGGAGATACAAATATTTCTAGCACTAAACAGATACACCTACTGATAATGATAATTTCAGTACACTAGTATTACTTTGCCTTTGGGGAAGGAGACTCCAATGCCAGTACTTTGTAAAAATCACAGGTAAAGCCTCAGGGTCATGACAGAGGACTTTGCATTTACTTCGTAACATGACAAGCCATATTTCTGAGAGAAGAATAAGCTGGTGAGGAAACATGTTTATTCTTGTCATTCTGTAATAACATAATAGCATAGCAATAGCATAAACAGTAATCTAAGGCTAATCATGTACAGATTTTTTTAAAAATGATATGCTTATAAGTTAACTGTGAGAGCTTTTTTTTTTTTTAGCATTTTTGTAAGGAGTCTCCAGTGTCAGAGCTGTGTAACAGTCAGAGGTTAAGCTGTAGCTTTTCCTTTTACCCCATCGTCTTTTTTTATTATAGCAATGAAAGGTTTTGTTTCTCTTATCCCCAGATAGCATTCTTTTATAATTATTATTAGATTTTTTTTTTATTTTTCAATTACACTGGTACCTCAGTTCTCGACCTTAATCCGTTCCGAGCGCGGGTTCGAATCCTAAAAAGTTCGAGCTCTGATCAGATTTTCCCCATAGGAAATAATGGAAAAAACAGCCCCAAAAATTTACACCAAAATACGTTGGGACTATTTTTTACACCCAAATATGTTTTTTTTATCATTTAAACGCAAAATTAACCGGATAAAACAAGAAGAGCACATAATAAACACATCTAAGCACATTTATCAAAACAGTAATATGTAAAATAAGAAAATAAATGTATCCAAACAATGTGTGTCATGGATCCGACCGCGCGGAGCGTACACGCGCACCTGCTTTGATTACTCCCAGGAGCGGCGCTGCGGGTGCATGCGCGAGGATTCGCTCCAGGTGCGGGCATCTGTATTCTCTTCCGGTTCTCACCTTCTCGATTTTTATTCGGTTTATGATTATAGTCTGTTCCTTCATGGTGTTGTATGCAGCCTAAATAAAGCCTGAAATGTATTTTACATCTGACTGCAGCCTAGATTGTGTCACCTCACCTCACTGCTCTGACAGGGTAAAGTTAAAAAAAAACAATGACACCTTTTTCATAAACCCAGACACAGCACTACTACCTTGAGTCACACTATGCCATGCGGTCCATTGTTTATTTTTATTATTGCTCTTTATTTGTGACTTTT
The DNA here is from genome assembly GCA_030068335.1 of Chrysichthys cranchii. Lineage (NCBI taxonomy): Eukaryota > Metazoa > Chordata > Actinopteri > Siluriformes > Claroteidae > Chrysichthys > Chrysichthys cranchii. The sequence continues at coordinate 11,640,014 of JAQMCW010000020.1, forward strand.
TGGTGAGCAATGGCTACCAAAGTGATATAAAGTACAGTGCATTACCTGATATTTTCAATAATAAAAGCACTATCACCAACAAACAATGCTATCACAGTGAATGTGAGGCTGAGACTGAAGCGTTACCCTTTGTTTCCGCTAAGAGACAGCTGAGCGCCGCGTGACTCATTTCCCGGTGTTCACGGTTCAACTTCTGAGATTCAGATCGAGCTCTAGGTCATTTTTTTGCGATCTGGTTTGTTGGACTTTTAAGAAATTCAAGTTCTAGTGAGTTTGAGTGCTGAGGTACCACTGTATCTTTAATTATGCTGCAAGGTCACACTGATGTACTGTTTCGGTAATTTCGTAAGGCAAATGAATTGGTTGCTTGTCTTGCCGTGTTTAATTCCATGTGTTTATATGGTGTAGATTCAGTTAAAGCATTTGCTTTAATGTCTATATAACTTACCTTCAGTCACAGGTTTTGATATTTCTTCATCTTCAGCTTTTACTTCCTCCAGTTTTTCCACCTCAGCCTCTTTCACTGCCTCGTCTTCCTCTTCCTCTAGTTTTTTGGCATCTATAAATCCAAGAAACCGGTGGAAAGGAAATGCATTATTGCTTTTTTTATGGACGCAGCAGAGCAAAAACAGCCATGAAGTAAAAACTAATGTTGCATTATCTTGAATTATTTTATTAGAAACAGCATCTGGTAGCACGTTTTGAAGACCGTGGCATTTTTCTTTTGAACAATAAAATATTTAAGGTATCCGTTCCCTCCCCCCAAAAAAACCTATTGAATTACAGGAAAAGATGGATAGTTAAGGACTCTTAGCTTCGTAAATGGGATCCTCATGGAATCCTTTGAAAGAGAAACTCTGTTATTTGGTTCGACGTACAACTATAGACATTTATCTCTCAGTGTAGTGAAGATGTCCCGTTTGGTGTTTCAGCAGTAAACTCTTAGAAATCATCGTTCCCCAAGGGTTCTTTAAACAGATAAGGGTTCTCGGGTCATACAAGTGGCTCTACTTGGAACCTTTTTTTTTTTGAAAGAGAGACATTCAGTTCATGGTGTACATCTATTGGACCGTTCTTTACCTTGCCATATATCTTTCTCTTTTACCTTTAGCTAGCAGGATCCAACTGTAGGCGATATTATATTAATATCAGCACTATCATAATCCCTCTCAATCTCTCCTACCTACTCATTTGTAATTGCTCCCTCGTCTTCTTCCACACCATCTGTTCAGAAATATCCCCGGCTCATTTAGACTCCTCCGTCTTCTTAGTACAGTTCCAATGCTTTCATTGTTTTCAGCTTGTCTGCTGCCATAATTTAAAACACCATATCATGTAGGCCATTTGCTGTGTAAATATTTATCCACTGTCCATTGTGTCCTCAACTACATCCCTATTGCTCGAATATATCTATTATTATATGGAAAAAAAAAAGGGTCCTTAGCCAAGACTGCTGCTGAGCCAAATGTACAGGCTGCCTAAAGTAGCTGAGTGCTCAGGGTGGTGGGGGGAAAAAAGGACGTCGTGAGGTATACAATGCTTATATTCATACTAGATGAAGCAAATTTTTACAGTCAACTGCACATTGGGCAAGACTTGGCAGGGAAGTCTAATGGGATGTCAAGTGTTTTGGTGTGCATTTTCCCCCACCCGTCTTTTACTTCCATGCCCACAAAAGAATTCAGACTTACCCCACCTACTGTGGGAGTTTCATCATCCTTTAAAACTAAATGAAATTTAAATTCAAGTCCTTGCACTGTGGCATGGTGAATTCTGTCATGACCAGTAGTTTGAAAAAGAAAAAAATGTAATTCAGTGCCACAGGCACTTCACTACCCAATCTCACTCAACTAGAGTGGTGCATGTCAGCTGACAGACTGGTCCAGATGAGATTTTGGATGCTACTGAGGCCAGAGTTGATCTTGGGTCATTATTAGCCTGGAAAAACCTGCCAGATGCAGCTGTAGATGTAGCATCCTTTATCAAAAGAAGGAGATTTTATCTGCTATAACGAGGTCTCTGTTGATGGAACTTCCCACGCTCTCAGTTGTAGAATTAACCATTTCAGCTGAGCCACATGAGTGCATTTTAGGAATTGGCGTTATTAAATAGTGGAACATGAAACACAGATTAACAATGTATTTTTTTTTAAAAAATGGAGCTTGAACAGTAATCTGTAGCCTGTGCGTCGCTGTAAACTGGGGTGCAATTTGTCACATTGACTGTTGATTAATTGGACTAAAATGGAATAATTAACTAGTATCAAATAGTGGATTCCAGTGAAAGAGTAAAAAAGTCTTTGCTTTAATTATGGGAAAAGATGAGTTGACTATGGTTTGGAATTACCGGATTGGCATTGTTCTCGTTGTCGCCTGACTCTTTTGCCATTTAAACAGAAATACCTCATTAGTTGCAAAAAAAAAATAAGGGCCAATCTGCAGTCTCACAGCTGACAAGACACGCCCACTTTACAACATGACACGCCCACTTCATTACATGGCTCACCCTCTGAGACAATGCATATTAACAGTTGGAAGTACTGCTAATGAAATACTAAGAGCATTAATGCTGTGTTCTGTTTGCCTCAGAAGTCAGATTTCAAGATTGGCAACAAGCCCAGGGTGTATCCCGCCTCTCGCCCGAAGTCAGCTGGGATTGGCACATTTTTATGTCCATGTTTTGCCTGGATCTAAGTTTGTTCTACATGGGAGGATCGAGCGTGTGCCCAGGTCCGAGAGGACAGTGTTGACTTGTAATTATTAATAGCTCAGGAACCACTTGGCAATTTTTGACTAGACTAAGAGTTGTCACAAACCTTGTCGTATTTTATTTCCCACTACATCCATTCTTATTAATTCTTCATCTTCAACTAAATCATCATCATCATCATCATCATCATCATCATCAACAACTACAACATCTATTTCAGAAATATTACCAGCTTCTAGTGTTGCGGGAGCAATGATTATTGTATCATCTCTGGTTTCCTGCTCAGCCTTCAGAGCATCTTCCTCCACCCTGTCTTCAATTTGGTCATCTTCGTCCATTTGGTCATCACTGATGTCTTCTGCAGTGTCCATTTTAGCTGTGACTTTAAGATCCTCCTCATCCTTCTTATCTTTTTCATCAGCTATTTCGTCATCAGTGACTTTTGCAAGTGTTTTATCTTCATCATCCTTTTCATCAGCTGTTGGAATTGTAAATGTTTCTTCTTTTTCTTCTTCTTTTTCTTCCTCCTCTTTTTCTTCCTCTTCTTTTTCTTCCTCTTCTTCTTCTTTTTCGCTATCTTCTTTACCTTCTTCAGAAGAAGCTGAATCTGCAGGAGTGGCGTCACCAGTGACGATATCCTCCTCCTTGTCTGCCTCTTTATCAACTTCTTGTTCATCAGCAGGTTCTGCTGCTTCTTGTTTTGTTGTCACATCAACAGGTTCTTTTTCTGCTCCTTTCTCGTCTTCAAATTCAGAGATCTTGTCAGTGTACTCCTCCTTCTCTCCAGCATCTTCATCAGCATCTGTCTCTGTCTCTGCACCCGTCTGGTCTGCTGCTGCTCTCTGATCCTCAGCAGCTTCCTTAAAAGCACCTGCTTTTTGCTCTTTCGTTTTGTCTGCTCCCTCTTTCTTTTTCTTTTTCACTGAAACTACTTCAGGCTTTTCCTCCTCCCTCTTCGTTTCCTCCTTTTCACCGACTTTTTCTTTCTTTTTCTTCTCCTCTTTCTTCTTTTCTGCCTTTTCCTTCATTTCAGGACCTGCTTCAAGCTTTAGCTTTTCTTCCTCTTTTTCTTTCTCATCCTCATCTACCACTTTTTCTTGTTCTTTTTTCTTCTTCTTTTCTTTTGTGTCTATCTCAGGCTTTTTGGCAAGCTTGGCTTTCTTGTCTGCTTTCTCTTTTTCTTTTTCTGCTTTGACCTGATCCTTGTCCTCAGCTTTATCAGCCTTCGTATCAGCCTCCATATCTTCCTCATCCTTCTCCTCCTCATCTTCTGCTTCCTCCTCTTCCTTCTCCTCTTCCTCTACTGCTTCCTCCTCCTCCCCCTCTTCATCCTCCCCATCTTCCTCTTCCTCCACTGCATGAGTTTCCTCTTCCTCCTCCTCCTCCTCCTGTTCTTCATCCCCCTCTTCCTCTTCCTTCAGCGTCTGCACATCATCCTCTTTCTGAATGATTTCTTTTGCCTGCAGTGCTGCAACTGAAGTTGTTTATCTCACTTAGGTGAAAAATATCAGAATATGAGGCACAAACTGAAAAATAGCTCCAAGAAGTAGGATCAGTTTATAATAACATTAAAAATAGAGCAACCCAAAAGGTATTAGTCTGACAATGAAGCTTATGTCCAGAAGCTGAGTTTGCAAGAGCATCACCTTAAGCTTGCAGATGTTTGCATAAGCTTTGATTGAGATTAGATCCATGCAGCTACTCCACAGTCATTGATGTATTTTAGGTAAAAATCAGTGTGCAAATAAGCTGCTATTGCATTCGGTGTGATGATCCAGAGGTGAATAATGAAAACATGTTTTGATTAATGACTGTTCATGCTTTTAGCACGTCCATGAAAATACGATAACTGTGTAGGTGTGTACATGCTCCTTAACCTAAAAATAAATAAATAAATAAATAAATAGCCGACAATTAGACAAAAGTGTTAATATTGCAGTCTCTTTCTATTAGTTCTCAAGATACAGTGCTTTGAAAACATGCAAAAGTACATAAATTATTCAGTGTTATACGTAAGGAATAAGACACAGTGGGGCATGCTGTTAAAGGAAAATAACACCTCTGATACTGTAGTTTCCTACAAAACACCCTGAGGCGCTTTATTTCTCTTATACCACAGGAATTTGTCACTGTTAACAATTTCTATTTATCATATAACTGAAAGGCAGGGGTATGGAAATAACAAAGGCATCTGGAGGGCATTAACTTTATTTATTTATTTATTTATTTATTTATTTATTTATTTATTTATTTATTTATTGTCAACTATGGATGCACTTTCGAGCCCCTTTTTTTTAAATGGAAAGGGCACCCTGGGAGCAAGGAACCCTGTAGCCCCCCACCCCCCCATTTTCTCCCATGTAAAGTCACATATTAGGACATATTGTGTTTCCATGCATATTGTGTAATCCTATAGGGCACTGCTAGGGGCACCATAAAGGGCACTTCATCATGTTTTCTTGCATGTAGGGAACCCTACAGGGCATTTCATTATATTTTCCCTAAAGGATGCTTCATCTCACGTTCTCACATATAGCAAAGCCTACAAGGCGCTGCATTTCATTGTATCCACTTGAAGCGCAGCCTAGAAGGCACTTTATCATGTTTCTCTGCACGTATGGAAACCCTGTGTGGCAGTACATCACACATTTTTCACTGGAAGGATGCCCTAGAGGGTACTTCATCTAATTATCTGAGATGTAGGGAAGCCTACAAGGTACTGCATCTCATTTTCCCCCTGGAAGCACACCCTAGAGAGCACTAAACCATGCATCACTGCAAACATGGAAACCTACAGGGCATTACATTACATATTCTCCACCTTAGACAGCACTTCATCATGTTTTCTCAAGCATAGAGAATACTGTAGGGCATTTCATCATTTTTTTCCGTATGAAGGCACCCTAAAAGGCACTTTTATCTTATTTTTTTACACATACAGATGCCTATAGGGCATTTCATCATATATTCTTCACCTCAATGCACCTTAAAGGGCATTTCATCATCTTTCTTTGCAAATATGGGAGCCTGTAGGGCACAGGAAGGCCACCTTAGACAGCACTTCATCATGTTTTCGTGTGTGTAGGGAATACTGTAGGGCACTTCATCATTTTTTTCTGTATGAAGGCACCCTAAAAGGCATTTTTGTAAATCGCACTGTAGAGGGCATTTTATGAAGGTTTATTTTTTTTGTCATTTGAAGGGCAGCCAGTAAAGCACTTCGTCACATTTTATCCACTGTATCACGTTGTCACTTTATATATTAAGGGGCACACTAGAGAGGATTCTGTCACTTCTGTCCATTCGAAGGGCAGTCATTAGGACACTTTTTGACCACGGGTGCTCAAGGCAGGGCACGTTTATTGCGAAAAACCTGTGATTTGAATTACAGCCAAAATGATTTGCTGTTATATAAAATTAATCAACAGCTGATCAATCAGCTTTTGAAACTTCAACCCTGTGGTATAAGATGAGGTTAAATGTAATTAAGAAAAGCAAACATTAGCAACTATGAAATCATCATTTGCAAAAAGGATGGTTTAATTAAATGAAAATGTCTACACAGTACAAAAGCGGGATTACTCTGTATTCACAAACTCCCCTCTTCATTATGTCGACTAAATTAGCTGAAGCTGAAAGGTTTTTAGATGTGTGTGCTGTCACAGCTGTATTTCAAGCACGACGATTTAACGATCATCTCATAAAGCTGTTAATGGATAATGGACTGACATGCTGATTGCTTTAATGCTAATTACTTTCTCACCAATGTGCTAATAAGGTACATGCATTTGCTTTGTTAATTATGGGAAAAACAATTTTTAAAAAAAAAGAAAAGAAATGAATAAAATGTGTTTATTAATATACTTTTACCTTCTGATCTCTTTTTGATTTGCTCGGTCAGTTATTTTTAAAAAGTCACAAACCTTTTTTTCTTGCTGGGAGGAATTCGCCTGGAATAACGAGAGAGAAAACCAGCATTAAACATTAAGGATTATTGATTTACATATAATAAAAACGTGGCATTAAATAATAGAAAGGAAGGAATTATTTGCTTCGTTGTAGGTTAAATCTAATAGTTTCCCTTCACGCGCATCATGCTGCACTGCTCTCTCATATCCAGTATATTTTATCGTCAACTGCCTTTTCGGTCGTGATGTCAGTAGAAGACAATCCTACAGCAACTGCAAGACTTACAAATTGTTTTGCTCATTGGTTCATTTGCTCACGTCGCCTTGCTTTTTTTTTTTTTTTTTTTTTTTTTTAAAGGGTTGCACGATGAATGGGTCGTATTTTTATGGCATGCCTATTCATTTGGCGTGAATTTAAAGTGTTGCATTCTGAAGTTACTGTGAAAGCGTAATGCCTTTCCCTCAAGGGAAAAATTAATTAGTGCTAATATGAGAGATTAGTGTAATCAGGTTTGGAATTTAAAATGTGTCTGATTTCCTCTCACTAAACACCTAAGAGCTGTGGGCATACTTGTTTGCTTAATACTGCTTTGATAACTTGATTTTTTTTTTTATTTCTTGTTTGTTGTTGTTGTTGTTTGATATATTTCTTGTAAAACACTTGTATACATGTGCATCAAGTAAATAAATACTACAGATATTATGTCTGCATATATAGCGCAACGGGTAATTATCATAAGGGGGCCAAGCACAAGCTCCTGAAGTGCTGTTAATTTGCTTGTTTGTTTGACGGAGGAATTGTTTATTTGTTTGTTTGACTTTGTTTCATTGCTTATTTATTTGTTTCACCGACAAATTAATTGTTTGTTAGTTTGTTCGTTTGACAAACGAACTAATTATTAACTGTTTTTGTTTTGACTGAGAAGTCGATTGTTTATTTGTTGGACTGATTAAATGCTTGTTTGCTGTTTGTTTATTTGTTTGGTTCGTTCACTGATTATCTGGTTTTGTTTGCTTGTTTGATTCTAGTTTGTGTTTTTTTGTCTGATAAATGTAGGCCAAATAGCTATTTAACTAGTTATTACCAAAAGACAAAAATACAAAAAAGCTACTATGAACATTATTATTATTATTATTATTAGTAGTAGTAGTAGTAGTAGAAGTAGTAGTAGTAGTAGTAGTAGTAGTAGTAGTAGTATTATTACTGTTGTTCTTGTTGTTATTATTTTTTTATTAGTATTATTTTATTTTTATTAGTATTATTATATTATCCTCATTCTTCTTCTTCTTATTATTATTATTATTATTCTTATTATTATTATTATTATTATTATTATTATTATTATTATTATTATTATTATTATTATTAAATTTCTTTTATTTGTTTGACAATGACTAAGCTTTCAGTACTGACCTTTTTTCTTCACTGCTTGCCATTCCACTGCAGGAAAAAGACAAGTTGGGGAATGTTAGAGAGGAATATTAATGAGAACAGAAACAGTCATGAACATGGATCAGAGGACAAAGTCTTGTCTGCAACTAATGGCAAATTATTTCTGACCTCAAATCTCAAACAGTAAGACACACACACACACACACACACGCACACACAGTTATTTGACTACATAATAATAATAATAATAATAATAATAATAATAATAATAATAATAATATGAATAGAAATGTGAAACTGTAGGATGGATCTTTGAAGATATTGAGATTTAAAAAATAATATTTTATTACTACATGCTTTAGCGTACAACTGAAATGGTTATATTTTCCTACAGTCACCACTTCAGGTATTGCTGGATACTCAAATTGGTTGAAAAGGTGAATAGGAGCTAGAAGAGGTTATGGGTACACTGTGTGGAAGTCTGGGAAAGACCATCAGATATTGCTGTGGCTGAATTCTAGCAAAACCTAAAAAAAAGTCTGAGTTGCTTTGGCCAAAATTGGGTTTTTCTACACATACTGTAACATTCTTCAAAACATCAAGTTTAAGAAACCAAAGATATATTAGATATATACAAGATATATACAAAGATATTGTAGACATGTTTTATTTACTTCTTCTTCTTCTTCTTCTGTAGGATATCTTCCTGCAAATGCAGAGGTGAAGACGTTCGGCCTGTGTAATGTCCAAAACCTTGTTAGCATACATGTGATTTCCTCACAAAGTCTCTAGCCAGATTTCCATTGCAGTTTGGCACGAAATAGAAGGAGGGTTTTTTGTTTTTTTTTGTTTTTAATGTGGCGAAACACGACTGCGAATTGTTTGTGTTTCCACTGAGTGATGTTACGTTATTAGAGCTGGATTTTCTCCTCTCTCAACAGTCGTCTCAATTAAACATGGCGACAGATCTCCAAGCCCTGAAAAGTGCTGGCGAAATGATTTCAATAGCATCCACTCCCTCTTCATGTCATGTCAAGTGACATACCGTAAATGCGAAAAATATGTTTCCATTTCAATTGTGCGAAATATTGCTTGGTCAAATCATCTGAAAAACCACCTCATGCTACCATAGAAACCTTTTTGCAATATTGGAGAGGTTTTTTTCAAAATACCTGCGTTTCCATTTCTCGTTTTTTAGCTCGCAGGTTAATGGAAATCCACCTAATGGCACACATTGAACATGTTGTTCTACAGCTACATGTCATAGCAAACCTAATAAAATGACTCGAATCAGTTTATAATCAGATACTGCCTAACAATCTGTCCCTAATAAAATACAGTTGAACCTCTCATCTACGGACACCGCATTAACGGATATCGGATGCAGCAGACAAACTCTGCTGGTCTGAACACATAATGCTTTAGCCCGAATGTCCGGTATGAAAGTTTAAAAATCCTGGGTGTTGCGAACTGAGTCCAGAAGTTCAGCAATTGTCCGCTAGGGGGCGGTGGCGTGCGTGCTACTAGTTGTTTACAAGTGTCGGTTGAGCTGTGGTCATTGTGAAGCTATACTGTTTTTTCGGTGATTATTTGGTGTTTTTCACCACAATGTTTTCTCAATATACTTACTTATGTATGTTAGTCGTTATGCTGCTTGTCACGCGTACAGTACTTGGGTAGGACTTTTATAGACCTTAGTGGCGTTTTCCCTTGGATTTCCATTATTCCAACCCCCCACACTAAAACACTTCCCATCATCGGACTATTCAAATCAACGGACGACCTCTCCCCCCAATCAGTCCGTTAATGCGAGGATCAACTCTAATTTCATCCAGGTGATAGGTTGACCCAAATCTCCACACATATATTTGTGACCATAACCTCTCAAACAACCTAAGCAGTTACTAAAATTTAGAAATATAAAGAGCATTTTTTGTACCCTAACTCCAAAAACAGACACCAAATAGACCAGCAAAGTTACAAATCTATAACATACATCCACATTGGTGTTATCCGTGTTTAATTCTTAATGTCCTGTCACATTACAGCATGGGAAAGAGTGAAAGACCGGATAAAATGAAAGATGATATTCTGTATATTGAGTATACAGCAATATATTACTCTGTCATCACTGTTCCCGTACGTATGGAGGGTAAATGTCAGGTTGCATTTCACGTACGTATGAGTCAGTGTGATTACTTCATTAGCCTGTTAGTCCACAGAGACGTTTGATTTGATAAGGCTGTGATCTGTGCAGAAATCTATTTAGGTTCCAGTAAGGAGCTGCACGCACGGGTGGTTCACTGCGCTGCTTATGCTCGGAGGAAGACTGGGAGGTTTTATTTGGGTGTTGGAAACGACTTGGCTTTGCTTAGAGAGGAGATTTTCTTGCTAAAATGTGTCGCATTCACTCGAGTCCTCTTTATCTGTTAGACACTCGCATATGGCATTTACAGTAATGCCAGCTTGCTTCCTTATATGGTAATCATGGCATGTGTTTTTTTTCCCCCTCCTCACACACTCCCACACACAGAGTTATTATTATAATATCAGGATATTTCTATTGACATGATGATTTATTACTGCAGTGAAATAATGCTTGCCTAAACCTACTGCTAACCCTTATATTACCCAGAGGACCCCAGATTATGTGTACATCTTATCAATTTTAGTTGAAATGACAGCTGTGTAGGTATAGATAAACACATATTTAGGTGTTTGTGAAGACACATGACCAGACCACCTCCTACACACACACACACACACACACACACACAATGGCAACATGTACGGTCGGACGCTAATGTCAGTGGATCAGTGTGGTATAAGTGGGATTATGTAATATTTAAGCACTATCACACTCGAGGTCGTGTTGTACTGTACTGAGTTTCAGCACGACTGTGATTCGGTCGGAGGAATGAGGCCATAGGCTGAGCGCTGGGGCTAATCACAGCTGTGCTGAAATTCAGAGCACCGCCATGACGTCGAGTGTGACATTGCTTTTATATGACAGTTCTATTGACAAGAAATTCATATCAAATAAGTGACATTTTGGACACTACAGGGCCAAATGATCTGTTTATTTTTGCCCTTCTAGTGGAAATAGATCCTGAAGAAGCCACGCCTACTTTATAGCATGTGGCCTAGCCGGCTACCTAGCTCTACACTGTTTTAGAACGTTTCTGTTTAAAGCACTTTGGGTAAAATTGATGTCCCGTCTTCCTTTTCATGTTTATCTGACAAGCTGTCATGTTTTAAGGCATAAGTTATATTCCTGAATATATCATTTGACGTGTCTGCTGATGATCTCGCTAACCGTAGAAATCGTTTTGAACTAGGAAGTGGGATTTTACATCGCAGCGTTTTACGTGCGGACTGATAAACACACTGAAACATCCAAGCGTGGCTTTGGGAAATATCAGCACAGGACTGAATCTGTATTATCTGTATCTGTAATAGGAATTTCCTAATTCTGAGCTCAGATGTGATTCTTTAAGATCAGATAATCAAATGTTATTGAGTATGTAAGAAGTAAAACATGCACTATGATAAAAGAAATTCATCAATGGCAGGGTGTTGTATTGTGGCCCAGTGCGAAGCAGAAGTACAGTTATCACCCAGAAGCGAGAACCCAGTTCCAAATTAGAGCCGAATCCAAAATGCCAAGGACCGGGTACCCATTAAAGAAAAAAAATCAGTTCTGCTTATTCTGTGATAACCCTTTATTTAAAAAATTTTATTGTCAAGATACAAAGTCTACAAACAAAGGCTATAAGCTATCCAAAAGTATGTAGCATGAGGACGGGATAAACCTGCTTTGGACGTTTGCTTCGCTCACCCTGGCTAGCTCACAGTGGCGCTCCAAGGGCATTTAAAGGCCTTGTGGTTCGCTAGCCATACCTCCAAAGTGGATTTTGAAGTTAAAAGTATTTTAGAATTTATTTATTATTTATCTACATCTCAAGAGTATTTCTTCTCATGTCAGAAAGGTTAAATTTACCTCTACAGAGCACTGATACTGAAGAACTGGGATTCACAGAGTTATACAACAGATACATACATTTTTTTATGATATCTAATATAAACCTACATAAACATTTTTAAAGTCGTATTCCAGTAACAGAGCTTGCTTTGACTCCAGCATTACAGGATCCATGTGAAACCCACACTTTTTCTGCATTCTCAGATAATGCATCAGTCAGACCAAATGCAAATAAAATTCACCAATTTCCAGACAGGCAAAGGATCCGGGAAGTTGTAGATGCATTTCATTCCTGGAAGCGGTTATCTAAGTGATCTACAACCTGGGAATTCACAAAGCCTGGCTTTGGATCTGTTGAGTAAAAGCGCAGGGTAGAATGTCCTGTTTATCATTTGTGCTGTTCATAAATTTATGCCGTTAGCATGGAGCCAGGCTGCTGGCTAGGATTTTCTTGTTAGCAATGTTAGCACCTGTGAAACACTTGTCTGCTGACCTAAAGACTAATTTGCTCAATTTTGATGTCAAGTTGACATAACCCTGAGAAGAGTTACCAGTTTTAGTTGGCAATTTGTGACGTGACTCTTTCCAGGCTAACATGAGGCGAGCATGACAGCTGACTTTGTAAATATGCAAAGTAACTTTAGTGTTTCCGAATCCCATAATGATGATAATGAACTCATGTCATGTTTTGGCAAAATGAGGTCAAATAGAAAAAAACAAAAAACAAAGATGAACATTTCTACACTGCGCCAGCCTAAAACCTTCTGTGAGACACTAAACTGAAGGTTTTAATAATAACCTTCATGACTGCTACGGCAGCAATAAGTACATTTTCTTCAGCTTTCATGTGACTGCTTAAAGAACTGCTTATAACATTTCCATGGCAATGTACTGACAGTAATGCAAGTCTTTCTTTAGTGTTTTTATTAGTTTTATTACACTTATTACACCTCTTATAAGACTTATCTGTCACATCCTTTTCATTCGAAAGATAAGCTCACGTACACTCGCTCTAATCCGTCAAAGTTGCATAGAAACAAGTGCAGATTTATTATTTACATGTAATATTGCATATTACATGATCCAATTTATAATCATAGTGATTGGGAGTCAATAGCAGGGAACATCGAGGAAATCAGAGCGAACCAAGGTCTGAGGGACAAATGGAGCAGGGAAAATTTATTCCAGTGATTAATTTCCTTCATTTCATTGGAGTTAGATGTGCTCGTGTTTGAGATTTCTGCAAATAAAATATGCTTTTCAGACACTTTGAAAATGTTTTCGCTAAAATAAAATGAACGGCAGAAAAGACTGATCATTTCAATAGTTTGGCTTTCAGTGCTTTTTATTTATACCAAAGTTAATGCTATTAACAGACATTTAAGGATGTGCACTTTTGACTGGTTTTCAATTAAACTGTTTAAAGTCAAAATAACTAGAAGAACTGTTTCTAGTTTCATAATTTTGAGATCTCTGTTTATTCTAATGTTGTTGGGTTTTTTTTTTATTAATTTCAGTACTCAGTCACACTGATCTGAAATCAGATTGAATTCAAGCTTCATTTATAAATATATTTGAACTAATGAACAAAACTCTGAAAGGGCCTATAGACAAAAATTGGGTTTTTTTAAGTGTTGATTTGTTATAATATTGATAATGCAATAACCTCAAAAAACACACAGTGATATCCAAGTGTCTCTCAATAGCATCCGCTTAAGACTTCCATGACATCCATAATAAATAATCCAGTTTTTCATCGCGCCTTTTGAACATAAATGCACCTATTACTCTGGACAAGTGAATAAAGATCCACGTCTGAGCCTGAGTATCAATTTAAATTGATAAATTAAATTCTGACATAAAAATGTGTTACCTACACTTTAATACGAGGTTTAAAACAATTATAATTATTGAGTAAATTTCGGCTATTTTTGTTGTTTTTGTTTATACCACTCTATTTTCTATTTGCTAAAATTATGAATGAAATTTATATCAACTGAAATTTTTTTAACTGAAAATTAATTACGTTCAAATTTACACATACTCTGTGAGTTCTAATGTCCACCTAATTAGGTTCAGGATGAATTAGAAATTTTTGGTGAAATCTGAATACACACATTTTTTTATGATCAGATTTAATTCTATGCAACTTTCTATCTGACCTTTTATTAAAATGAGCTTAATTTTGCTCTTTAGAAAGTTTAACTTACAAAAAAAAACTTACCATGGCACTCTACAGACAAATTTATTTAGATTTTCACGAACCCAAAGTTACAGGCAAATTAATTTTAAGGTTTATCTTTAGCACTATTATGTGACATACCTAAAGTACATGCCTAAAGGTAAAGTCAGTTGTCATGTTCTTAATACCATAACCATGAATTTCTTTACTCGGGTGTTATGTAACCTTGAAATAGATGAGAAATTATTCATAATAGCAGATACACATTCACATTTTGAGGTGACATAGTACTTATATATGAATATATCATCCTCATGAAATAATATATTGAAGCCACAAATTAATATTCAGTTATACTGTGGCCACTAAATTCCAAAGTCATGGCCTCACAACTTAATTACGTTTTTTTTTTTAAATTAAAATTGAGAAACTTAATTCATGGTCTTAATATATTAATTCATTGGCAAACCTTAGCAGAAATAGCCATCATGTCACTATATTCTCTGGAGAAGCCTATGAAATAAGTCTTTCTAAACAATTTTTGTAGGTTTGTGTCAGAAAGGGTGTATGTAAGATTCATAAAGCACATGAGCACCACCCTATTTGGTAAAGCATAACCAAATAATACAATAAGAAAAAAAAAATTGGATAATTCTGATAAATTTAATAAATTCTCTCAAATGTAGGCACTTTGTTCATTTACATCGAGAGTGCTCAAGCTACAGAGTGCTTTTCATCTATATGCTCATGCTAAAGTCTAACTAAATCTTTGTTATTATTATTATTATTATTATTA
>JAQMCW010000020.1:11657280-11669063 GCA_030068335.1 Chrysichthys cranchii
GTATAAATATTGGAAATAAATAGGTCTTATTTTAGATTTGATCAAAAATGGATTGATGGTTATGAATAAAATATTGGTTCATGTGATTAGAAAGTCTTTTAGTTTTCATTTTATTCAAATTTAAAGAACGTCCCAACTTTTCTGGAACTCGGGTTGTATTATTAATTATTATTCTCACTGCTTCCATTCACTTAGAAAGCTTCAGCTATCCGTATATACATTTCATTTATGATTCATTCTTACAGCGCTAGCAAACCAGTAGCCTTGTTTTGGACTGTTGACATATATGGGTCTTGTACAGTATATTGCCCCAAAATTTTACAGAGCTACAGTGTATGAATCAATTAGAACAAACCATTAGATGTATAATTGAACTTTGGAGACACTGTTATTAAATATCCTGAATCTATGTACATGCTATGTATTCGTGCAGGTGTGTCATTACTGCAGTCCTTTTTATTTCTTCCTCTAGTCAATTAGAATAGGCCTTATGTTGCAATTTTAGTATCTATAGTAGTAGGCATTAGGATTCAGGGTCATCTCTATGTTGTTATTAATTTTTATTATTTTGGACTTAAATGGGACTTACATTCGCCCCATGATTTTCATAGTTATGGTGTCCAATCATATGGTAAAAATATTACAGGAAAAATAATACAAATATAAGAACAGAAATATAATAAGAAAGGTTTATGTTCATAGTTGATTAAGTAAAAAATGGGAAAAGAGTCAGATTTTTAAATTGTTAATCAGTTGGGCATACTTAGAAACCTCCTTAATGGTGTCATAACTGCATATATGACCTTCTCGTTGTCAGGGTTGTTGTCCTCTGAAGTGCAGTAGAGCTAAATGGTGTAGAGCGAAAGGTATCCTCTCTGGTGTTAACCTCTCATTGGTCATTTGCATAGTGTTTAATGTGTATTTTGCAACAGAGTGTAAGAAGAAAGAGGCATAATGAAAGCGACTGAGAAAAATGCGTATCTTTTTTTTTTTTTTGCTCAATTTTATTTTTCATTTTGCAGACTCTTAACAAACGTTGTGCACAGCAAAAGGTTTCACACGTGCGGGTACAGAGCCTCATCCTTCTGCCTCAAATGTCCGCTCTGATGGGAAAAGCTGGAAAAACAGTGTCCCGTTGCTTATTAATAATGTCATCAATAAGACACCTGCTACAGAACCACAGTGTCAACATATCAGCTTTTACTGCGTTGTGCCATGTTGTAATGCTGGAGCTGTTAAAAATATACAACCGCCGAAAATAAAATTTGCTTGTGATGATCTGGCATTCTGTTGTACCTTTATTGTTGCGTTATTTTCTATCTGCATTCAGCTCATGGCTTAAGTGCAAACCTAAAGACGCTTGTCTTGAGTGATCCACTACTTTTGGGATAAAGCAAAAGTCGTTTCAATTTCATTTCTGATCAAGCTATTCCTTTAACTGTCTGTCATGTGACCTACGCCAGCCCGATAAACCAGAGCCAGATTTAGCCAGAGGCAGCACAGAAGGTGAAGTCTGATCTGATTTCAGCATGTCGGCTATCTGATGGTTCCTCCCTGAGTGTGTTCTTCTGGGCCTGCTGTTTGGATATGATAGCAAAGTTTCCTAATCTCTGTGTGAATGTCATTTCTCTAGACATGTGACATTTCCCCCAGCAGTAAAACACAGTGACCACCAGTGCGACTGATTCGTAGTAAAACTTATTATAACCCAAGTTCACTCAAATCAAACCTCTGCCAGTGGTTTTAGGCATTATGCTTGCACCAATGTGTTAACTCTGTTATTGTGGAATGGAGTGCACTTCAATATGAAATATACCTTCTTCTTCCTCCTCCTCCGGCGTTACCATATTACTCATAAAGGTCACGATCGAATTCATCCAGTTGGTGGAATCGTCCATGGCTTCGTGCACTGCCTTCACAGGTTCTCTGCTCATGTGCTGAATGCCTCCTGAGTGTATCGTGTAACAGGCTGACATCAGACATGCATAAAATACACACACTACACGTACAGTAAGCTCCAAAGGTCCACTTGTCCACAGAATCCATCATTAATGAAGCACATAATTTGATGACCAGTCCCATTTGTACCTGGGTGAAAATCAAAATACAGTATATATCTGTGCCCAATTTAGTTGTTAGTTATACCATAGATCACCTAGCTTGCAAGGTGACTAGCTAGTATTAAGAAAACTTGTCTGCTAGTTTGGATGATTTGATGACACAATATAATTAAACACAAGTTAGTCTAATGTTAGATACATTGCTGCTAATTTTAGCTACTGGAAGGCACATAATAAAGCATGTCTATAATAAGACATTATACTAATTAGGTTTAAATTAAATAGGTTGTTAGTAACACTGTGCTACCCTGTATAGAAGTTTGTCTGAGAATATTGCTCTAAGATGTTGTTAGCTACCTTGCTATTAAATTTAGCTACATGGCTACACATAATAATCCAGTGTTAGCTAGCTAGATTGCTACTGAATTCAGTTCCTTTTTTTTTTTTTTTTTAATAAATAATAGGTTATAAACTACTATAACTATAGTTAATTATGGATAATTATTGAAAACAGTTATTAATCACTATCTTGTTAGCTAGGTTCCTAATGAATTTAGCTACTGAATGACACATGATCTAATGTTAGCTAGCTGGCTGGAGAATTTACCTACTGCATGACACATAATAATAGAAGGATAGCTATCCCCATACTGATTTTAGCTGCTGGATTGCACAGAATAATCTTCTATGTCTATTTTGCTAGCAAAACTGTCTATAATGACATATTACCTAGCCTGCTAGTAAATGTTGCTACAGCATGACACGATATATGTCCAGCCCAAGCTGGCTTGCTAAGGATCCTAGCTACTGCTTTCTGGTTCTACATGCAGTAGATATCTTAATGCTGTATTTATGCATTTGGAATAACCGTTAAAAAAAAAAAGTTTCTGACTGCTTTATGCTATGATAAACAGTAGGTCAAGCTGAAAGGTCTAGTGGTGGTTTGATGAGGTTTAATGACATTCAGGCTTGGCTAATCAAATTTAACTAGTGCTTAAGAGTGAAATTTGCTCCACTGTATGACTAATATGTTTTTTAGCCCAGGTGCAAACAGACTTTGTTGATTGGAACAAATGAGCTCTTTGAGATATCCTCAAATGAATTTCCATATGAACAAGCAAAAGGGTAGTTCTTTTATATATATATATATATATATGTATATACACATACAGTATATTCCATCTTTTTGATACTACTGTACTCAAGGATGTAAAGGTAACATAATTCATAATTCAGTTTCTCAACATCTCTCAGCAACACACAAACATAATATGAACCATTCCAACAATGACATAATATGCTCAGATATTCTCTCTGTTCATACACCAGTGATTAACAATATCTACATCTAATTAACAAATCAGTGGAACCCTACTGAAAAACAAGAGTCTGGAGAAAGAGAAACGAGGACATGACAATGTTTTCATCGTTTATAATGTTTGTCGTGTGTAGTGCTTTTGGTTTCCTCCATTTTCTTTGTCCATCCGCGGTCACGCCAATCTCCTCAGAGGAATATTCACTAAAGACTGTCTGTCTGCAGTGTTCGGTTAAAAGAGATATGAAAACACACATCCAATTGTGATGAAAAAATATCCCACCAAGTGACAAAAAATACTTCATGCATCGCTGACAGTGCATGCAACACAATCCAAACTCACTTTACCACGTGTTAGGGCTTATTTCCATTAGAGATGGTAGGTGATTTATTGGAATGGTTATAGCAGCGAGCATTAAAGCCATAACTGAAAACCGAACAGAAAAGCGTTCATCCTGTCATCTAGAGATCGTCCAGGAATCCCGACCAACCCGGGAGTCCAAGACAGCAAAATTGGATGTGCTGTCTGAGTACGAAGGATGGCAAACTCTCTCCCTTGTCAATCACGTTAGCCAAAGTGGGCATCTCTTAGTTCATTCATGCAGAAGATAGCTGATAACGATTTGCTTCTAGTGTGTTATGTCACCACGGGACACCTCATGAGGAGCAGTATGAAAAGGATTGGCTGACTTCATGTGTCTTCAAGGAAGTGTGTTAGCCCAGTTGTTGTATAATGGAGAGAGTCGGCTAGTGAGTGGAAATTGGCCAAGCCTAAATGAAGGAGAAAATGGCAGTGTTATGTATTCTCTGTATTGTCATAGCCATCGGTGTGGGTGTGGAAAAGCGGCATTGTTGTAAGAAGTAGTGGTCTGCCATACATTGTATGGATACCTTGAACCACACATACTGTATGTGTGAACTGTACATTCTGGGTATGGCATTTCACCAGGTACTAATCTGCTCATGTGTTACTGATGTCCAAATTAATAGCTTGTCTTAGAGGTGGTAAATCACTTCCTCTCATCCTCCTTAAAATACAACTACGTGTTGGTGACTCAGATCTTTCTCCTCTAATAATGAAGTCCTGTTTGAATTTGTTGATTGAAAGCCTTCTAAACAAAGTATTAATATGTCAGTGTTGACCAGCAAATTATGCTAACTTATTCTAGGGAAAGGCTCCTTAACATTTTGCATGCCTCAACAATGCTACCAGCTTTATTAGGACAAATCCTTCGATATTTTAACTCTATTGCACACACATATACACACTGAGCTTTCAAGAGTGCTTTATATGCACTTAATTGCCAGTTCATTAATGCCCATATTGTACCTCCAGGTCATGGGTATCTCCCCAGGTACTGATCTGTTGATATGTTTGATATGTTGCTGTGCATATCGTATCAGCTATCCCATCCATCAGTGGAAAGCGACCACCTGAGTCCTGACCAGATATGATTTAGGTGCTGGTTCCTTCTGAGCACAGCAGTGGCCCAGGTGCTTTAAACCCCAGTAATGCTGCTGCTGCACCTGATGCACTCATGGCTGTGATATACACACCACATCAGTGTAAGTGCTATGCTGAGAATGATCCACCATCTAAAAAAATGCTCTTTGGTGATGGGTTAGTGGTCTGATTCCATTGATGGGCAGGTTAAAGTGGGGTGTACAAACTGTAGGTACAGCATGGGTAACGATAATAAACTGGAACCTGGGGCTCTGATTTTTATGACAGTTTGCTACATAGACAAACTTGATAGTGGCAACAAAAATAACAATGATTATAACAACTATTTACAAATGGTGTGGACAGGCAATTGTGTCTTTTAAGTGAGCAAAATACAGTGGCACCTCAGTACTCAAACTCATTCGAACTCGTATTTCTTAAAAGTTGACCCAACCAGTTCGAAAAAAAATGACCTTGTACGCGTGGGAAAATGAGTGACGTGACGTAAACAAAGGGTAACTTTTCAGTCTCAGCCTCACATTTGCTGTGATAGTATTGTTTGTTGGTGATGGTGCTTTTTTTATTGAAAATATCAGGTAATACACTGTACTTTATATCATTTTGGTAGCCACTGTTCACCAAAAAGTTACGAATACAGAGTAATAATAAAAATAAACAGTGGACCGCATGGCATAGTCTAGTTTTGGCGCAGTGTTGGGGTACATTCTTAATCGTTTTGGAAGCTATTAAAAAAAAATGTTACGCACAGTGTAACGTACAGTGTTGTCGCAGTGTTTGCGAAAAATTAAGACTGCTAATTTTTTTTTTTAATAAGTAAATTTTAGTATGACTCAAGGTAGTAGTGCTGTGTCTGGGTTTATGAAAAAGGTGTCATTGGTGTTTTTTTTTGACTTTACACATTGTTTGGATACATTTATTTTCTTACTTTACAAATTACTGTTTTGAGAAATGTGCTTAGATGTGTTTAGTATGTGCTCTTCTTGTTTTATCCTGTTCATTTTGTGTTTAAATGTTAAAAAAAAAAAAATAATAATAATTTTTCGGTGTAATTATTTGGGGCCGGGAACCAATTAATTGGTTTTCCATTATTTCTTATGCGGAAAATTCGATCAGAACCCGAACTTTTTAGGATTCGAACCCGAGTTCTGAACGGATTAAGTTTGAGTTCTGAGGTACCGCTGTGCTGATGGATACGTTTAACACCAGATGCTGTCTTTCATTTTGTGCTATTTTTCCATTGGGCACACAGTACGTCACTGCACCTTATTTGCTATCTGGGCAAACCAGGGCCTCAGGATACGTTGGAACTTTTTAGTCCAGTCCATTTTCTGCAGTCTCTGAGCAAAATCTGTTCATACGTGTTAGTGTGGATAAAATACCAATTCAACTCACATTTTTGCCCAAACCATAGTCAGACATGCCTCAAACTATTTATTAAATGAAGATATTAGTTTGTGAAATAACTGAGGAAATTAGTTAGTTATGACTCAAGGAGCATAACCGCTATGCATTTCCAGTCTTCCTTGGTTAGTTCGTTACTAATGCAAGGTTTAAAACGTAAATGTGTAAGATGGCTTGCCTCTAAGGCCGCCTGCCTCCTTGAAGGCTTTCCTGGCGCGCGCCGCCTGAGGTCCTGTTCAGACGAGACACAAAGCAGAGGAGTGGCACAGCAGCACGTACACCGGCACACAGGTGCAGAGAGCATGCAGAATAAAACGGGGCAGACTCGTAACAGCATTAATGTAATGAAAGCAAAACGCATGCACATGAGAGATGCACTGAGGAATGCAGTGGACACAGCAAATGCACCGCAAGGATCATGTGAAAGAGAGACATGGGGGCAAATGCAGTGGGGGGTTTGTATGGGTAAATATGAGTGAGCTTATTATTTTGGGGGAAAGAATAGTCTGTTTTGTTTGACTAACATGTTTGTATTTGGAACCCACATTAGCTGAAGCTGCTTTAAAGCTACGGGGGGTTTTTTTTTGAAGGCTTTTAAGCACTTTTGTTGTCCAGTATCCGCCTTAGTTAATGAGAAAAAAACCCAATCAATATTACTTTCTATGAAACCAATATTCATAAGTCATTATAACGGAATGTAGCTTGTTGTTGTGTTTTGTTGTGCGTTTGTAAATTCAGATTTATAACAATTCCATCGAATTTGAACTCCGTTCAGCCCATATTTAACAATTTAGCAATGAGACCATTATGTAGAAGAATGAACAAGACGCTTCACCTCCATTACATGTCATTTCTCTTTGGGCATAGCCAGAAATAATTCATGTAAAGTTTATTAATATGTTTTATGAAATTCAGAGTCTAGGCCTATAAATTTGACCTCGCTTTGGGCATTCAGGCTTTTTTTTTTGTGCTTTTAGACTGAAAAACTGGGGGAAAATACAACCGAATTTGGATTTTCTGAGTAAATTATTGCAGTATTGGAAAACAATAATGAGGAATTTATTGTAATCATTTTATGTAAAACACTTGATGCTTTATTTATTAATAAATTTAAGAGTTGCTGTATAATTATGCATGTCACTATTAATTATATATCCTGAGCATTCCTGGATTCAGACCCAGTTTACCACTACACATAATACCTGACATACACACCTAGGACTTTAATACAAGCCTCCACTTTACAAACACTTCCTGACTCCGATTCCCGTGATCACTAACGGTAATTGCCTAATGACAACGTAGATATATCTGACTACAGATCTAATGGTTCCGACATTGACATGGACTCCATTTCCCAGGATACCTGGCATACTTCCCGTACTCGGAGTCTCCGGGATTCTGATTGGGCGCAGCCACGCCCAGTTACTGCCACACCCAGCCAAAGACTCTTTTTTTTTAAGGGCTTTGTTTGCCTCCACTTCTTTGCAAAGCAGTAGTTTGCCACATCTTGTGTTCTTTCTACTGCTAAGTCATGCTATATAGTCGTGCTTGCCTTCCTGGTTTGATTAGTGTTGTGTTCGGTTTCTTAACAAAGACTTTAATAACTTAAAGACTCAATTAAGACTTTAATAACTTTCGTAAAGACTGAATCACAATTGCATTCGGTCTGCATCCATCCCTGAACTTGACATTATACAGTTTCGTAAACACATAATGGTCATTTTCTTTTTTAAATAGATGGGCGAAATCAGTTGTTTGATTAATTAATGTGCTGTAAATGAGCCTGCACCTTTATCATGCAACCGGGTGCTAATTTAATCTGTGTATTGGCCTGTATTATGTTTTATGCTCAATGGCTAATTGCATGATGTTTTATTGTAACAGACGATTAAACAGAACAATTCCATCTCGCGCTGGTTTCCTTCAAATATTGTCCAGGAGACAATTAAATGTAATATCTCCACCACACAGTGCCTTACTTTTTTATTTATTCATTTATTTATTTATTTGTTTATTTTTGTGCAGCACATATATGTGAAGCATAATTGATGCTTCACGTCTATAAATTCAGAATTCAGGGCATTCATTGTGAAATTTTCTCCAAGCGGATGCACTGACATTTGTTTGATTAACTTCTTAACCCACTTCATGAAAACCCATTATTGTTCCCGTGGCTGACGCGCCCCAGCGTCACTCATATCTCCCTGTCTGAGCCGAGTCGTGTCACAGCCTGGGCTGCTAACGCTCCGGTAAACAACAGATGTCAATCTGGAGTGAGAAGGGTAGACGACAGCGAGTCAGAGAGCCAAGACTGTGGCGTGAACTCTTCAGACTGTATGCCAAACGAGACCGGAGAGTGTGAATACGGGAGACGGGTAATGAGGGAATTTATTTGGTCACCTGGCAACACATGCATAATAAAACACTACTTTAGCTTCAATTTTTTTTTTCTTTTTTTGGGAAAGTCAACATTTGAGATGCATTTTGGTTATTAAATTGCAAATTCCATCATGACAGCCTTAATTCCACACCTATTCAGCCATCGTGCTTAGTCTGACACGGCAAGTAAATAGGCTTTTTATTATTTGTATCGTGTACCGTTCTGAAATGTTTCATTCCTTTCTATTTCTGCTAATGTGCCCTTTATTCAAATGTCACTGAGATATTGAAATGCATTTCATTAACAGGATATTCCTTGCCAGTTTATGCAGTCTAACGCGGACACGCTGCGAATTCACTTCAGCTTGTCACTTAGATTATCTAACGATCGTAAAATTAAAACATTTAGCGCCAAGTTATTAAAGCACTTGTTTGCCCTTGAAATCTTTTTTTTTTAAATCGATATACTGCTGTCATGGGTAATATAAATCAAATAAAGTACAGATAAAAATGATGGCATGTTCTTGACTGGGCTTCTAAACAGTATCTTTCATGGCGATTGTAAAGAAGTCCAGTGGATATATCCTGCTCAAGAGTACTGATTATTGGATTGTAGGTAAAGTACAAGAAGTATCTCATGACCAAGCATGCTGTTGTAGGAAACTAATCCATTCACACTACCATTTCAATTGATTAATAAACAACGTTATACCTGTGAATCCATTTATAGCTACATTTATTATTTCACAAAACAAGTTTTATTATATTCGTTGTTTAATAAGCGGTTTCTCAAAAGCCTCTCTTATGTTCTCTCTACTGTCGAAGTCAGAAACTGTAACAACGTGCTGACACCGGAAACTCCTTCAAAAGCATTAAATAAAGATGTCCTAACGGAAAACTTCACCCTATGAACAATGATACGCTTTTTATTTGTTGTCAAATAACAGCGCGCTTTTCAATCGTTGATCTTAATGATTCATCTTGGATTATGTGAGGCATCCACCCTAGATGTCTGTGCGCCTTAGCTGTTCCTGTTCCTACGCTAGAAAAAAATACCATATTAGAACAAGAGCAAGGGGATTGTGGTAGCTCAGCGGTTAAGATGCTGGCCTACTGATCAGAAGGTCGCAAGTTCAACCCTAAGCCCTGCCAAACTGCCCCTGCTGGGCCCTTGAGCAAGGCCCTTAACCCTCAAGTGCTCAGTTTTTTAAATAAGATAAATGTACGTCGCTCTGGATAAGGGCGTCTACCAGATAACGCTAATGTAATGTAAAGAGCAGTAAGATAAACCCATGATTTGTCTTTGCAGCCGGCACTAATGTCATAACTGCTGTTTAGCACCTTCTTCCCGATCACCCTGAAAAAATCAGCCGCGTAGCAAGCATGAAACAGTTCCCTCCTAGAGGGAGCGCTGAGATGCTCTCAGGCACGAGGGCCACAGTAAAGCCAGAGCAGAACAAAAACCACCTTTCAACTGAGTCTTAAAAGAGGCACATAAAAGGAGTTTGCCCCGTTACTGTAGTCCTCAACTTTGTGGAGTTGTTTAGATGTTGGGATACTGTGCAACCATCATAAGGGGCTAAGATCCATAATGAATCAGGTTTGGGGGGTTTTTTCATGCAGATTGTGAAATTGTGGAAAAACTGTGCGTATCGTCCAGAAACATTGTTCAGTATTTCAATCTAGAGCTCATTAAAAGATGATGAACTCGTTATATAGTAAGTGGTGTTCATAAAGCTCCAGGATTCTTATAGACCCCCTTCATGACAACTGACAGACATATGAACATTTATGGCAGCAGCTATTCCAATGTCATGAAGACTACATTTCTCTTTCTTGATGTCAAATTAACACCCGAGTCATCTGACTTGGATTTAGACTGACGTAAAGGTGTCATTAGTGTCAGAGACTTTACGTTACATTAGTGTCATTTGGCAGACGCCCTTATCCAGAGCGACTTACATTTATCTCATTTCTACAACTGAGCAGTTGAGGGTTAAGGGCCTTGCTCAACATCTTAGCCACTGAGCTACCACCATCCCCACTACCACTTTCAATAAAATGTTACAAAGAGACAATATTTATGGTCCAGAGAAATTAGACATTGTCATGAACGTTATGGATCTGTCATGTTTGTCTTCCTAAACGTATGAGTATGGATCATGAAACTCATGTTACCTAAGAGCCTGCTTTATATCAATGTTCAGACCAAATGTTTAGGAGTTGAAGTGATACCAGAGAAGACCGCGGTGTCTTTCCAAAATGGCCGCCGATGTTCAACTTTCAAAACTGCACTTTTGGGAAGCTACAGCACGACACATTCTCACCCTTATGTGACTCTGACGTAAAAATAACTGAGCCGCAAAGTCTTCATGTCATAATGCAATCATCCTGGTAAGTGTCACGCTGTATATGTCAACTGGAATTATCACTTGACTGATGATATATCGTCGTATATTTCGATGTCTTCGCATTTAAGTCATTTGTCACGGCATGTAGGACTTGTGTAGGTGTTATATAGCCCTGGGACACCACTCATACGTGCTTCATGAGGATTTAAAGTCTTTTTTGAAGCCCTAAAAAAAAACCAGACATATGCTTATGTATGTTTACGTCAGCTGTCATGAAGGACATAGGTTATATATCTGTATGAACGTCACTTTACAATAAGCCTTACCAAATGGTTTCATAATGATTCGTAGTCATTTCTTAAATCTATTCAAACAGATATTCAGGTTTAGGTCATTTTTAACCAATTTCTTAGACCTGTACAAACATACACTGGACCCTCGACTCATGAACTGAATCCGTTCCGAGACTGTTCGTGACCCGATTTGTTCGCGACCCGAATCAATTTTTCCCATTGAAATGAACGTAAATACAATTACTGTGTTTCAGCCCTCAAAACATGTTTTATGGGTTTATGTGTGGCAATAAAACATAGAATAAAATTAAAATCATTTTAATTATAGAAAAATAAACCTAAATGAAATAAACAGATGATATTAATGCGCGTTCCCTTCGCGGTGGAGACGTAGTCGCTGGCGTAGGTGGACGGTGGCGGAGGGATATGGTGGCGCTTGTCATGTTTTGTGATTATTGCTTTCTTTATTTCAACTGTTATACGCTTAGGCTTCTTACTCTCACTACCATTTCCACT
>JAQMCW010000020.1:11689266-11709441 GCA_030068335.1 Chrysichthys cranchii
GGCGCCAAACCCAGCTGACATCGGGTGAGAGGCGGGATACGCCCTGGGCAGGTCACCAATCCACTGCAGGGCAACACGCAGAGACAGACAACCACTCACACTCACGGCTAATTTAGAGTCGCCAATTAGACTAATCCCCTCTGTGCATGTCTTTGGACTGTAGGAGGAAACCCACACGAACACGGGGAAAACGTGCAAACTCCACACAGAAAGGCGCCCATGCCGAACCCAGGGCTCGAACCCAGGACCTTCTCACTGTGAGGCAACAGTGCTAACCACTCAGCCACCCAGATGCTTCATGTAACCCTAAATATATGTAGTACTGTAGAACTGTTTTAATGAACTTCCTAATGCTAACAAACACAGCTGTAGAAATGGCAGTAAGGTAGGAAAAAAGTGGATATAAAGACACTCTAGTCACCTTCAAATGTTTTGGAACAAGGCCTCTTTTTTTGGTATATTGAAGATATTTCAGTTCGAGGTCAAAACATGAATATAAGAAAATAGGCAATATCATTTCCTGATATTTCTACTAAACCTAGATGAGGTAAACAACTTGGAACATGGCACAGACCACCCAACCTTTGGTGAGCAATAATGTTGGAGCAGACAGTCGAAATAAAACAAACTGGGTAACATTTAATAGTTGCTTGCATATCCCTTGTTGTAAATACCTGCATCACGCCAGTGACCCAATGACACCAACCTGTTGCATTCTTCTTTTGTGATGTTTTTCCTGGCTTGCACCACTTCTTTCATTTGTTAGTTTTGGGGGGTTTGTCCCTTCAGGAGGTTACATCCATTCTCAATTGAATAAAAGTCTGGTGATTGACTTTTTCCCAGATCTTTTTGTTGGTAGTGTGCTTTGGCTTACGGTCTTTCTAGATGAGAAAGTTCCCCTCAATTAAATTGGATGCATTTCTTTGTAAATTGGTGGACAGGATGTTCCTGTAAATTTCTGAAGTCATCCTGCTGCTACCATTGTGTTACATCATCAATAAAGATTAGTGAACCTGTTCCTGAAGTAGCCATGCATGCCCAAGACATGATACTACCTCCACCCATCCTGACCAGTGAGCTTGTATGTTTGGGATTATGAGCAGATCCTTTCTTTCTCCACACTTTGGCCTTTACATCACTTTGGTTGAGGTTAATCTTGAAACTTTTGTGGCTCATCTTTATTTTTCTTTGCACATTGAAATAGTGCTGATTAAGAGGTTTGCATCTTGTGGTATGACCTTTATATTTCTGCTCTCAAAGTCTTCTTCAAATAGTGGATTGTAAGAACTTCACCCCTACCCTGTGGAGGTTGTTGTTTGTGTTAATGACTGTTGTTGTTTTTTTTTTCCCCACCAATGGTTTATTTATTTTTCAGGACATTCCAAATTGTTGTATTAGCTATGTCCAATGCTTATGCAATGGGTCTGTTTAAATTTCCCTCTTTTTTGATTTCAAATTGGCTTGTCTTTTTCCCATAGACAGCTCTCTGGTATTGATATTGATTTGATTTTGACTTTTTAAAAACAAATGCAATCTTCACTGGTGAAATGGAGGGCTTCAACGAAGAGTTGAAATTTGGTGTTATTAATTGTTTCAAGCATCAATCTTACAGGGCACACCTGGGTAAGAGAGACCTGTCGGTCGGGCGTTCCAATATTTTTGATCACTTTTAGATGTAACCAGGCTTTAAAGAAGAAAAAAACCACCCCGAATGACTTCTAACTGTTGTGTAAAAGCTTTAACTTGAGTCCAATGTTTGCACCAATGACTCCAATACTTTCGAACTGGATTTTGCATTAGTAAAAAAAAAAAAAAAGTGTTGTCTTGGTCTTTTGTTTTTATGAGCTACCAACAAAAAAATATTTTTTATATATATAAATTTTACTTATTAATGGGGTTTTTTCTTCATATTGTAACTGTGCTAGCAATGTCACCCCATTATATCAATGCAGCACACAACCTTTACCTTCTTACAATAATGGCGCAAATACAGCACCAACCAACAATTTAGCACCAGAGTCACTTTACGCGTCACAACTCCTACTTTATTATGGAATGGTTTCAATACAAGTGTACGTAATGTGTTTCAGTGTAGAATGTCCTTAAAACGAGATACATGCACCATGGATACACTCCTTAACATAAACCATTCCTTTAGCGTACCACAAAATCAATTACCTGAAAAGGCTGACTCAAAACAAACATAATGCGTTAAATGCCGAAACGGAACGCCACTCAGAATACTTTTTCAAAAATTTTGGAATAAAATGGCCTCAATTTAAGTGTAAAACCACAAGGGGGCACTGGGGCACCCAACTGGGTCGTGCAAGTCCCTTATTAAAACATTCATCATTAAAACAACCTCCTGGGTATTGTTATTGAATTTAATTGCCCAATTAAATGAGCTTATATAACTAGCCCACATGCAGACGTTAGTGACTTTCACACAGGTAGGACGTAAGCAGACAACACTGTGAGTGAGCGCCGTCTCCATGCACCAATTACTGGATTGCTGATCGGTGCGTAATTGTATTACAGTATTAAAACCACTCAAGAAATGGCCTTTATGCACCGTACAGCAGCAATGATTGTTTATAGAGTTACATAACAGCACAGAATGAATGAGACTGAAAAATGTCGGTGGGTAACACTGAAGGAGGTCTGCGATACTGTGCGTGGGTTGAAGGAAAACGCCACTTTGAGAAACAATTAACGCATACATGTTGAAATACTTGCGATGGGTTTAGTGGTCCTAGTTTGTTAGATGGTGCTGTATTTTGATTCTTTCCGTGAGCGGGTAGAAGTTGTCTGATGCACTGATGTCACAGGGACATATTGCTAACACAGTTACAGTGGTGTTTAATTAAAAAAGGGGGAAAAGTAACAGTTTTAGACATAAGGGACAGCAGTCCTTTATGTTTGGATGTCAGCTTCTTAAAACGAGAGCTTCTGTTCAGACGTATAATTTTCTACAAATCGATTAAAATTGATTGTAGAAGTAGTGGGAGCCTCAAACGTTGAACTCAAACTTAGTAAGTTGTTAATCTTCAATGCAACACAACGCATAATCACACAAGTTTCTATTTTCTAAAGAGCACATTAACACAGTTTTGTGATTTGTCTTGCAGCCAGTTCTCTATATAGAACATTTATTAATACCTTCTGATCTCGAACACTATTAAATTAAACCTTTTAGTTGGTCACAAACAGTGCTGTCTTTTTCATTTTTTTTTTCATGGCTGTTGTTGTGCCAGAACCTTCAGATCTGCCTGTGAAAGTTTTCCTGTATATGCTAGACATTGAACTTTAAATGTATTGACAATGATGAATAGCGTTCATGCACCACTGTCTGCTCATGTTAAAAAAAAAAAAAAAGAAGAAGAAGAAAAAAGTACAGTTGTTAAATGACTCCTCAGACTAATTAGCTATCATTATATAGTCACATCTCTCACAGGGAACACATACTGTATAGACAAAAGGCCTAAGCACTTTTATTAGCACTATAAAACCAAGAGTAATCTCTTTATTTAATGCCTTTGGCCACCGTGCATTATTATGTATTATGTAATGCTAAAGTAAGCCCTTTCCATCATAAGAGCTGTGGTTCAAGTACAGGATTTGTAAAAATTGAAAATTGTCTTTGAACAAAGAACATCACGCTTCACCTTCACCTTCTCCTCCATCTTTTTGATAAAAAAACAAAAACAAAAACATGCTTTCCGAAAGCCCCGTTCGATGTGAGACGAGCGAAAAAAGAAGGAAAATGAAATGGAACATCCAGGAGAGCCCAAAGTTCAACCTGACTAAAGCATTAAAAAAGGGAAATGCATTCATCCAGTGTCCAATTTAAAGTGATGGAAGTCAAGAGCTTTGTAGCAGCTCATGAATCTTTAAAAGATCAATATCTCACAGTAGAGCAGCCAAAGATTCCTGGTCCTCATTAATTCTCACAGGTTTAAACGGTTTACACTAATTTACTGAAGTTGAAATAGGAAAATATGCATGTACCAGGCGTCAATCATTATTGCACTCATGATTTCTAAACGAATAACATTTCCGGTCAGTGATCCGAATCTAGTGGTATGTTCAGTGTTGAAATCTGAATATGTGAAACTGGACAAGTGAGCTAGAAAAGACTCCAGGCAAATAGGATCTGGAACCAATACAGTGCGGTATGGTTAAGTGATCAGACAGGAGTGGTTTCAGCATCGCTCAGGTTTTCGCCCCTTTTGCATAAATCAATTTAATGACCGTGTTCCAACGCTGTTTTTAAAAACGCTTTGTAGACTTCCCCCTATTTCCCCTTGGGAGATCTTTATGATCATTTCATTCCCAATTCACACTCGCACTGAAAACCGGTTATTTACCACTATTATAGCCTAATGGGGTTGTGTGGGAATGCGAGCAAAATGGTAACATCGAAACATTGATCTGTCCCTTGGTGACTTTGTAACATTAACAGTAATCATTTGCCAGTTTAGAATTATGACCACTGGATTATTGCCTTGTGAGCGATCGAGACGCTGCTAACGTCGCATGGCAAACTGCGACGGAAGTACTCATAGCTTCTTAATCTGAATGCTTGCACTGCCTCACTGCATGCAAATTCCATCATATTGGAGATACAGTGAATCCCCGCCTATCGCAGGGGTTCCGTTCCGGCGCCCCCCTACGAAAGGTGAAATCCACGAAGTAGCGCCGTCACATTTATTTTATTATTTATATATACATTAAGGCTTTATAAACATTTCCACTCTCTTATTAACCTTTTCCACACTCTTATAATCACGTCCTATGCTCTTAAACACTTTCTACACACTTAAACATGCGTCATTTTAACAACATATAAAATTCTACCTGCGTACTTACTGCCGGTGAGGTCACTTCCTGTTTACAGCCTGTTTACTAGCGCCGTTGATGAAATACAGTGCATGCTGTTTTATTTCGATTTAAATGTTCTTTTAATGTTTGAATGAACATTTTTAAAAATATATATATATATATATGTTTTATATTCCAGAGTCCCGTGAAAGCCAAAAAATTCCGCGAATCAAACTGTGAAAATCCGTGACGCACTGAACCCACGATAGGTGAACCGCGATATTGCGGGGCTTCACTGTATTTGTTTTTGCGAACAGAACAACTGGTCATAAGCTGGAAGAGAATTCTCTCAATAGTGATGTGATGGAGCTTGACTGGTTCCATGTTGCTAACTAAGTAGATATTGTCTCAGCTTGGGCTTTTCACACCAGTATGGACATGCCTCCTCGTGAACGACGCGTCATGTTCGGTCTCGGATGTTTTTCATACGCGTCTTGCGGGAGGATTGTGCTTCATAGGATCCCATTAAATACAGTCAGGTGGAATGCAAGACACCAGTTACTTTACTTTACCTTCATAGAGGAGTGAGTGGGAAGGAACACGTATCTACGCCATATTATTTTTACCTGGTACATTAATAGGCTTTCATATAGGAGCTTTAATGGTTGTTCAAGGACTTTAACTCACATGAGGTTTGTTCAGGAGCAGAACCCGGATGCTATTATAGTTTGACACATAAATTTGATACGTTTCATAAGTTTGATACATAAGAGACATGGACAAGTTAACTAATTAGCAAGCTAGATAGTGCTCACATTAGCGCCAAGTGTTATGACTTATGTATGAGTACATACATAATTCACTTGTTTTATCAATTAGTCTCTTACTTAAAAGAATACTGGGTCTCTTCCTAGTTGGTCAACCAAAAAAACCTTATTTGTATTAAAAAGGAAGGTTAATGGTTGATATGGTGTTAGCATTTCTGCAAATTTTCTTACAACTTGATGCAAACGAAATGCAACAAAATGCAAGTGTTTGTCCAAATTTGTTTTATTTTATTTTATTTTATTTTTTTAATTTTTTTATAAGATTAGCTTTTCTTAACATTTGCAGATGGGTTACAAGAACTCGCCAAAGAATACCGCGTTGTTTGATACCAAGCTAGTGTGGCTGAACGTCTGCCTTTTTTCCTGCAAGGTGCCACTTTTCTAATCTAGGTTATATAAATGGAACTTGATAAAAGCACGCTAAACCATAGTGAGTGAGTATAAAATATTGCAAGGATCATAAAACAGTCTTGGTTTATATCATTTGACTTAGGAAACCAATGAATGCATCCACTTTACATTCCGTAATGAAAAGTTTACCTTCTTATAGCAGACTGTCACAGTCAGACCTAAATCTTGCTTTCTAAACTGCCGAGTCTAAAATTTAAGTCTGTTTTGCCTTAAATTCCAATACTTTCACGCTACATGCACCACAGACTCTCTGATTCTCCCCCGACGAGCATTTCATCGCATCTGACTGTCCGCCAGGCCATTAACTTTTTGAGTGACAATCAATGCTGCCTGTGCACAGAGTTATCTCCCAGAGAGCGAAAATCATACACCACGAGGCAGATAGCTTTATCTCACCCTTTATCTCGATGCAAGACAAAGTCAAAATGTTTGATCGATAATGTCAGAGTCTGAGCAATGCCACTTAAGCCAGCGTTCAACGCTGTCAGTACACGAACAAGTTTCAGTGCATCCGTGGATGATAAATGGAGCAAGACTTTGTACTTTAAATGCAAAATACACAACAAAGTTAGGCACAAGAGACTGGAATCAAGGCATCGCAGGAACTTTTGAACTTAGTTTCAGTCGAATTTTATTCTTTCGTTAAGACTTTTACAATTTGGTTTATGCCCTGATTCATTGTGAGTGACCATTTTTTGTGTATTGGCACAATATTTTGCAGAAGATAAATTTATAAATTAAAAGAAAAGAGTTATGGTTAGGTAACTCTAGGGTGTCATTTAGAGTTAGATTCAATGTCGTGGAATGTCCACTGTACAAGTTTCTGTGTATGAACTGTTACTGTAGAAACAATAACATATTCAAATAAACATATTAATACATGAATAAAATTCGGTTCCTTTTTCCCCGCTGGAACTACCTGTTCTAATATAGGAAAATACCGGATTTGAGCATTTAAACACAATTTGGTACAATGGAAACTCATCAACTTTGGAATAGTAACAGTAATTCCACCCCATCACACTACTCTGTCATTGATTATGTCCTAAAACTTCATGCCTCAAAAGGTTTAATTGCTTACTTGGAAAATAGACGTTACTTCCATGCTCTGTATGTCGGTCTGAAGTAACTAGTGAAGGCAGAGGCATGTTTTCAATATAGTGGACATTGCAGGTACAGTATATTTTATTCTCTGTCATTTCTTCGTATTTACATTTGTGTATCATGATTGCTCACACTTAGCTTTTCTCTATAAAGTGCAAATCTTTGATCTACATGTGCACAACAGCAGTAAAGTTAAGGCCTCCTCCTGGACCCCAGGCTATCACCTGTGTGGCCTAACTGACAGGCTGGACCTCATTACTGAGATAATAAGCCACTTTTTCTTTCCCTCTCTCTTTACTCACCTGGTGTGTGTGTGTGTGTGTGTGTGTGTGTGTGTCTGTGTGTGTCTCTGTGTGTCTCTGTGTGTGTGTGTGTGTGTGTGTGTGTGTGTGTGTTGTATGAAGTCAACCCTGGGGCCCATATGCCAGACTCTTAGACCAGGCCTTAGTCTAGTACCCAAGCAAGTGCACCATGAGCTAGAAAGAAATGATATCCTGCAGAGCTACTCTATGGTTTATACAAAATCAACACACACAAAATAATCTATTTATTACAATGAAATGAAATGAAATGTCAATTTCAGGTCCATTTTAGATCCCAGGTTACAACCTGGACCTGAAATGGACTTAACTGGGATGTTGACCATTTAATTTACACCTTATGGCTGATATTTCTTGTGACACAGAGGTTAATTAAAGAAAAAGCAGACATTTTGTTGGTTGTGTTAGTATTCACCCCTGGGTCAATACTTGGTCGAACCAACTTTAACCGGTTTTACAGCTCCAGCTTTTCTGAATATATATCGGCTTTGGTCACTCTATGGACATTGGGATCATAATACTTTTGCCCATTCCTCTTAGGAAAGTTTTGCTAGATTTCATGGAGACCGTTGGTGAACAGCGATTTTTCAAGTCTTGCCACAAATTATCCATTGGTTCAACTCTGATACATTTAGGTTCTTGGGCTTGAAGCCCTAAATTGTAGCTTAGCGTTGTTCTGTTGAGTGGCAGTGAATGCTCATGATATTTGGTAGAGGAAATCGATGATGCTTGATGTCAACAATGTGAGACCTGAGAGACTCTGACCACCATACTCGTTCTTTATCTCCTTTTAAGACGAACTATGGACAGAATGTACACATTTTCAGGAATGATCTCGGATATAATAAACGTTCCGTACCACATTGTCTTGCCTCAAAGACTAGTTAAAGTGAGACATGTCATGTGGAAGTATACCATGTGTAAAGGTTGGAGAGTATTATTCAGTATTACTTGAAGAAACGTCAGCTAGCTGAATATGGCAGGTAGATTTCTCAAATGTTAGTTATTGTATGTAGTTAGAGAAGGCATTTTTATTGAAGTTGATTTAAGCAATCTAGGCTAATGTATTCATCACATTGCAGAAACCTTGTTTCTGATTATTGCACCTTGACAGCTTACACATGCTTTGACATCATAAGAAACGAAACCATATATTATGTGTATGCAATAAATGCTTGAAACTACGTAAATAACGAGCTTTAACAGTCCTTTCAGTCTTCAAAATCTTGGCTGAAATTTTGAAAGGAGGAAAAACGAAGTGCCTGGCTTCTGTGATGTGCCCACGCTGGCTGATCTAGGCTTCTACGATCAGTAGCAGCACGTAGTTTATGAAATCTGAATTGAGATGGATCTGTTGTATTGTTCACAAATACTTTCTAAGGAATGTAAGGAACTGTGAAAAAGAGCAAAATATGTCTCCGGTAATTACAACATGTCACAGCAGAATAAACATCACATTCATTCATTGTAGCTGCACTCCACATGAGTTCCACAAAGATTTAGTCCTTTCTGTCTTTGCAGCTGACAAATTTGACAAAATGCAGTGTGGTGTGTGGGTTTTTTTTTTGTCTTTTGTTTTTTCGCTGCTGTTGTTTTTCCCTCATATACCAGAGGTATACCATTATTACGTCCATGTGTGGAAATTAACAATTTACTAATTAACTGATTTCCCTAGATAATGAAGTGTGTAATTATTATGCAAATCGGAGATTTAGCTGGTTGTAATTGAATGAGAACTATTTTAAACACATCTGAGCGGTAATCGCGTCACACAAACGTGCACCGATTTTATTTATCCTTCGATATGTGTCAGGGGGATGGCAAACATTGAGGCCGGTATGCACAAGGGCGTGAATGAATGAAGATATTTTGTACATTCCTTTGTACATGTGCCTAGCCAAAAAAGTAGGACATGTCATAAATATCAGTGCTAATAAATGAGAAAAGGGAAGAGGAGGAAGAAGAAGAAGATTGACGCTCTTGCTCTTTTGATTTTAGGAGCCAACAAGGAAACCTCATCCTTACGTTTATGATGGTTGCTTTTTTTTTTAAACTATTAAACACTCTCATAACTGTGCTAGGAATGTCCTCCTATCTCATCACAAATGATAATTCCTCACAGGCAGAACAAAAATGCAGCAGCAACTCACAAATCGGCACCAGACACACTAAACGCATGATAAATATTTCAATCTTTGCATATTTCAGGTGTCTCATGGTGGGCTTCTTGTTTTAAAGGATATCATGGCAGGACTGGGACAAGAACACTGAGCTATTAGATATCCAGCGTGACGGGTTATAATGCACAGGAAATGTAAACGTGCATGACATAATGGTGGTAATAATAATAAGGATGCCGATGTAATGTATGCTATATGACCGTAAGTATGTGGACGTCTGATCATTAAATCAATATGTCCTTTTTGAGCATTCCATTCCAGGTTTCGGTCTCTCTTTGCTATCGCAATCGTGAGCTCCGATCTTCTTTAAATGCTTTCCTCTAGGTTTGTTCCCACGTGGCTGTGGGAATTTGTGACGTTTCACCCAGGAGAGCATTCGTGAAGTCAGGTGTTGGGTGAGGAGGCCTGAGGTGCACATGGCATTTCAGTTCATCCCAAAGGTGTTGAGTGGAGTTAAGGTCAGGGCTCAGTTCAGGACACTCGAGATCTTCCACTTGAGCCTTGGGAAACTGTGTCTTTTATGGAGCTGGCTTTGTGCACAGGTGCATCGTCATGTTGGGACAGATTTGGGCCTCTGAGTGAAGAGAAGTGAAGAGAAATTGTAATGCTGCAGCTTACCAAGACGGTCAGCTTATACCAGGTACATTTTAGGAACAGTTTGGAGAAGAACCACATCTGGGGAGATGTCCACATACGTGTGGCCATGTAGAATAGTCTCGGCATCTATCTATCTATCTATCTATCTATCTATCTATCTATCTATCTATCTATATTATTCTTTAATTCCATGTGTATCACAAGGATTAAAAAAAAACATGACAGTACTCAGCTTGATTAAATGATCTAGTGGTAATGTTTTCAGTTTCTCAGAAGAAGGAGCTTGTATGATCTCTGAAGTGAAGAGAACTCCAGTCCTTCACTGGTCTTGGGAATAAAGTTGTTATTAATATAATACTTAGCACCAGCAGACCTCTGAATAGAACCAGTACGACCACTAGAGCTGTAAAAACTGACCCTAGGAGGAAGAGGAGGAGGAGGAGGAGGATCTCCTTGGTGCCAGAATTCCCACATAAGGAGGGCTGAACAAAACCCTGAAAAAAGGGGGATTATGTGACTTTAACCCTTGGGGACACTAACAGGTGGAGGTTTTGATCCATAATATCCGTGTGGAATCCCGGACACGGTGTTCCCCACGGTCGGCTGAAGTCCACTTTGTCCTCTCCGGGAGCTGGGACACCGAACCGGGGCAGGTCCGTGAATCTGGCAACCCTGGGAGAGATCAAGCGGTAAGCCAACCCAGCGCGCGCTCAGCTCTTCTGCCCTGATCCTCCACTGCGCCCCGTAGCGCATCGGCACCAGCATCAGCGCGCGCGCGCGAGAGAGAGAGAGAGAGAGAGAGAAAGGGAGGGAGAGAGTGAGTAAGAGAGCGCGCTCGAGCCCCCCCCCCCGTCGCGCGCCCGGGTTCTTTCACTCTGGAGCGTCAGATGGCACCGCCGCGTCCTTCATCCCCAGGTTTCCAGCGCGCGACTTTTCCCCCCCGCCTTCTTCCTCTCTTTCCTTCAGATTCTGTCTTTCTCTTCTTTCCTTCTTGTTCTGGCTGTAAATCCGCCCAGGATCTAGCCCGAGCGACTCCGGAGCGGTTCCTGCTTCCCGAGGATGCACAGCGCGGTTAGGCACGCGCACTCCCCCAGCGTCATCCCCGCGCGCCCGGATACAGGAGTTTCCCCCTGGTGGCGTCTCGCGCTCGCGGACAGAGGCGCAAATCTGACAAGTTGAAGCCCAGGGGAAGGACACGATGCGTCCCCGCGTGCTGTTGGTGCGTCGTCTGGGCGGAGCGAGGAGCGCCGCGCGGTGTCCCTGACCCTCACCGGAGCGCTTTGTCTCTCTCTCTCTCTCTCTCTCTCTCTCGGGCAGGCGGAGAACCAGCGCGAGCCTTCCCTGTTTCACGATTAGTATTTATTATTACTATTATTATTATTATTATTATTATTATTAGTTGTTGTTGTAGTATTTGCTCCACGGGACAATTGGAGAAACTCGAACAACACAAGTGCTGGGCCGATTCCCGGACCTTCACCTGGCACCCGGTGACATTTCGGAGCTCGTGAACAAACAGACTTGGTGGAGGTGTGGAAAGAGGGGCGCGCGCGAGCTGTTTGGACGGGGTTATTCCTGTGGGGTGCTGAGGGCGCGTGGGGAGCGGGCAGGGAGTGAGCTGTGAAGGCATGAGCTCAGGAGGAGTGAGGGGCTGAAGTGTGCGCGGGGGATCTTCCCAGGGCGTTGGGTAGGAGTCTGAGGGGCGGGCGCGCGCGCGCGTGCGGCGGGGCAGCCCCGGAGTGCCCGAGCATCATGGGCTGCTGCAGTGGGCGCTGTACACTGGCCTTCATCTGCGGCATGCAGCTGGTGAGTGACACCGACCTTTCTCACACTGAACACCCGCACAGAGCCTCCAGACACATGCATTCAATAATCATCATAATAATCATAATAACAAACATAAAAACCTCTCTTCCAGCCAGCCTTCAATCCATCCATCAACACCTTATACAAACACCAAAACAGCTCTGCTCTAGACTCCTAATAAAAGGTCCTTCTTCATGGACTTCTGTTAGGACTTGTGCAGGAAATTTATTTATTTATTTGTTTGTTTGTTTATTTATTTATTTATTTATTTATTAACGAGCCTCTGGAACAAGGTACCACACTGTACTTTTGCTTGGTGCTCTGGTGGTGACATCAAAAGGGGACATGTGGTGCCCCTTCTGGACCATGCACAGTAGTAATGAGGAGAGGGTGAAAGAGTAATGTTTTATAAGCCCATGGAGGTGGGAGGGGGTCACCCAGAAGATATGCGTGAAGCTGCTTTGTGACGACAGGTAAACAAGTACAATACGGGTGTGTTGAACTGAAGCTTTGGAAGATAATTCAGCGTGCACGGGCAGGGAAAAGACACACTAAAACTACAAATGATGCACGCGTGTGAACCTTTCAGAGAGCAAACGGGCAGCTTTAACTTTCTCACCAGAAGGAGAAAGATCTCGCAAAGATGTGTTGGAGGAAGCTTTAAAAATGTTCACCAGAAATCTTCAGTAAAGCCTAAAAAAAAATATATATATATATATATGAGAGAGAGAGAGAGATCGATCCTTTTTTAGTTTGTTTTCATCAACTCTTACAGGATCCTCAGTCATATTTAATACTCAGCATTCTCTCCATTAAATATTTACCCAAATGTGAAATTTATGCGCACAAACCAGTGGCAAAAAGTGCGGTTAAATAAAATAATTAGCAGTGTATAGGACAGTCATTTCTCCTTAAAGTGTCCACTTACGCATATGATCATGCCTTTCCACCTACAATGCATTAGCAATATTAACTTTATTATAGCGATGTGCTCTGTGCTGCATAGCGTTCTCGGTCATTTTGGAGTAATCTACAGCTCTGAACACCATTCTAGACATTTCTTGTAGTTTACATTTTACATAGCAAAGAATTTAAAGTCTGGATCAGGATCATTTTTTAAACGTAACTGCCCCAAAGTGGTTCAGTCTGTCCTTATATATTTGTATATGTTCATTTACAGAATTAATTTCATCTCATTTAAAAAAAAACCAAAACACTTGTACAAGTCTGTATCAATTCCAGCAAGTCAGATAAAAGTGACTTCGATAGTGTAAGCACTAATCTGATCTCCCATGCGTTAATTTTATGATATAGATGGGAATTTGAGGGGGGAGGAAAAAGTCCATTCACTGCGCAATCGTTATTGAATCAAGTGTTAAATAGACTCTCGCGGGGCTGAATTACCATTTACAAAAGAAAAGAGACACAGCAAGTGTCGATTCCAGCTATACAGGTTAATTCAGCGCTGCAGGTGTTAACCTTGCTGTGTAAAATGTGGGTCGTGCAAGGCCAAGGAGAAGTATAACAGGCAATAAGACAGCAATCTTCGCTAAATCTAGTGTAACACTAGGAGGTCTGGATCTATCTCCCAGGGTGGAGCGCGCCGCTCATGAAAAGCCGTCTGGGTTAAGCGGTTAGCCTGAGGTGACTATTATTTATGCTCATCTTGATTGGCTTTTCAAATAGGCAATTAGCAGTATGTCTGCCGAAAAGAGGTTAAGAAAACTCCTAGGGTGATGACATTTCCCGTCGATAGTGCGGTTATAAAGCGCGTGAAGCTGTCTATATGGAGAACCCGATGAGTAAAACTTGTTTCGTAGTCTGTGTTGGGTTTTTGCAGCTGATCATGCAGGCGCATTATTATTATTTTTGGTTCCTGCCTTTTTTTTTTTTTTAAAAACTGGTACAGAACACCAAAATACATTCTAAGCAATATTAGTGCGATGAAATGCACAAATACACAAAATATACACAAAAATCCACATCTCGATCCCCTTTCTCCCCCCTGAGCTCGGTTCTCACTACAGCCTACTGCAGGATCGTTTATGAGCCGCAAGAGTCAGTGCATTAAGCTGTACCCGATTACTTGTTGAGAAAACTCATTTGCTTTGCGTTAATTGAATGCACGAGTTAATGTACATATATATATATATTCCTGACTGCACCATTTAAAAAAAAAAAAAAAAAAAAAAAAAAAAAAAAAAGGGTTGTGGGTTTAAAAAACAAAGCTGTTTGAAATCCACTGATAGAGTGATGATATGATTTTTCTATCCAGTGATGGTTGTTTAGAAGTGTAGATGACAGAAGAAAAAAAAAATCTGAGCTCGATCAGGAGCTTGACAGTGAAAGTATTAGTGCTGCGTAGTACATTATACTTTATAGCAAGGTCTCATCAATGGCATAATGTGCCGCAAACTTGGGGAGGTTGTGGGTTCAAGGCGCAGGACCAACGGGGTACACTGAGGTGCCGTGAGCAAGGTACTGCTCCCCAGGTGCTGCGCTGTTCGGCTGCCCCCTGCTTCACCTGGTGAATGGGTTAAACGCAGAGAAGTAATTTCACCGTGTCACGCTATGCTGTGCTGTGGTGTGTTGTACGTGTGCTAATCACTATACTAATCACTAATACTTCTTCTTCTTCTTCTTCTTCAAACTATTGCACACAAAAAGCTGATAAGCAGCTGCGTTTGTCAATTAGAATTATTTCACGTTTCAACTTTGTAATGCTTTTCATGGTTTCTGCTGCGTTTCCTCCAATACCAAGTATTCCTGGGGCAATGGTAGCCTAGCGGTCAGGTCCTTGGCCCTTCAATCGGAAGGTTGTGGGTTCAAGGTACACTGAGGTACCCTGAGCAAGACACCGTCCCCAAGCACTGCTCCCCGGGCGCGGCGCTGTTCGGCTGCCCCCTGCTTCACCTGGTGAATGGGTTAAATGTAGAGAAGTAATTTCACCATGTCACGCTATGCTGTGCTGCGGTGCGTTTCACGTGCGATAATCACTGGTATCACTTCTTCTTCTTCATTCAATGCAAAAACAAAAGATCTAATCAAAGGGCATTTCACGTTGTGTAATCACGTGACACGTCTGTCCCTGATCGCCTGCGTAAAGCTACAGTAACTTCTCCGCATCATTCTGGGTGTGTCTCGAACAGCCATTGGAGGTGCTGTTGCACTTGGTTACGAAAAACGAATCCATTGAAGGTTTTCTGTTTAGGATTTAAGTGGGTCTATTAACCGAAATGGAATGTCGTAGTCACAAGTCTGTTTTCTTTAACGTACGATTACGTGAAACGACAAATCGTCGTGTTTTTGTGAGCTTAGAATGTGTCCTTTAGATTTACACCTGTCAACATCTGTACGTATATCAAAACATGTGATCTGGCTCCTCGTCGGTGGAATGATCTTCCCATTGTGGTCAGACCTGCCGACTCCCGGACTACCTTCAAACGCCAACTGAAGACCCCCCTCTTCAGGCTGTACCTCTCCCCTGCGTCCCTGTCCACTCTGTAATCCCAGTGTAACCCAAGCTTCGTTCGGTCTAGCCTGGTCATGATGTATTCAGGTTAGCTCCTGGGGTTTTGTTCTCCTTTTAGTTAGATCTGTGGTGTTATGTATTTACATCTGCGCTCATTCATGGTTAGCTCTGTTTTAACTGCTGTTAGCTGATTGGTCCGTCTACAGAATACCACACTAGGTGTTATCCTGGCACGTATTCGCTCGGCACGTGAACTTTTTTGCCTCTTTTTGCACTTGTGGTTCATCGCTCTGGATAAGAGCGTCTGTTAAATACCTGTAATGTAATGTAATGTAATGCAATGTAACGCGTAGCGAGCGGGTCCACCTCTACAGAGCCGCCATGTTGCTCTGCTACAGGAGCTCAGAATGGACAAATGTCTAGAGAGCACCTGTGCAGGTTTTGTAGTTTTAAAAGTGCCAGTGCGAATCTGTAAGGAAGCACCGGAAGGACGATAAGGATGAGGAAAGATGGACAAGGAAGAAGAGGAATCGGGGTTTGCTGGGGCTGGCTGACAAGTCTGAGAATCCAAATTTTGTGAAATAAAATAAAGTAAATAAATAAATACATAAATGTAAAAAAAAAAAAAAAACGTGCTCCATGGACATGACAGCCGCCGTACCTTCTAATACACACTTGGAGGGGTAGGGTGAGGGGTGTTGGGGTTGGGGAATTCCACATGGTGGACCTTCAACGGTGAATAATCTGATGTGGATGTAAAAAGTTATGACGTATGGTGCTTTGCCTTGTTGCCTGTTTGTACCAGCTGCCCCTTTGTCTTGGGAGCTTTCAGTGTTTTGTGAGCTTTGTCCATAATTAATATACAACTTCATTGGACGTTTCTGTACATACCTTTTTTGTTTGTTTTTTTTACATTAAGTGTTCACTGTTTGGCCTTTTTGCTCATACTTGCCCAAGTGTTCACTCGGGTTTTAAATTTGTCCTTCTCCGTCACCAGCTCCTGAGACTCTTATTAGTCTCTAGTCTTCTAGGTTGTAAATCTGCAGACGTTCTCCGAGGACGTTGAGTCATTCAACCGTTTGCACTTTTGATGAGCAAATGAGCGCATCTCCAAAATGACTTAATGTGAAATAAATCATCAGAGGCGTTAACGTTATAGCTCGGCTGCTCATCCCTGTAACCTGTACCTGATCTGGTGTCCGAGTCCGTCCTTGTACCGACTGTTTCCTTCTCTCGCCGTGTGAACGCCCTGTATAGTTGAAGTTTTTCACGCATGATTGTTTTTTTGTTTTTTTTTCATAGTACGACTCCGATTTAATGATGCTCTGTTAGCAAACCCTCAGCAAAACTACATAGCAGAATACACACGTATCTTGAATCTGTCGGAATTGCCTACGCTCCTGTAATACGGTCTATTTTAAAGTTATTTCCAATCAAAAGCTTCTGTCAAATTCTAATCACAGCCCAGTCTGTACTGCACATTATTTGCACATGATTAATTGAGAAGTCTGACAATGTAGCTAATATTAGTGGATGAAAAGCCTCTAAACTCGGATTAAGAAAATGCTCCCAGCAACGTGTCGGGTAGCGACACGGCGCGCACACCAGTCCGCGCTACGCTTTAATTAATTAATTTTTTTCCTTCAAACAATTTTCTCTGATTCAAAGGAACAGAATGTAATTTGCATGGATGTAAAGCCCTGCGTGCTCTGGCTGCTCGCGTGTACTTCGGTTCCAAGTGAAAGAAACGAGTAAAAAAAAAAAAAAAAACCCAAAAAACGTTTTTTTTGGACATCCAACATGATTTGATCATGCATGTTCAAACTCCTGAATAATCTCAAACTGTCTGTTCTCAGCCAAGCTTAGGATCCAAACCAGGTATTGTGAGGAAGCCATGTTACCTACTGCGCTATCCTGCTACACATGATGCAATCAGGTCAATTTGAAATACTTTAGTTATTTCTTGACATAACTCGGTGCTAAGATCCACGTGAGATTGGGATCATGCTAGTACAGTGAACCCCCGCGACAGGTGAAATCCGCGAAGTAGCGCCGTCACATTTATTTTATTATTTATATCTATATTAAGGTTTTATAAACATTTCCACTCTGTTATTAACTTTTTCCACTCTCTTATAAACACGTCCTATGCTCTTAAACACTTTCTACACTCTTAAACACACGTCATTTTAACAACATATAAAATTCTCCATGCGTTCTTACTGCCGGTGAGGTCACTTCCTGTTTACAGCCTGTTTACTAGCTGAAGAGGAAGTGGCGTACACCGCCACTGTGTATTCATCCGCTGATGAAATACAGTGCATACCGTTTTATTTCGATTTAAGTGTTCTTTTAATGTTTGAATTAACATTTTTTTTAAAAAAAATTATATTTTATA
Source organism: Chrysichthys cranchii (assembly GCA_030068335.1). Taxonomy (NCBI): domain Eukaryota; kingdom Metazoa; phylum Chordata; class Actinopteri; order Siluriformes; family Claroteidae; genus Chrysichthys; species Chrysichthys cranchii. Next base: position 11,707,203 of record JAQMCW010000020.1, read on the forward strand.
TTCCAGAGTCCCGCAAAAGGTAAAAAATTCCGCGAATCAAAATTTGAAAATCCGCGATGCCCTGAACCCGCGATAGGTGAACCGCGATATTGCGTGGGTTCACTGTAAACCGATTGCACACAACGTACATCATTAAAAGTAGTGATTAGAAATTTGGTTAAAAATATGACCTTGAGTATGAGCAACAAAATCACGTTTGATGAGAAATTTGATATTCTTATATAACCTTTTTTTTTTTTTTTTAATTGTAATATGATTTTCTTAAATCTCCGGTCGAGAGAACGCCGTGTGCATCTTGGCTGGCGTTTCTCACTGGAGCTCGCTGTTTGTCTTTTTTTTTTTCTTGTTCATTTTTTTTTTTCTTTTCTTTTTGTGTTTGATGCTTGTTTTCTCTTTTGATGTGATTCTCCTTTGATGTTATTTTGTTCCCCCATCCGCTTGTTGTCAGGTGCGGGACATTACAGGCCGCACTTTTCGGCGCATCAAAATTCCGACCTGAAATCGAGCGTCATAATTTTTTGCAAGGTATTCGCTCTGAAGCTCATTGTACCGCAGAGCTGTTAAGTCCTGGGCTCCGCTTGGTCCGAAGTTGTGGATGAATTTTCTGTACATTTTCTGAGCGTCCTGCAGGCCAGGTGTTTTCTGTAAGGAGACAGTACATTTTGGAAGGAGTCTCCAGTGTACAATTCTTCGTAATAATCTTTTATGTCCCAGGACAGAGGGATTTGAAGGTTTTTATTTTTTATTTTTTTGGTCTTATTAAAAAGAATCAAGGCTGGTGAGAGAAGGACTGTTAATAGCTGCTGTAGGTTCCATGAAATGTAATTATAAATGGATAAAAAGCATGAAACGTCATTATTCGCTTCTTGCTGTTTATCAGCAACTCTGCTTCATGTCAGGAGACATTGTTGTTGATTATATTCCTCTAACAGCAAGCCCTGTTTTTTTATTATTACATAACGGACTGTGTGGTTTCCTGTACGCTGTACACTGACTCACCACAGTGGGCACTGATGGTCTCACCATGCCCAGCTGGCATGCTGAATCAGGCCTATGTGATGGGTCATTTGACATTAAGCAAAGCTCGTTTAAGCTAATGAGCTGGCTGTTTTGCTCTTTAATTCATTCTGATTGTGCTAGGTGATCTCATCACCTGGATGGGGTTCAGCTTACAGAGCCTTTTCTGCTCCTTGGCAGCCAGCTGCATGACATCAGAGCTGCCAAGAATTTAGCGGTAGTCATCTTTGCTTGGTGCAACGTTGAAAGCGAATCATGCACCGTAGTCTACCTTACTGTAAATATATAAATGTATGTCTGATGACATAATCATGTATTGTAACGGCACACACACATGATCCACAAATGTACTGTAGTATAGCTCGCACTATATGCGGATCTTTCTCTTTATTTCTCTCTGTAAGCGTACACACACACACACACACACACACACACACACACACACTGACCTTTCGCGATCACTTCAGGGTCTGCACTCAGCCACTAATGTTCTTCTGGAACGTCCATTCTGAGCTGAGCCACATCCCTAAATGACTTGCGGAGACGTACACAGCATGTCTGTGTGGAATTTATTTTGGATGAAGCTATGCTTCTGAAAAATCTTCACGTTGTTGTTGTAGTATGTTTTCCTTGGACAAAACTCTGAACATTTCTAGAGCGCTTATTAAAATGTGTGTTCCCTCTGTTGTTGAGGAATGTCCATGTTCCCGTAAAAAGAGCCCTGTAAAATGCGTATAAACACTGATTTACACTTTCAGAAGGTAAAACTAACGTGTACCGTAGTTCACTTTGCAGTTGTACACCGACTTTAGACTGCCTTACTGTTGCTGTACACAGTTTGGCAGCTCTGGCCGTCAGTGGAAAGTAGAGAAACACCAGTAGAGCTGGGTTCAGAAAGGGTTCACTCTGATTAAAGGCTAGACAAAGTAGTCCGAACCAGAGTTTTGGCTAGGAAAGCTTTTTCCCTGTCCAGTGTCCAGAAAGATTTCATTTTTCTGGAGAAATTTGAACCTGGGGACGACGGTGTGGTGTAGTGGTTAGCACTGTCGCCTGACAGCCTGAAGGTCTTGGGTTCGTTCCCCGGGGTCGACCTGGGCGCCTTTCTGTGTGGAGTTTGTGTGTTCTCCCTGTATCCATGTGAGTTTCCTCTGCGTACTCTGGTTTCCTCCCACAGTCCAAAGACATGCACAGAGGGGATTAGGCTAATTGGCGACTCTAAATT
>JAQMCW010000020.1:11786160-11797470 GCA_030068335.1 Chrysichthys cranchii
GTATCTGTATATATATATATATATATATATATATATATATATATTTTTTTTTTAACAATGATTATCATGCTGATCCAGAATTTAAACATAAACGGTAAGTCAAGTAGATCTTTGGTAACATTAAGTAGTTTTTGATGTTACCGAGACACCTATGTACAGTAAATTGTGTAATGACCACACCTGCTGAGTAAGATGGAAGTCGAAACAGTTCACCTGAATTATACTTGTCGCCGCTAAAGTGAAAAACAAGCATAAATTACTTCTGCAATAATGTTCTAGAAAAGTTCCCACTTGTTGCTATTTTTGCAAATGCTACATTTTAACATAACTTCCCATCGAACAAGGAATATTATCAGAATACTGAGTAATACATCTGAAAAATTCGAGGAAACCTTCCTAAAAACTCATATTGTGCATATTGTTCCAAAAAACCCATATTGTAGAAAAAAAGTGTCAACCTTCCTTTAACAATAAATGTTCAGCAGTACCACTTGAACATTTGTCCACCTCGCATGAAATGTCTTTCAAAACACCAGACACATTGTTCATTTCTAGGAACTGAAAGAAACATTCAGAAAACGCTATTTCTGCTACTTTCAAATGGTTAGATCTGTTAGGTTTGGACTTTCTCTTCAGTTATGGCTCAATTTGGCAGAGTACTGCATTTCTGACTTGCACTTGATCACACTAAAAAGAGCCCTTAACACAATGAGATTTAAATAGTTTCTACTATGTACAGTATAGTTCTGAAGATTTCTAGCGATGACAGCCAGAATATGAAGAACTTGTATTTCCGGATTCCATTACTACTTCCACTTAAAGACCCCAACACGATGATTATTGAACGGAAAGCAATCACTATGCATTGACTTAATTTACAATAAATTAAACATGACAAAGAAAACGGTCAATCTTCATAGCAGCCTTTATGAAATACCGACTGAGTAACAAAAATCTGTGTGCTGTACATCCATTCTTTTTAATAGTAATAAAGCATAATTATTATTTTTTTAGACCATAAACTAATTTATTAACCCTTTATTGGTCAAAGGACCCCCCCCCCAAATGCCTTTATTTATTTATTTATTTATTTATTTATTTTTCATATACATTTTTTCAAAACATTTTACCTTACACTGGCCATATATGGGAACTCTATTAACCTTGATTTTCAATATAAAAATGTAATAAATTCTTGCAATATAAAGTCTAATATCCTCCAATAACACTCTGGGTTGAAATTTTTCATTTCCAAAATTTGAATTTCACTCACTGCCCTATAATTAGTTAAGAGTTAAGTTCCACTGTATAAGCAGAAAACCCCAAATTTGGTCAAAATCCAACTTATTATAATTTTCGTCAGGCTTCAGACACAGTAACATATGTCAGGTTTTCACATTCTGATATTGATTCGTCAGTATACACCATTTGAAAGGCAGAGCCAACAGATTTCTATATTGTTTGACAAATTACTGAAGCGTAATCCTCTTATTAAAGGAAACACAATAAATATAAATGTTAAATAGGTTGAAGTGGTTACACGGTGGTGTGGTGGTTAGCACTGTTGCCTCATAGCAAGAAGGTCCTGGGTTCGATCCCTGTGTGGAGTATTCTCCTCATGTCTGTGTGGGTTTCCTCCGGGTACTCCGGTTTCCTCCCACAGTCCAAAGACATGCACAGAGGGGATTAGACTAATCGGCGACTCTAAATTGCCCGTAGCTGTGAATGTGAGTGTGAATGGTTGTCTGTCTCTATGTGTCGCCCTGCGGTGGATTGATGTCCTGCCCAGGGTGTAACCCCGCCTCTCACCCAAAGTCATCTGGGATTGGCTCCAGCTTCCCCCTGCGACCCTGAACAGGATTAAGCGGCAGAAGATGAGTGATTGAGAGTGAGTTGTGATCTATTTAGTGATTCTTTGCTAACTTGCGGGTTGGGGCTGTATTTTCATTAGACATGAGACACTAGCGATTGTGTTGCTCTGATGTCAAAGTGTGAAGTTTCTTCCACAGGTACAATGATGTTTAACTGAAGAAAAAAAACATCTCAAACATAACGGATAACGGGGGATAACGGTAAAAAGGGGATAACATCGGATTTTGCTGGTAGCTCCTGATTCCAAAAGAGCGAGAAAGAGCTTATTTTCTTTCAAATTGCTTCCCAGTGACATTCCACATCATATTAATGGGTATCAGTAATATTAACGTTGTAGTAGAGTAGTAGAGTAATGAACTCATGGGTGCAATTGCTGCATGCAAAGCTTCTGAATGAAAGGCAGCTATATGAAGCAGGTGCTCTGAGATATGGCTAGTGCAAAGGTGTTAACATGAGTGTTGAAGCTTTGGAAGATGAGCTGTTTGAGCAGAGTGTACAGAAGAACTGAAAGAGCTGGATAGGCTAAACATGATGAATGATGAAAGCAACATATCGGAGACCATTAACCAAAGTGATGAATTTTGGATTTTCATTCGAAAATAAATCTATGCGATAGTAAGCACATTGTCAAGAGTGGATTTTTCCTTTAAACCTCAGTTTTGAGTTTCCCGAACCAAATGATATCTGGATAGTATGTTTATCACAGTACGACTTTTTCATACTTCTTCATACTCTACTCCTAGTCAGCAACTCAGATCTGAAAGGGATAAAAAACGATCCTTTGTTCAGCCTGTAGCTTTTTCACTCTGAGGTTGAAATATAGACAGGCTGCATGAAAAACCATTCAGAACCTCAGGACCTTCTCCGTCTGAACCTCCTTCATGTGAATGTGAAATATCAAGCTGTTCTAATTGAAGTCAATGGTTCAGCTCAGCTTTTCTCCCATCCTGAGATCTGTGGGAGGTTCTTTATTATCTGATCCTGCGTGGTAGCCACAGCTTCAACTTGTTAATTGTGCTCGGCTTGGATACCAACTCATGTCACACCCTCAAGCCTCCGTATTGTAGACCCCCAGTGTGATGTGTAAATGAGAAAACTCTTTTCTACACCTGAGACCTTTCCAAGGCCAACGTCAATAAAGTCGCAGCTTAGTCTGGTACATTATGGCGCTATAAAGCCACGCACCATCCGTCTTAGTCATGTTCTCAAGGTTTGCTAGGATTGATTTGTTGTAATGGAGCTTTGTTGACGGAAAGACTTTCAGCACTAGTTTCTAATTCTCTAAACGGCTTTTTCCACTGAGCCATATTGGTTCGTTCCTTCTGAAGCTTTTACACAATTGTATTGGGGGAAATACCCATCTCCGACATGTGCCAGTCTAGGGAACAACACTAGTCATGCGCTGTTAGCTGAACCAGCACTGATGTTTTCTTGTTTGTCGTGTGCTAAAATGATTGCGAATTTTGGCTCAGCTCCCAACAGGTAACTCAGATTGATTTTCCATTTCTGCCTACTTATTTTTCATTACGGTCACATAAGCTGTCTTTAATATTATAGCCAATACAATTCACAGGAAACGTAACAAAAAAAAAAAAGTCTCACCAAGTTATGCCTGCCACTATTTGAATAGATTTACTCAGCACTTTCAGAATTCTCATTTCCTTCTCAAGGACATGCAGAGTGTGTGTTTAACCGCCTGAAATTTTTGCTTTTTTTTTTTTCTTACACCATCCTCGCTCTGGTGATGACTTTGCACACACGTTTGACTCATCGTCTCTGATTCGTATCACGCTGTTTTGAAAGCTTCAGTACGCACAACAGAGGACACGTGCTGAACGTACCACAGCGTACTACACACACTCATACATGGCCTAACAGTTTTGACGGGCAAAAACAGATCTTAGATCTGTGGAGGACAGGTTCGAGGTGCATGGATGAGAAAATTAATTACAGAACGAGTATCGTTACTCATGCTTTTGCAAAACCAGTAAATCCCTTCCATGTATAAATATTAGGTTTATCTGGCTTGGTAACATTCCAGGCTTGATCTTCAGCCTTATTCGGACTGGATTCGTTTCACGTGAGGAAATGAACTAATGTCATTATTCAGGGATTTCTCTAGGAATTATTCATGGCTGAATCCAGCATGTGTGCAATTTTTTACAGACTGCTCACTTTTGTTAAAATTATGCCACACTTTTACCTTCCATAAAAGGACCTGTAGAAATAACCCCAAGCAATCTACTATATCCTATTCGAAATTGACATGGTGGTAAAAATTGCGTTATATCCTGTGGTAAAAGAGGATTTGCACTTTTTCTTCAGTATAAAGACACTCCAGGAAGCACTCTTTCCCTTTACTCCTACAAACGGAAACCAAGTATTGGGTGAATTTAAGAAGCCAGAACTATAAATTATAGATGGCGTTTAAAAGACCGTGTCAGAGAAGCAACACTTCCAGGGGGTTTTAGGTACAGTGGAGAGCTCCTAGCACAGGTTTAGCCTGCATTAATGTTATGGTCATGTAACCTGCTAAAGATCAAGTGTAACTTGCCCGGTCGCAAACCCTAACACATGTTAAAAGGCGTATTATTAAAAAGAGGTGTATGCAAAATGCATGGAATTAGTCTCCATACTGGATACTGCTTTTATACTGATCTTAATGGAAAAGTAGTACATTCTCTCTCTTAATCCTGTCGTGCCGTCCAGCGCATAGAGTGTGAAGCGGCCCCCACGGGGCTCGATTGACATTTCCGTAGCTAAGTGCATTCTACAGGGTGAGGTCGCTAGCCCCACACTCAACCCTCCCCTAACTCGGGACTCAGGCTCATGCACATAAGCACATGGGCAATTTAGGGTAGCCAGTCCACCTAATGTGCATGTCTTTGGACTGTGGGAGGAAACCGGAGTACCCAGAGGAAACCCGCGCGGACATGGGGAGGACATGCAAACTCTACATAGAAAGGCGCCCCTGTCGAGCCCAGGGATCGAACGCAGGACCTTCTTGCTGTGAGGCGACAATGCACTCGTGTCGAATACATACTATACAAATACGAGTACATGCTACATGAAAAATAAAAATTTGGCAGTACCCAACAGTTACTCGGATGATTTAGTATTTTCAGTATACAGCCAGAGCGCACTTTGTCAGCTGTTGCATGCCATGATGCAGTGATTTTCAGCTTCCCAAAATTTTCAAAAACATGACACACAGCAGAACTGGCTTTGGCTCCTAGCTTCGAATATAAATATAAAATAATAATAATAATAATAATAATAATAATAATAATAATAATAATAATAATAATAATAAATAAATTACACATATTGATGTATTTTCATATGTTTTCTTGTTTTGTTTTGTTTTTACAGACTAAATACCCCAACCGATACAAATATGAGCTAACTAGCTTGCTAATGTAACTGAATGGCATGCTTGCTAGCTAAGAGGACACTAGCTAACATTCGCTAGTCAGGTCAATAGGCAGGTTTTCTGATTTACTGCCTCAGGCCCCCTGTGTGTGTGTGTGTGTGTGTGTGTGTGTGTGTGTGCTGTTCTTTTTTTATGGCCATACTCGTGTTGTACATTTAAATTGTCATGCTTGAATGCTGTACTGTATACTAGGGTGTGGAGTAGTGTGGAATACACAATGAATCCTGGGCCAATATGCAGTGTGTAGTACACCAGGATGGGGTTTCTAACACCGCCTTAGTGTAACAATTTTTGAATCATGAGGACACGCCTCCATCTGTGATTTTATACATTTGTGAATTGATTATAATTACTACAGATGTCATCAGGCAACATTGTCTGGAAATCTTATCTAATCCGAATAGTATTTTTTATTGTGCTTGTGTGTTTGTGTGTTTGCTTTTTCCCCCTCAGTATGCAGTCTGGCTGGTGCTGTGGGTCACCTGGAACGTCTTTGTCATCTGCTTCTACCTGGAAGTGGGTGACCTTTCCAAGGTAATGGATCTTTCCTTGGTTTGTAATACAGGGCTGCAATTCAATTCCAGGTATAGATATGTTTTCTAGATAGGACCGAACAATCTTGCAGGTTGTATGCAGGCGGTGTGCTTTCGTCACGTATCTCCTAAGTTGTTAAGTGTAGCATCGTCGAATCTTTGAAAGACGTTCGATGCCGAGAGCAAAATCCTGTCTGTTGACAGCAACTGTGCTGACGCTCTCGCTCCTGGTTTATTATAGTCTTTCTTCCATAAAGCTTTCATATACATGCAAATATCTACGAAATGGAATGGCTTTCTTTTTTCTCAAATTTCTTCTGTTCTTCGGCTTTCATTTTACAGGATAAATTATTCCATAATCCCTCATCTGTTCACATATGTAGAAAAAAAAAAAAGCAAGCATAATTAATATGTCAAACATCGTGCCCAATTAAATGGCAAACCAGGCATGTAAGTTGATTTTTCGGATCCATCAAGCACTCCACGTACTACATTTTCATTTTAGAAGTAGTGACGGATCCCCTCAAGCAAACGAGACACCTCCGGATCGTATTTTGATTTCTCGTTTAATGCTTGCTCCTTATCATCTGTGCAAATGACAGCCTTTGAACAGAACTCCTCAAACTCTGTGAGTGCCTCCTTCCCACACGTTCATTACTCCAGGCCAAATATCTCTGCTGCTGCAGTCATTGCTTCCAAGGTCAGATGTGTTACACACATCATTGGAACCAGTGTATGATCTTAGATGGCAGCCTGGTACATCGTGATTGGCTGAAGATATAAATACCCACAAATGCAATACGGATGCATTTTGGTTTTCTGTCAGTCACGTGGCAGATCATGACCGCAGAGTGAAGAAGAATAATTGTCAGGATTGAATAGTGATGCGGGCTCGGTATTGCCGGGTTTACTCGACAGCACAGCACTGTACTCTTAATGATGAGAAATGGACCATAGCAACAGTAATGGGGTTGTATTTTTTTTTCCTCAGCTGCAGATCTTCACTGGAGATTGATTACTGGATCATTAAATCACACTGTCGGTTGCTAGTCAATCAGAGCTCCACGTTGGTCTGTCACTACTGTGTAATCTTATCACTAATCTCATATGTCACATGAAAACTTGATGGTGCATCAGACTCTGCTTTGCAGTGCCATTTTTTTCAAAAACGTCTTTTGTCTCAAAAGGCTTTAGGATCTGTTTGATTGCAAAAGATTTCAGGTCATCTCAGCCTCCCATTCTGGAATTCTCAACAAGTTTACATTACATTTCATGAGCGTTATTTGGTAGATGCCCTTATCCAGAGCGACTTTCGTTTGTCTCATTTATACAACTGAGCAGATGAGGGTTAAGGGCCTTGCTCAAGGGCCCAGCAGTGGCAGTTTGGCGGTGTTTAGAGTATAACTCGCCACCTTCTGATCAGTAGGCCAACATCTTAACCGCTGAGCTACCACTGTCCCCAGTTTCCATGTAAAACATGATTATCTAAGGGAAAAAGTTCCACACTTTTCTTTGGGTTTTTTATTTTATTTCATTGTAACTGAAGTGCCTAAATCTTCTAAACTTTGCTTTACTGGTTCTATTTATCTGTCCACAAGAAAAGTGCTTCCAGCAAGTGCATTTTGGCGCCTTATTGCGTTATAGCATTATAATTCATATAAAGCAAGATATGCTTGTAATTACAAGTAGAAAACTAATTTGATTCCAGTAGAAAAAACGTTCATGATGAAACGTGGTAAATTCAGCAAAGAAGAATATGACATTTTTGTAAGGTAACATCAAGGTTTGCATTAAGGATCACTTCAGAAACTGCATTAGTTAATATTACCAAATAATGATGAACTTTAACATTAATAAGCCTCAAGTAATGCTAAAGTAAGTTAACTCGTGTATTAATTGATTTCTTTAAATGTTAATGAAATACACCCACATTAACAGTTTATTCAATGCAGGACTAAAAATGCACTAAAAGTCCTCTTGTACCAAAAATCCACCCCCAGAGGCACCCACAGCAGCCGCAAGCACCACACAGCGTCATCCAGGACAACGCAAGCGATATTTATATTTATATTTGTCCAAGATCAAGTGACAAGAAAACCAAATTAGTTGTGCAACCAATGAGCCAACAGTAACATTTTTGGGTGAAATAAGCGGAAACTCGCACATGAAGCGTCGTGCAATATTATTTGGATTTTATAACACATTGTCATATCATATTATTTCAGAGAAAACAAAATATTGTAATAAAAAAGTGGTGTTATTCTGGTCATATAGCATGTTTTTCACCATGGGGTCAAATTGACCCCATGGTACCAAGAATGTGAGGTTTTTCATGGTACCAGAGCAGGGTTAAAGAAAGCTTTACTAGGGAAAGCCCTTCACAAAATGCTGGAGGCAACCAGCCAGAAATGACCACAATTATGAGACATCTCTAGGAACAACCTCTAGTTTCTTGAGAGCAATGGCTAAAAATCATTATCTAGAAATGGCCCAGATAACCCACACTGCTGAACCTCTGCTACAGTGGAAGAAAGACTGACATTTTGTAAATACAGTCGAAAACATTTCTAGAATGTCTTTTAAAATGTAAAAGTCTGAATACTCACGCTATACAGTACTATAAGGTACTCAGGGCAATCCAAAGGGCAAACAGTGTCCAGTTTTACTCGTACAAATTAAAGGGTGTGCCAGAAAGCAGGATTCAGGGTTGTCAGCTTATTTGTCCATTTAGATTTGTCGAAAATTGTAACACCAAACTAATCCCAAACATGCACTGAAAAACTTAAATATAGAGTTAAGCTTCTTGAATTCCGATTCCTACTTTAGTCTGATTATATGTGCTTACATGACGCGTCCATGCTCTGGTAGCTGCTGAACTCGGATATAGATTGTGTTAATAGCATCTTCGATATGCCTTCCAGCCATCCTTGCTTAACACCATGATCAGCCTCTTATCAAGAGTATATTTTCCTCTTTCCACTTGTAGCACGGTGCTGTTTAAGAAGCCAGACAAAGTCGGCGCAGTTCGCTCCCCAAGGCTCACACTGGCCATTCGCTGTGGTCCTCTTAGATTGGACTTTTTGAAATCTTTGAAGCTTTTCCTCCAGAGTGCTGGCAGGCTGTCAGTGCTGTAGCACAGAGGAGCGAGAGGGGGGGAAAAAATCCAAAAGCTTCCTCCTGCACTGCTCAAGAGCTCCTCCACTGCTTTTAGCGAAGCCTTGCATCTTCCCATCCCACAAGTGATCCTGTCAATCTTTTCTCCAAGAGAAATGAAAACCACTTGGCAGTATTTCATCCTGTGTGAAAATGTCCAAAAAGATTGTGTGTTGATACAGTTTTAATCAGTTCTATGACAATGAGCTATGGCAATAGCGTATTAGTTGTTATGATTTATTTCTTGGTACGTTTTGTGGCTCAGTGCAATGCATTTAACCAGGAATGAATTTTGCACTCTTTGGTGGCAAATGTAATTGGGTTAGATCACCGGCGTAAACGAATTAAGATAAATAGGTGAGATAAAAATCCCTATCTCACTCCATGCAAGTTGAAACATGCTCCATCTGTCACACGAAGACCGCTTTGTGCCAAAGGCAGAAAGAGTGACCGAATTGACACAATACAGTTGTGCTCCATGGGAAAAAAAAAAAATCCAATCTGGTGTTTGCCATTGCAGGTCAATCTAATTTGCACCTGCAGAGAAAGGTAATATAGGCTGTCTTCTTTACAACATGGACATTGAGTCTCGATGCACAGTGTCCTCATAGAGCACACACAGATCTTCATATTGGAGTACTACATCTACGTGTTTAAATATTCAAGTGGTTACTGCCAGTCCCTGGCCTTGGGTGATGTCTTGATGTTTGGAACAGGAGACAATAGCCTTTACAGAGACAGACCCAGAGCAGAAGTGGCAGAAGTAGACAGGATAGCAAGAGAGAGAGAGGGGGAAGCAGAGCAAGTAAATAACACAGCAACCTCTTCTAGTGTGTGTGTAAATCCAGGCAATTTGGCAGGAATAAGAGCTGTTCGTTGCGGCCAGAACACGAGACATTAACCAGCAGCTTAGCTGTGCCTAAGAACACAACAGCTTTCCCTCAAGGATATGCGAACTTCTGTTCCTTTCTCTGTTCCTGCTCCTTAGTTCCATATTTTAACCCAGGCAGTTTTCCACAGTACAAACAGTAAAACGTTGCTTGATGTTTCAGAATCCTCCTGCTATCAACTGTTCGCATGTAGTATGCAGATATGGAGAGAGTGTAAGACTGACAAAAGCTCATTCTAAATGTACATCCAAATGAACCTTCTAAGAAGTGCTGCTGTAACCATAAAGATACTCATCCTTGGGCTCCTAATCACTATCTGCTCATAGTGAAAATCCTTTCAATACACTTATCTGGTGTCACCCAGAAGAGGACAGGTTCCCTTTTGACTCTGATTTCTCCCAAGGTTTGTTCAGATTAGGCCTTCAGATTAGGGATCTAATTTAGGGTGACCAGACGTCCCTAGTTTCCGGGGACAGTCCCCGTTTTTGATGCCCTGTCCCCGGAAATGTACCCGATTTTGGCCGTGCCCCCCCCGCAGATTGTCCTGGCGGTGCCAACAGCATGACAACGCGCACCCAGGTAAAAAAAAAAAAAAATCAGCTAGTGTGTTAGGTTTCACAGACGTTCCTTTGTTATCACAGAAGAAAAACCATATATTTGATAACTCCAACGGACACCCAAAATGGCCGCCCATGCCTCTCTGTGAGGTCGTAGAACCACATGGATTTTTCCTATCCTAAATAAATGTTCTTTGAAGGGTGTGTGTGTGTTTTTCTTAAGTACACAGTGGAACCTCTGGTCACGAACGCCTCCAAAGACGAACAAATCGGTTCCCGACCACAAAATCCTGGAAAAATTTTGCATCTGGTCACGACCAAAAAATCGGGCGCCTCAGCCATTTTCCCCTTCCGCTTCGTACACGCCAGTGTTTTCCAATTTTCTGATCTGTTTGCGTATTGCGCAATTGCACGTTGCACACCTAACAAAGACATACGTGTCCCTTTAATCGGTCAGACGTGCGTTCACTGGCTGTACAGTAACCTCCTCCCCTCCCATCTTCCTCCTCACTTCCTTGATGCCAGAAGTCAATTCAGACAAGGTTAGTTTTCTTGTTGTTTGCAGTAAGTTTTTGTATAATTAAGGATTGTTTAAACTTGTTTAAACTCATTAAAAATGTTCACAGCATTTTTTCGCTGTGCTTCTCTGCATTTTTGCTCTATAAGCCTTCGTCATGGGTCCCAAGAAAGTGGAAAGTAGAAATTGTAGTGAAGTGAAAGTAAGAAGCCTCAGCGTATAACAGTTGAAATAAAGAAAGAAATAATCGCAAAACATGAGAACCGACACCATATCCTTCCGCCACCGTCCACCTACGCCAGCGACTACGTCTCCACCGCAAAGGGAACGCGCATTAAAATCATCTGTTTATTTC
>JAQMCW010000020.1:11851084-11862061 GCA_030068335.1 Chrysichthys cranchii
TATATGCAGGTAGTTCTCAAGTTACGATAGAGATGCGTTCCGCTATACCCAGCGTAAGTGGAAAATATCGTATGTCAAATGTCTTAGGCTACTGCGTATCCTATCTTAGGTAGCTTAGCCTAGCTTAGCCTAGCCTACCAAAGAGTCTTTTCCTGTAGGAGACACGCTGGGGCGTTTAGAAGACATGAATTAAAATTAGCTCTTGAAGCACACAAAAAACACACAGTAATGCACTGTACAGTACAGCGATACACAAGGTAACTCTGCGGGAGAGAGTGAGCCATCACATAAGGCGAGTGATGCGTACTTCCGGGTGTCGTCCGAAAGTATCGTACGTCATACGCTGTTACGCTGGCCTGCCAGCAATGCCTGCCCACGGATTTTAAATATCTTCTAAATATTTTACAATTTTTAGCGGATCGCAATCGTCATCGTAACTTCAAAAAGTCGGGCCATCGTAACTAGGGGAGCACCTGTATGTGTGTCTGAGCACTATGCACTACTGAGAAATATTAAAAGTGTGTCTTTCAGTTCATAACTAGTATTTAATTAGCAGCCTGCAGCCCACATCAGGCACTCATGTAAACTTTTACTTCCTCTTCAATTGTTTTTTACCAGCGGATTAAATTTTTAAAAAGGCTTTTTGTTACAGACAAATTGCTCGTCCTTCATTCATTTGTACCGAGAGATTGGCAGGTAAAGGATGAGAACTTATTATCAGCACTGGCCAGCGTTTCCTCACTTGATTACTTACGTCACGCGACACAGAAGCAAAAGATTAATATGGTTCATTTTCTTCAGATAATACTGAAGCCACCGTTGATAATGTAACAACGTCAGAGCCTTGGTGGTGTTAAATGAAAAAATGGATTTCGGGGTTTTTTTTCACACTAATACAGATGTGTGGACAGATGTGGTCTAATGTATAAGATAATGAATTATGTGTGATGATGCAAGGCGGCGTTGGAATATGGAAAGGGTTTTATCTGTCCTTGCACTTGTATGGTTGTTGATACAGCGCTCTTGCACGTTGCGATACAGTTTATATAGTTTCATAGAGTCAGTCAGTACAGGAAATAAAATAGGCATACTAAAATATTTTGTTTTGTAGGCAAACATCTTTGGCCCTGAACTAACTATATAAGTCTGCAGTAAGCAACACGGGTAATAGTGCACTTTGGGTCACGTGACGACATAAATTTTAGCAAATGAGATTTCTACTGAAAAATAAAGCTGCTTCTTCAGGTATTGGCCCAAATACATCATGCTCAAAGCCTCTCTGTCTCGCCCCCCCCTTTTTCCCCAAGCATATGATATCCAGACTAGTGGCGCCGTATTTGTCCTTCTCTGATTCCCAAACACCGTGTATGCTTGTGTTCTCCTACGTGTGTAATTAGAGCATTGCGATTGTTTTTTTTCCCCCTCAGTCCACTTTTTATTTATGATTTGCATACCGCTTGAAAATAATTTGTCACTGTCAGAATCAAGCTTTTTCCCCTCCTTTTTAATTGATATCAGGATCCCCTGGGGCAACATTATCAGTACACAGATGCTATTCTTATCAGCATGTCATGGGAACATTTCAGCGTCGCGAGCAGACGCATTCTCCCTCCTACTGCTCGAGATGTACCACACGTACTGCAATATTCATAAAAATAAACAATCCTCCATCTGTTATTGGATGTTTCTGAAATTTCAGGTCTCAGGATGGACACCAAGCACTTGAAACGAGACCGAAATAGAAACCCGGCTTTATTCGCAACAGGAGCGGCTCTTGCACCTGCTTTTGTTTTATTCACTGTAGGTTAATTCAGTCCTACCAAATGAGCTAATTTCGTGCTCTTGTGAACAGACGAAAGTCTTTCACTGGTGAGGATCATCTCCTGCGCAGCTGCCGGAAAGGGAACACGGCGGATGGCGATGATGTGACCTTGTTTACACGGGGCCTCGTATTATGCCCTGGATGGATGTATAACTCTTGTCTTTTAGGCTTTGTTAGTTGCAGAGCATGACAGTCGTGCTTGGTCTCTGCATCAGGCAGGTTAGTTACAGCTATTAGAGCAACAGTACAGGAACATCGCCTGTCTTGTTGCGTCTAGGAAGGTCATATACAAGTGTGCGTCTAGCTGGAAAATAAATGTGACTCAGTCTGCCAGACCAAATAGAAGAAAACAACAAAATTACCAGCCAAAATATGGACTTCCCATGCATAAAAGCGGAGATTTCTAATCAAACCACAAAAAGAATAAATAACCTATACCACTAACATCACAAAGAATAATGTCATCCAAAAACGACCCTCATTCCAGGTTTCGCCAATGCACAAAGCAAAACATTTCAGGCAAGGACAAACACACAACGAGCGCATCGTTTTAAACGAGAGTGAGAAATACGAGCAAACGGTGGACAGCGCAAAGTTGATTCCACAGCTGGGGTACCAATTATGTTAGCGATGGTTCATTTACAAAAGATTTTAGAAACCGAAAAATTGTCATCCACAACTTTCCATATACATGCTTCAGGTAAATGACTCAGAAAGGTCATAAAAACAGCATTTTGCCTGCCCCAGCCGACTGGAACTGCACTTTAACCTGAAATATAATCATTAAAATACTTCAAAATTGTGTACTTTTTGAATTAAGGTGTAAGTCCCTGTTTAAAACATCATTTTCATCTGTAGTAGATTTTGAAAAATGTACCCTTCAGCTTGACAACATTTACTCAACCATGTTACTTAAACATGCCAACCATTATGAAATGTACAGGACGTTGCATCATCTAGATTTTAAATTGTTTTCAGTAAAAACGTGATTGTTACAGAGATCCACTCATGAACACAAAGAAAAAAAGAAAAAATGATACACACACACATATATATATATATATATATATATATATATATATATATACACACACACACACACCATGGCGCGTCACATGGGTGGCGACAGGTGTACCGGATTGGGACTGATTGTGGGAGCTATAAATAGACTCAACGCAAGCACACCAAGGTCGCGAAGCATTAGTTCCCATTTCCCGTGCTCTTGTCAAGCCTTGCTATTCCCGTGTTTGTTTGCTTTCTCCGGTTTTGACCAAGATTCTGTTTCTTGTTATTCTCATGTTTATTCCAGTCTCTGATATCCTGTTGGCACCTCGGTTGACCTTTGCCTGTTTTTTGACTCTGCAGTCTGCCTGGTATTAGAATAAACCTATTTGGTTTAGTACTGCTGTCTCCTGTCTGCGCATGTGTCCACCTCACCTCACCTTCATCGAATCAGAATTTATTAAAATTTCTTGCTCGTCTTGCAAAACACTCGCAGACCAAGTTACTCAAAATCCAAGGTTCCACTGTGTATGTATGTAACTTTTACTAATTTGTTCACATGATATCTATTTATTAACTTGGTTCAGGTAAATAGTGGTTACATTTTAATAATTCAATGCCTTGATTCAGTTATATCATGGCCATGTTTGAACAATTTTTCCTTTTGGTGTCATGAGTGACACTCTGTAGAGAGCAACTGTTCATTTTAAAATTTAACCCTGTTATACAAATTAAAGATTTATAGTAAATTAAGTAAAAAAAAAAAAAATTACAAACTCATTCATATCATCATGCCGTTACCAGTGATGCGCATTTTGTATCTTTTTGTGTATTTAAAGAACTCAGCCTTGTTCCTGTTGACCTTGTTACCTGTTTTAAAGAGTCAATATCTGAAAAAGAAGCCTTGTAAAAATGAGTTGAGGTTAAATGCATGTTTTTCTAGATTCAGTGTTGAAAAATGATAAGACTTGAGGTTGCACGGACTAAATGGCACCCCAATCTCCGAGCCAAGCATTAAAAAAAAACCCAAAAAAACACTGAGTTGAAATACAAATGAAGTGTCACATGAGGCTTCTTTAACTATAGCCGGTTTTCCACTGTGTGATTCCGGTGGTGTCTTCTGATTATTGCTTGCCACATTGTACCAGATGATGCCAATAAGAATTCTGTGAATTCATGTGTCCGTCATATCAGATTAAATGATAAAAAAAATACCTACAATATACACAGGTTTGTAGCTCTTCGAACGGAAAGCATCAATATTCATGTTGTCATGATCATAAATAAACTCTGCAAGCATGCTAATTAGCTCGCTACCCACATGGAGCCTGGAATTCATCCACTATTTCATTCCATGTCATGATCCTTGTTATCCTGTCACGATACACCTGGGAAGAGACGTCGCAGAGACATTCTGGCTGCTGCCGAAATTTGACAAACCGCTCTTCTTTTACATCCAATATGTTTCGTTTACGTTTCGCCATTGCTACTACCGTGTTTGGAGCCATCCCCAGCTTTGGAGTTTATTGTAATCGTATGTTGTCGTCCTGTTGGTGGATTTTAGAGGAGTGTCATAGCGGCCGAGATTTTAACTAAAATAAAATTTTGTCCTTGGTCCTAGAGGCGTTAAATTGGCCGTCAGCGAGCATTATGCTTTCTGAGACCACCCATCTCCACTCCTAAACACAGATTATCCTTTACAAGCTGTAATCATGTCTGCAAATTCAAAACCAGGAAATAATATCATACCGTCCAAAAGCAGACCGAACCAACTTGCCTAGCAAATACGGTGAAAGAGAGGTAATCTGTGGTGCTGTTCCTGTCTCTATATCAAAGCTGAAACGGTTAATGAACCGTACTTTAAAATAAAGAGCTGCAGGACAAATTAGTGAGCCAATGTCTTGTAGCACTGAACACAGTTCAGTACTCGTGCTTACATCATGTCATTTTTTCCCCCTTGTAGTAACTTCTCATGTAAAACCCCACTTACTACTAAGCTTAATGTCTTAGGGCCAGATTTACTAAGCAGACCAAATTAGTGTGAGGCTGCAATAAAAAAAAAAAGAAGTGCAGATTGGACAGGCGAGCTCTGTGGGTGATCTACCAGCAACGCACAAATTAACCCAGATGCAGTTGGGTTCGTTTTAATAACGACCAACGCAATCTACCAAGAGAAGCTCAAATTAGCGTAGGTCACAGACAGGTCCGTGACTCCTTCTAGTTGCTCGTTTTCCTTTTCCTGGTAGTTTTCCTGGTCGTTTTTGATTTCCTCCAGCAAAGTAGGAATAACGTGCATTGCCATTCGATATGGGTTAAGGCATGCTTTTTTTTTTAAGGCTTAAATAATGGTGCAATAAGCAGCAAACTGTCTCCTGCAAACCTTAGAAAATCACACTGCATGATTCATTTAAATACTGTCCTACCCCAAATTTTGTGGTCTGAAAGAGAAACTCCTGCAAATACATATTCAATGACGCCAGTTGGTAAAATAACTGTGTCTCAGCTTTTCCATCGCTAACTTTTCAGTATGTGCATTTAGTCAATCCTGGCAGTGGTTTTTTAAGGCTAAAAAAAAGGAGTTAAGCAAATATGGCCCTTAAGTTTCTAAATCTTTTTGGGTAGTACTATTTTTATTATACGTATATGTTACAGTTATAGGGTCATTTAATATAAAAAAAAAACAGATATTGAATTTTAAAAATGCCTTCAGGTATTATATACAAAAAGGTGTATACGTCCAAGACACATCAGTATCTATGCCATGAGTCTTTTTGGCACCTAAAAACCTAAGAAATTAAAACAAACACCCTAGGAATGGGTTTTTTGGGTCTAAATTGAAGAATTACTAGGCAGGGCACACTTCCAAAACTGATTTAAACTTAATCTGTATTCCTTGGGCTACTCGTAAAAATAACAAGAGCACTCTAGAGGTATTAGGTAGTTATGCATGGTGTCACTTTTTTCTTTCTGTGGTAAGTGAAATATAGGCCTAAAAGTTCAGGTTGGAATCATTATCCATCAAAGTTTTCTTAATGTCTTAATTCCAGGCTAAAGAGTGGCACCTGGGGCTGTCATAATGCATGGCATCTGTGCATCTTTATCCATCATCTTGTTGGAGTTGTGCAGTTTTTTTTATTCAGTTACTCCTGAAAGTTTGATGCCTCTAGCTGGTCTAGTTCTGGAGGTATTAAGCGCTAAATTTCATTTTAAAAATGCACTCGGGGCCATTTTCGTTAAGATGTTGCAAAAAAATTTTCAATATTCATATCTCAAAAACTATCAGGGCTACAGAGCTGTAATTTTTTGCATGTTTACTTTTAAGTTGATCAAACCCTTTCCACAGACTGACCAGTGAAAATATCCAAGTAATACCTGCAACACCCATCTGCTATCTCGACATGAAGTTACCCTAAACGTATTTGATGTTTCAGTTTTAAAGGAAAAATCCACGCCGAGCAACTGACATAATAACCATTATAATTAACATTCAACAGCTCCAATTTATTCTCTAGTGAAGTTCAGAGCAGAATTTTTTTCTAGTTTAAACTTCTTTCATCAACCCGTTGATCTACTTTTGATTTTGGTTAAAGTTTTCCTAAATTACCCACAATGCACAATCGACTGGCCACTGCTAGCGTTATCTCTCTAGTCCTTTTCATCAATCCCACTCACTCATCTCCTCATCTGTACACACTTCTCCAGACAGCTTCTGAAGCGTCAACTCTTATGCTAATAACATCCCTCAGCGCTCTCTCACTCATCATCTCGTAAACTGCTAAGTGTCTCAACCGGGTCTGTGCTGTAACTCAGCTCGACTGCGTCGTATAGCAAGTCCAAGTACATTTTCATCAATACGGCAGTGAACATCACGAGAAAATGGTAAGTGAGGGAAAAAAAACAAACCCTTGTTTGTTTCAGGAGCTAACAGCACACCCTGACCATTATCGCTCATTTAGGACCGTTACATTTGTTTTCTCCTATTAAACATCATTACAAGACTGCTCGCAATAACAATGTCACCCCTGTGCCGTCAGAGAGAAAAACAACCCGCTAATATCTTGCAGGAAAAATGAAAATGCGGCACAATCAACAAATTAGTTCTGGAATCACTAAAGACATCACAAGTATTTACACAAAGACACCCTTTAATGTTTACCAGTCTGGAGAGTTTCTTTATTTATTCACCTTATGCATTACTAACACACAGACAGATTGCTCCATGGCTGATTGGAGTAAAATGTTAAGAATCACCGAAGCATTTGTCTAGTTTAACAAATCACTATGCACATCATCACATAGCATACCTGGACTAAGAACTGCACAAGACCACAGCAGACAAAAATAATCAGATGTAACACCATTTAGTACAGTGTATTAATATATATATATATATGGGGGAGTGGATCTTATTATAAAGATGAGCAAGGATCCTCATAGTGATATTCAACAAGGCTAATTACTTTCAAATAACAGACTGTGGATAAACGGCCACCTCCAAGACTTTGACAGCTCTTCATGGCATGTGGATAAGGCAGTTTTGACTTTGAAGCATGGTTTCCACCTTCTTGTCATATCCTATCCTCCTGAGACCCCAATGTCCTCCAGAGAGGACATCACATTTCCCCCCTAACTACAGTACATTGTGTGTATTTCCTTGTAAGATCCTCATATGAGGACCATTGGGTATTACTCTTTTGCTAAACTTCTTCCTGTTTGGAGACAATGAACAAGTTGAATAGTTATGAGTTACAAAAAAAGAGAAACAGTGAGGAGAAAGGACAAGGCACACACCAGTAAACTTCGGGTCTCAGGAGGATATAACCTTGTCCATGCACTGTCTATGCCAGTCTATCTCAGGGCTAGCACAGAGACAAACAAACGTTCACACTCGTATTCACACCTGTGGGCAATTTAGAGGAGCCAGGAGCAGTCTAATCTTCATGTCTTTGGATTGCGGGAGGAAACCCACACAGGCACGGGGAGAACATGCAGAATCTGCACAGAAAGGCAGCAGTGGGCCACCAGGTTCGAACTAGAAGCGTCTTGTTGGGAGGTGACGGTGCTAACCATTGCACCACCGTGCTGAACGTCTTACCTCATAATTAGTATAATGGTTATTTGTATAAAGAGGGGACGGGTGAAATATCAATCAAGAAAAGCTGAACTAGTCGCAATAAATGCAGAGTCAACTACCAGGGAGAGGTTTTTTTTGCTCATTAGCAAATTAAATCTATATCCAGATTTCTGAAGAGCTTCTTTGTGACAATTCGCAGTAACCTGTTAAAAGTGATATGCATATAAAAATGAATTGGATTGACATAATTGTGCATGTTGTAGTCATATTGGAATAACTTGGTGGACCTCAACATCTATGATTTAAACAGATCTGCTTTGGAGCATGCTCAGAAACCACCTTGAACAATAACGCTTTGTGTACGTTTTTTTCCAGCCTTGCTGTACGTTCAAACGGAGACGTCGGATAAAACCTCCGGGAAAGTCGTAAACTCTGTGTTGTCTCTAAGCCGCATTTACCTGCAGTACTGTTCTCTTTCATTAGCGTTGATGGTGTAGCTTGTGCACCTGTCTCTGAACTGTGATATTTATTGCTGACCCCGTGCTGTGTCAGTGTGATGAGAGCGAACATATCTCAGTAGACAGGTAATTAGAGGCCGCATGGTGAGCGAGACTTCTGCACCTGCCCCGTCTCGCTGTAATCGTCACTGACAATGAGCGAGACCGCAGAGAGCTCTGTGTGCCAAAAAAACCCAGAGTGTCTGGCTTGATATATTTCTGATCTATAACAGGCCGTTAGAGTTGGGACTGTAATCTGTGCCCCTAACCAAAGAGCGCCCCAAAGCACATGGCACAGAGCTCTCATTATGGTGGCGAGTGGCTGGATTTATTTTAGCTTTAGCTCCGGGGTTTAGATGAATGTTGTCTTATTGACCGAGTCATTGTCTCCATCTGAAAAGCTGTAGCTAGCCGAGACAGCGGGGCTTTTTTCCAGTTTGAGATATGGCTCACATTTACTGTAGAGAAATAGCCTTTAGATGACAGCACTTTTGAATTCTGGGCTCTTGTTTGATTAGATTGTTTGATCGTCGATTGTTTTTCTCTGAAAGTAGCTCTGGCTGCAGGTCCAATCAAAGGTTTATATCACTGTGCATTGTTGTTTCTATAGCATCACCTCATTCTCAAGGGCTTGTACCCAGGACGAGCTAAATGAAAGAAAGTATTGACGATGGAGGACATTACGGTTTCTCTTCATTATGACAACATGAGACATGCTTTATTTAGTCGTATTTTTAGTAGACAAAGGCTGCATCCACACTAAAACAAAAACGAGCTCCATCCAGACAAGCGTTTTCGCTCCACATCGGAAACGATGTTCGATGTTCATTCTAGGAAGCTTGAAAATGCACATCAAATGACTGTTCACGTACATTGGGTATGCGCATGCCAGTATAAACAGGATCGTCTACTGTGTAATTCATTACCTAGATGCAAACCAATAGCTTGTCTCCTTCGCATGTGGGCAGTCAGAGCATTATAAAATGCAGAATTTACCTGCACAGCAGCTGCTAGGAGAGCCTACGCAGTCAGCGAGGCTTGCAATTCTTTATCTAAGCTGCGTTCAGTAATGGTAGTCAAGGATGATGTCATTTATTTTTATTTCCAGAAAAGGGCCACATGATAACAGTGTGAGACCAACCAAGAAGTGAATGTGAGTGTCTGCATCATCATTTCCCAAACTGTACATTCCTGGCTGTGTGTCCATCTGCCCTCTGTTGCCATCCTGCCTCCAGTGTTCTCATTTTTGAAACCCAAATTATGGTCATTCTAGGTTTGTTTAACAAAGGCTTTTACTTATTATTAATCCCTTCTACCAAAGCTCAGTGTTTAGGACATTTTTTTGTTTTGTGCTCTTGCCAAACTTTAAAGGATTTCAACGACAGGGGGGGGACCCACATTCTTGTCACCATTGTAATCTTCCATCTTCTCCCATATCTTTGAGCCAAAGTGCTGGCCTCAGGGAAATACAGCTGCAAATCAATGGATTTACTGATGGATATTGATGACCCATAACTGTCCCATAGCTTTGGTCTCTCTCTGTTTTGATCCCCTCCAAATGCCCTGTTATTGCTTTTAGAGAAAAATAGCCTGTTCCTGGTGATATGGAGGAGAAAAAAATGTCTGACACCACCACTGAACTCACTAAGCAAGAACAAGCAAATCCCATGTGGACTGAGTCACTTCCCTGTCTTCTCGAGGATGCCATCGGTTTGTCAAAATGGTTGGGTTTTATTTGTAGATGCGTTCCTTTAGAGTGGTAGGTAGTGCTGCAAATGTTATGTTTTCCCTGCATAAAACGTTCTTGAATGCTATCTATGCTACTGCAGTGAATCGGATCCCCCCCCCCCCCCAGCCTCTGAAGAGGAAGAGGACTGTAAAAGTGGAGGACAAGTGAAGCAGCAGTGAGATTCTTTTGTTGGAAATTGCGAAAAAAAAAAAAAAAAAAAGTTAAAAAAAAAAAAAAAATTAATGATGAAAAAAAAAAGTTCCAGAGGCAGGAAAGTTCAAATTTTAATATTTCAAGAAAACCATGACTGGATCCTTGAGCATGACCCTTAATACTTAATACTAAAATTTTTATCAACTCTTGGTGAACATTGAAAGAATTTTCAAGTCTTTTTGTAAGTCTTTTTGAATTAAATCATCCACCAAAAGAATGAATGTAAAGGTAAACTGGATGACATCTCTGCATTTTACAATGTCTAGCCTACATGCACAAGGTTCTCTGGATTACCTGGTGGTTCACATTTTATCGAATTTAATGCGCTTTGGAATGAAAATTCCCTGGATTGTTTTTCCATTTTTCCCCATTGCTTTTTATTTATTTATCATCACGAATTATGAGCTTCCACATAAATAGCACTGCATCCTCACTCTGGAAACCTCCTTATCTGTGATTCTTCTGAGTACATTTGAAGAATTAATACCTCCTTAAAGGTAGACTTCAGTTGAAATCTGATTCAAGGTCATAGAATTGTGGAAACAAGGAAGCATTTTTTTTCCCAACACTTTACTTAACTCACTGTTTCTGTCTATTTGTCTGGTACAAATTTTGTAATCAATTTTTAACCCACTTCCCG
>JAQMCW010000020.1:11880130-11890792 GCA_030068335.1 Chrysichthys cranchii
GTGTGAAAATAGCATGAGTACATTGAAGTATAATAAGTACACTTAAATTAAGTACACTTTAGCATACTTTTTTTTTTACCTGGGTGTTCCAGACACCGAGTACTCTAAGCCCAGGCTTGGGAACTACCGTATAGCTGGAGTTATAACTACAGCAACTACCTCCTAACAGAAGCTTTGCTAATCCAAAGCCAAACTCCAAAGGCACAGCTATATCTTGCAATATGTTATTAAAGTCGAAATATTCTCAGCCACATGAGCACTGGCATTTTTTTCTTGTTATCCTTGTTGGGTAAGCATCTGTGAGCTGTCACAGCTGCTTAGCATGCTGGATGCTAAGCTGAAACCTCACCTAGTTACACATACTGTCAAAGCATATCTTTCATGTTCATACACTGGCTTCCAGCATGCCCACCTA
Organism: Chrysichthys cranchii; assembly: GCA_030068335.1. Lineage (NCBI taxonomy): Eukaryota > Metazoa > Chordata > Actinopteri > Siluriformes > Claroteidae > Chrysichthys > Chrysichthys cranchii. Next base: position 11,880,546 of record JAQMCW010000020.1, read on the forward strand.
TATGCCACAGTCCTGCCAGGCATTACACACACACACACACACACACACACACACACACACACATTCTCGTCAGTGTGAGATGCACTCGACAGGCTGCCACGTGCCACGGTCGGCCGAGAGCACCCTAATGAATGAGCCTATTATAGTCCAGCTCAACTGATGAGCTTCTGAGTGCGTTTTAAATGACACTCGTAATCCATCAGGCCTTGTTTAATTACAGTACGTCGTAGCTCGCCTTGATTGTGCGGATGTAATTGTTTGGAGAAAAGCTTAGTCCGAGGTCCATTAGGCGGCAGATGAAAGTCTGGGCCGTGTTCAGTAAGAGGTTTCTCTCTTTGCCCCCTGCCAAAATGCTTCTTGTATCATATTTACTTTATTAATCGTCCCGCTTTGCTGGTTTTTACTCAGATGTGAAGTGTTTACTGAGTAGCCAGATTTGCCTCATCTGTAGCATGTAAACAGCCTCTCACTCCTCTCGCTTCATTTCCTCCACAGCGCTCTTTTCTTGCTCTGTCCAATGTATGCTTATGTTTGGCCCAGGCATGAGCTTCACACACTTATTTCATCACCTCCCCAATCCAGACAGGCGTCATTTTGTTTCGCACTATGTGCAGCAACGATAAGAAAATGAGGAGATGGACATCTACAAAGAGATCTCTGAGGAAAAATGGTTCCCATGATGAAGGGAAAAGACAAACACTGAGCCAATTTGTTTGAAATCATGCGAGCAAGGCTGAAAATTTCTCTGCCTCCAGAGAGAGAGAGAGAGAGAGAGAGAGAGAGAGAATCTTTCACCTGTAAAAGATGGACTGTGGCATAAATATGTACATTCGTTTTGTTAATGTGCTACAAAAAAGAGATTTTTAAATGGGTAACTCCGTTTGGATAGCTGTGATTATAAGATGATATTGGACGTATTTTCTTTTTGGTCCGTTTAATTGTGTACATTATGAAGCCAAATTACACCAAATGGCCTTTCTTTTGCTCGCAATTTCACTGCCAGCAAACAGACAGATAGGTGTAATACGTTCCCTTACACATTTCCAATTAGACCAAGAATTTGGGCTTATAAAGGTCCTAAATTGGGGAAACAATTTAATTGTAAGAAAGTTAAAGTAAAGGCGATACGTTTTTAAGTAAAACATTACTCATTAAACCTCCCTACTCACACTGTGAAGGCGATAAGAGTTTCATGACCACCATTTTTATTTTATGGAAGGTGCTAAAAGCTACCTGTGACTGCATAATTATAATTATAATTACGATTATCGGCTTTCATCACCAAAATATGGTTTGCCCTGGGGAAAAAGTGTCAGATAAAGCCGTAAGCGTTAATCCGATATTGACATGTGACATATTCTCATATTCTGAAGCTCACTAACATTTATCACATATGTTCATTTATTATATATCATATTTGATTTAGAAACAGTAGCCTGACTCGAGCTTTCCTATCTCCCATGCCTCATTTGTAATTCTCAAAAAGAAAAAAGTGCCAGTGGTGTGTATGAGATACAATTTTCAAACCTGTCAGTCAGTGACTAGCACGTGCCAAACCCGAGAAAGATGAAGGGATCAGTTCTGACATGGCATGCACCAGGGGGAAGAGAGTCCACTTGCCTCATTACAAATTGTTCCCCACAGCTGCGCATGTAGAGCTGTGGTCAGAGCCAGTTACTATCCTACACTAATTGCACTGAAGAAAGTAAAGAAGATGAGTCATGCATGGCAAATTGCAGTCCAACAGGAGAGTCATCATCTACAAACATCGACTCCGGACCACTCTGTTTAGTTTATTTTGCTATCTTGCATCTGTTGGTTGACCTCCCTGGTCTCTGGTGGATAGTGAATGAGGATGGGGGGGGGTGATTGACAGCAGGGTTGATATCATCAATGTGGGGAGGCGATCAGGGAGAGTCGCAGTCTCTATTTCTCAAGCGTCACCAGATGAGAGCGGCTTATTCTTCCCCGGCTTTAATCATTCGAGCCGCTGGAGTAATCAGAAATGCTGGACTGCTGAGGCAGCTCTAAGCAGGGCTCAGGAAAAAAGCGATTGCATAATACAGTGAGCTGAAGGGAGGGGCCACGGATGAGTGAGATGGATATACATATGGAGAAGAGCGTGAATGGAGGGGGGATTGAGGAGAAAGAGGGAGTGAGAAGGAAAAAGTCATAGTACGAGGGAGAGACAAAGAGCATACGGCAGTTAAAAGAGATACAAAGACTCCACATAAGTGAGAGAGAGATAGACAGTAGAACCCTTTCACCCACCATTTTATGCATGGATGAGTAAATATTGTAGCATGGCAGACTGCACTTCCTTACGCATAAACACAAATACACAGGCTCAAGTTAAACCCCCTGTAACACCCTGCACTCCATTTTTGATGGAATATGCCTCCTTCTAAAGGACTGAAGCACACAAGCAACACCTCCATGTTGGGCACCTGTCTATCTTAGTAAATGAGGTGTGGCCCCTGTGCCTAAATCTAGGTAGATAAAAGGTAGGTATGGCCTGTGTGCCACAATCCAGTGAAAAAGGCATGGCTTCGGTACCCTTTGCAGAAGGTATGACCTCTGAAGAAGGAGTGGCCTATGGCCCAGTCCCATGAAGAAGGTGTGGTCTCTTTGTCTTAATATCATGAAGAAGGCGTGCCCTCCCTGTCTTAATCCCAGGAAGAAGGAGTGGCCTCTGTGTCTTAATCCCATGAAGAAGGAATGGCCTCTGTCTTAATCTCATGAAGAAGGAGTGGCCTCTATGTCTTAATCCCATGAAGGAGTGGCCTCTGTGTCTTAATCTCATGAAGAAGGAGTGGCCTCTGTGTCTTAATCCCATGAAGAAGGCGTGCCCTCCGTGTCTTAATCCCATGAAGAAGGAGTGGCCTCTGTGTCTTAATCCCATGAAGGAGTGGCCTCTGTGTCTTAATCTCATGAAGAAGGAGTGGCCTCTGTGTCTTAATCCCATGAAGAAGGAATGGCTTCTGTGTCTTAATCTCATGAAGAAGGAGTGGCCTCTGTGTCTTAATCCCATGAAGAAGGAGTGGCCCCTGTGTCTTAATCCCATGAAGAAGGCATGGCTTCTGTTTCTTAACCCTTTGCAGAAGGCATGGTCTCTGAGTCTTAATCCTGTGAACAAGGTGTGCCCTCTGAGCCTTATTCCCATGAAGAAGGCGTAGCCTCTGTGTCTTAATCCCATGAAGAATGCATTGCCTGTGTCTTAATCCCATGAAGAAGGCTTGGCCTTTGTGTCATAATCCCATGAAGAAGGCATTGCCTGTGTCTTGATCTCATGAAGAAGGCATGGCCTGTGTTTTGATTTCATGAAGAAGGCATGGTTTGTGTCTTAATTTCATGAAGAAAGCATGACCTGTGTCTTAATCCCATGAAGAAGACATGGCCTCTGTGCCTGACAGTCCCAGTGATGGAGGAAAGCGAGAGAGCAGGAGTTGTATATGTAGTATTTATCAATACAAAGATTCTAACCTGATCCTTTCAGTCACAATTGGCAAACAAGTGTCGCGAATTAGTGGAGGCATTTTATAAATAATGATTTGGATTGATGAATCTTTAAAGCATCCTGCTGTCACACTGAGACCAAATGCTTGTCTGTTACTGTTACAGAATGAGATGCTTCAGTTTTCCTCTGCGTGTTGTGATAAACCGGATATTAATCCAGATTTCTGCTTTGCAAGGATGAGCACATACTGTGTGTAAAATGTTTGCAATGAGTGAGCATATGTGTGTTTGTGTGTGCCTCATAATATTGCTTTGCTCACTGCTAGCCCTGGCTCAGAAAGGCATTAGATAACAGATATGTACACTGACACAGAGAGTAAACACACCTTGCTTATGCCAGCAGCAACCGTCACTTTAACCTGCTATTCTCCTGTATGATATCCCTCATCTCATGTCATCCTCTCCATCTCCCACAGCTGCCATCTTCAAATCTGCTTGTGTGTTGCTGTATCAAACTTCTCAAGCTGGCAGTTGTTTTTTTTTTTTTTGTTTTTTTTTGCTAACCAGGTTGTGCCCCACGCCGGGGAGAAAATCTCCCTGACATGTTCTGAAATGGGCGTCACCGTGCCGAGGTCTGGATGAGGTCATGGAAGCAATTATCACCCAAGATCTGCTCCAAGCAATTTTTGACCCCCCCCCAACCTCCACTGTAACCTCATCCATCTTTCCGTTCATCCTGGGGTATATTTTTTAAATAAATAATAAGAAACGACACATCGGGAAGCAAGCGAATCTGCCAAGAATCATAAGAACAGTGTGCCATAAAGAGAAGTGAATCAAATAGAGACACCTGTCTTATGTCTCCTCTAGGTGGAGGATTATTAGAGACAATAAGAGAAAATAGTCTACGAAATGGTGTATTTGTAACTTCCTACCTTTAACCACAGAGCATGTAAACAGTGTTTTCTGACCTACTGTTGTATGATTTGCTTGTATGGATATTCGGTTATTCTTGTTGCTTTTGATATATTTTGAATATTTAAATATTTACAAGCACTGGATCTGAAGTCTATCTTGGGGACATTGGGTGTGATGTGGGAATATGACCCAGATGGGACGCCAGTTTATGCCAGAGCACCATGGATAAATATTCACGCACCCTAACGGGAGGTGATCTCAGCCAGTTCGTATGCCTGCATGTTTTCGGGAGGAGGGAGGAAACCGGAATACCCAGAGGAAACCAATTCAAACGTCATACTCGGAGAGTCATCTAAGTTCAGGATCAATACCAGAGCAGTGAGGCACAACGATACTCGCTGTGTCACCTTGCCGCCCTTATTCCATTCAGTGTGATTAAAATTACAGTTGTAATCGCTGTAGCTGATAGGGTATGTTTGCATTACAGATGTCTCACTCCCTGCCAATCAGAAATAAGTATTTTCTCTCGCCGTGTTCTGTACACTTCAGCACAATCATGCAAGCAAAGCAGTGATGTGACCTGTATTTTGGGGGCGGATCAATGCAGTGTCTGAATGCATTACAGCAAACAAAGAGCAATTATGCTCTTAGCTCGATGACTCGGCTTTTCCAGTGACCGATCAATCCAGAGGCGAGCGCTAAGGGCCACATAATGAATTATTATCAAGTGAAGGAAAAGCGTTGCCACATGAGCCAATACAGATTAGCCAGGAACACCACTGCTGAATTAAACTCAAACTTGTAAGTGCCTATGCAGGAGACAGCAATATCACTCAACATGGGCCAGAGTAAGTATTTCTAAGATGTGTGTTTGGTTGACTGACTGAGTGTGTGTGTGTACATGGATTCTTGAATCACTGAAAATTCTAGTTGTTTGCCATGTTTTATACATGGGAAGGAGATGGCAAGTAAATGAATTTGTGATTTCCAAATGTCAATTCCAGTGAAGGGCAGGGGGTAGCTCAGGGGGCTAAGAAGCTTGGGAGTTCAAATCCAAACACTGCCAAGCTGCCACTGTTGGGCCCTTGAGCAAGGCCCTTAACCTCAAATTGCTCAGTTGTATAAATGAGATAAAAATGTAAGTCGCTCTGGATAAGGGCGTCTGCCAAATGACTGGAATGGAATGGAATGAAGGGGGTGTGGCCTCTGTTACAGTCAAGTAAACAAGCTGTGGCCTCTGTTGAAGTCTCAGTGATGGAGGTGTGACCTCTCAGCCCATCAGTCTGAGTGAAGGAGATGTGGCTTCTGTACCCGTCAATCTCCATGAAACAGTTATGTCTTCTTAGCTTGTCAGTCCCAGTGAAGGAGGTGTGGCTTCTGTACCTGTCAGTTATCTGTAAAAGAGGTCATTTTGCACGTCAGTCCTAGTGAAAAGGGAGCTCGGAACTGAGTGAAGGTCAAGCAGAGGTCAGCTTCAGTAAAGGAGATACTGTGATCGCTTAATTAGTTTAAGAGCAAACTAAATTATATCCGACTGACTGAATTGTTGAATTGAATTGCTTCAAATATATCTTTCATTAATTGGCTCATTAATCATGGAATGAGATGTGCATTAAATTATGCCCTTAAGGACAGATTCACACACCAATTATCAAGTTAATCACAGTACAATTCTAGCCTCGGAGGTTCTCCTGGACATCCCCTACAGTCTCCTGGGCCTCTCGGATCATTCACGGCATTCGGATTTGTCCCCACTGCATGACCATTGATCCAAAACCTACCAATCTGTATGTGGTATATTTTTGGGATATATGGGCTAGACGAAAGTGATCTGTCCTAATTACAAGCAGATTCATTCCAGCTCATTCCAAGAAATGAAACCCTTTGTTCTAAATGGTAAGGAGCTGCCGCTGTTGCTGTTTAGTTCTCACTAGGATGTGTTAAATTCGGCAGTCAGTCCCCGTATACCTAAAATGTCAAAGAAGGAGTGTGTTGCTCTGAACTGAGCATGTTTCCCGTGAATCGCCCTTCTTTCAAGACTAAGGAGGCCAGAGCAGATCAAGATCTGTGATCTACGAAGTGTTCTCTTTTTTTTTTCCACTTTCCGTTTGTGCTGTGTAAAGTTTAGGGTGGTCTTAAGATTTATCTCAGTCTGACTCCTCAATTGAACGAGTGTGTTAGATAAAGGAGCTCTGAGCCAGGGCGGATTGGTGTGTAGTCGAGGAGAGTCAAACAAAGGCCCCCTCTTTGTGTGTGAGCGTCGTTACGGCCGAGTCACAGAGAAGCCTATTTTCCCCTGACGGCTAAGTGTCCGCTCAAATGTGAAAGTGGAAAATTGGGCTTGATGTGCTGTTTGGAAATCAAAGAAGTGGCAATGAAAGCGTGGTCCTTTACCCGCTTTTGTGCTCTGTGGGAATTCTGCCATTTGTCAGCCAAAGTGCTCTCGCAGCAGAGCATTGATTTATGGAATGCAGGCCTTTAGAAACACAAGCAGGGCTTCAGACCATGCTATAGATCGTTGTTTATATTAAAACAGATATTGATGAAGTTCTATGCGTGAAAGTCCTCCTGCTTAGGGTGGTGTATTAGAAAGTTCGAACACTGGTACCGTAATCGTCACCGGAGAAATTGGTCGCACTAACAATTTTTCATTTCTAATAAAAAAGCAAGCAAAATTGTCCACTGTTTGGCTTTGAGTGCCGATGAGTGATGCAGTGTCGTCTGAGGGCCCGAAGACCACGGGCATCCAATAAAGGATCTCTGAATCTTTTGATGATGTTATGCACTGTAGATGATGAGATTTGCAAAGCCTTTGCAATTTGATGTTGAGGAAGATTGTTTTGAAAGTATTCCACAATCTTTTTACACACTCTTTCACAGATTGGAGAGCCTCTGCTCATCTTTACTTCTGAGAGACTCTGCCTCTCTAAGACATCCCTTTTATAGCTAATCATGTTACACACCTGATATCAGTTAACTCAATTGTTGCTAGATGTTCTCCCAGCTGAAACTTTCTTGCTTTTTCAGCCATTTGTTGCCCCTGTGTCAACTTTTTTGGGACTTGTAGCAGGCATCAAATTTGAAATGTGCTCATTTAGTGGATAAAGGTGTACAATTTCTCAGTTGAACATTTGTTATGTTATCTATGTTTTGTTGTAAATAAAATATTGGCTCATGTGATTTGAAAGTCTTCTAGTTTTCTTTTTGTTCAACTTTAAAGAACGTCCCAACTTTTCTGGCATTCGAGTTGTACAAAAACTTACTGAAAACTGACCTTGCATGAGACGATTTCTGGCATTAAGGAAGTGAGGAGGAAGATGGGCGGGGAGGAGGTTTCTGTTCAGTGAATGAACACACGTCTGGCCAAGACCGATTAATGGGACACGTGTGTGTCTTTGTTAGGTACACAATACACAACTGCACAATACGCAAACAGAAAATGGGAAAACATTGGCGCTTACGAAGTAGAAGGGGAAAATGGCCGGGACTGTGTTTGTTCTGAGCCCGATTATGTGGTCATGACCAGATGCAAAATTTTGGCCAATGTTTTGGTTGGGAACCCATTTGTTCATTTTCGGAGGTGTTCGTGACCAGAGGTTCCACTGTATTTATAGCATGTCAGATAGTTTAAGATTCCCGTTTGTGCTGTTATTTGTGTATATTCTGGTTGATAAGAAGGCACCACATTTGTATAGACTTCTACTCATAGAATTGGTTCAGTGAAAAATTTGACATTTGCTTCTTTAGCATTGTATAAGATTAAGACAATTAATGGAAATTTGTTTCACCCAAAATCCTTTCTGTAAATATTTTCCAGACTTGCTGATGTGGTCTAAGACACTGTGGCATGAACATGATCTCAACTTCATCATGTAGCTGTAGTATTATTTATGTCAAATTGGATCATCCTGCCCCTAGTCTTTACCTCCCAAACTCAGAAACTGTGATGTGATGTGATGTGATGTATGAATGTATCTTTTTTATTTGATTTATAATTATTTATAATACAAAATGGGTTGTTTAATAAAAAAGATTTTCAAGCTTATCAATGTTGTTAGAAGTAAGTATATGAAACCTGGGCATGTACTTTTGGAAAACATTTTGGGTGACAAATAACATCCATTATAACCTTCCCCTGGTGCAAAATTAAAGAAAGACATATCAGACAACAAACATGCCTTGGCAAATCAAGTACATTTAGCATGAAAGGGAAAATTGTAGAAATGAGATTTTCCACTCAACTGTTACTTTAAATAGCACTGAAGTTTCACATTTCAGTTATTTGAAAAGCAATCAAAGCCAATCAAAGTTTGAAAATATGCAATAAGTTTCAAAGGTAACCTAACAGGACCTTCTATATTTCATCAGATATGAAAAAATGATTCAAAATGTTATTTGCTCGATATTTGTTATTCACGACTACGTTATTCAAAAATAAGACCACTCCTCATATAAAATTTAAATCTATCTGAATATGAATCTGTTCACACACTGTTTTCAAATCGTTGCATCACCACATGTACAACATTTCGTTCCAACACAGCGCTGTTGCTCTTTTACAAAATGACAACAGCAGCTCAGGACTTGATAAAGCAGTCAAAGGTGGCCTGTTACTGTGATTAAAAAGGTACCAAAAAAGGGTTACTTAGAGAGCTGACAAGAGAATGGGTTTTGCTCTGAGCTGCGAGTGGCCTTGCGTGCTCTAATGCATTTTCTCTAATTCAGATGAAGAGCTGGCTCAGGGAAAATTGGGTTCCGCTAGCAGGGTCGAGACGAACACAAGTTAATTTCAATTAGACCTGAAAAGGGCTCTTCACAACCACTATGCTTGAGTCATTTAGCAATAATGTCACTGCAGGTGTCACTGAACTTGAATGCTCAAATAGTCTGTGGAATGTCTGAACTGAGCCATTGTCAGATTGTGTTTCTTTTTTTTTGCTTAACCTAGTCTCTTTGCTCTCAGTGGTCACTGGATGGAAATTCTTGCATGAAAATTCTGAGATTTTGATGAAACTGGTGTCTTCTTGCCTTTTGAAAGATATCACAATGGCATCTTTATGGCACTCAACCATGAGGCAAAGGGTAACTGAACGACATGCTCCCACCACCATGCTTCACTGTGGGATTGGTGTTCTGAGCAATGCTCGGTTACCAGCTCCTTCAGAGTTATGATTGGTGCTCTGACTAATGTCCTTCTTTACCACTGACTGGTGGATGGCCTCCTTTAGACAGAGTCTTGGTTATGTAATATTTCTTACAATAATACATATAACAATGCTTTGGGGGATGTTTAAAGTTAGGGATATTTTTTTTTAAATAACCAAACCCTGATTGACACTTTTTCAGAACTTAACTCTTTATGAAGGAAGAGGCGTATTTATATTGAAATCACGTGACACTTGATTGAGCATAGGTTGACTCTGTTTAACTATTTATGTGACCTCTAATGGGTTCTGGTTGCACCACAACTAAGGGTATTGGCAGTGAATACTTATGCAACTACAACTTTTATGGTTTTATTTTTAGGTACTTTTTGAAAACTATATTGATTTTCACCTTACTTCAGTATAATGGGGTATTTTGTTTAGATACTTGACATGTAGTTACAATTTTGACCATTTTAACACTGAGGACAAGTTCAAAGGGTGTGAATACTTATGTAAGTCACTGTAAGACTACCTAAGCAGTACCACTCAACCAATGAAGCATTAACCCTAAAAAGGAAACCGTTGCATTGTGTTGGTACATTTAGAGCAGTCAGTGATGCAATAATATACAGTGGACCCTCGGCTCACTAACTTAATCCGTTCCGAGACTCTGTTCGTGACCCAATTTGTTCACGACCCGAATCAATTTTTCCCACTGAAATGAAT
>JAQMCW010000020.1:11903071-11917140 GCA_030068335.1 Chrysichthys cranchii
AACATGCAAACTCCGCACAGAAAGGCACCCGTGCCGAACCCAGGACCTTCTCGCTGTGAGGCGACAGTGCTAACCACCAAGCCACCGTGCCGCCCTTAAACAATAAGTATGATCCTCAATTTTTCAAAATTTGGGTTCTCAAACTTGTCAGCCAGCACCACCAAACACTGATTCCTCTTACAGTATTTCCTCTTTATCGTCATCCTTCTGGTGCTTCCCTCAGGATTCATGCTGCCACTTGTAAACATGTGAAACGTGTAAGGTGCCCTGTAGAGGTTTGTCTGATCTGGGTTAGGGTAGCAACGCAACATGGAGGCTCCGTAGAGGTGGACCCGCTCCTTATGTAGATAAAAAAAGGCTAACTCTAAGGTTACGAAAGCACAACAACGTGTATAGATACAGGTATTTATACACTAATGAAAACATACTCATATATTCCATAAGTATACTATGGATTATATTCTATTTCTGCTAATAGAGTCCTCCAAATCCTACATAGTGGGTTATGTTTAATTTAGTACAGAGCTGAAAGAAGCCAAGTAATTTTCTTTTCTGTGGAAAAATTCACTGATTTGTTTTTGCCATATTTACTGCACCATGGTATATAAATAATAAAAAAAAATCATTTCCAATTCTGTTTTCAGGCTTGATTGTGATAGCTGTCTGGGCTTTTGATCTTTTACCGAGTTTTGTCGGCGTCACCGCATGTAATCCCACTGCGCCGTGTGCATGCTTTGTAATTTACAGGTGAACGGCAATCATTAACCCATGATTACACCCAGACGTGTATGAAGAAAGTTTTCAGAAAGGTTTGAATTCGGTTTTGTTTCCGCCAGCACTCACGCACAAGTTTACAAAGCTACAAAAGTGCTGTCTCAAAAAGATATCAACTACTTTTGCTGCTAAACGGTCTACAGTACGTCCGTCATGTCCCCTCCTCAACGCTGATGAACTGCTATGTACTGTATACTGTATATGTCTTACTTTTAAGATTATTCACATGTTACGTCAGAGGTCACATGATTAGATATGAGCATTAGGAGGTTGTCACATCCGTAATGCTGAAACTGCAGTTTATTGCTTCAGTGCTAATGAAATTCAGTTACTTTTTTGGAAAGCAGGTGCTCTTCTAACTGATGATGTTGTGCATGCGTGTGTGTGTGTGTTTTCAGCTGGCTGGGTTCATCTACGCCTGTTATGTAGTGAAACTCATTTCAGAAGAGGAAGACAGCTGTAAGTATGAGTTCAGTGTGAGTTATTTGATTTTGCATATCTTTTGTCTGTATGTGGGTTTTTTTGGTTTTTTTGCTTTTGTTTCATCTATTTTTAACCCAGGATAACGAGTTTCTATAGCTACAGTATTAGTCTGTATATTGAGTTGCTTTTGAAGTAAATCCCCTGTGCTGTAGCCAGATGACGCCTCTCCCAGCATGCATCACAGAGAAAGGAACGGTAGTCCCATTTTTCTCTAGAGAAGCGTATAGGTACGTGTCGCGCCGAGGCGTCGGCATAGACATTTCTCTTAGTACCGGATCTTTAACCTAGTTTCAATGACCCAGCATGCATTTGGATTTAGACGTCGGCCGGTTTAAAAGATTGCTTTTATCGATTGTGTACTCCCGGCTAGTGGGCGCTTGCTTTAAAGGGCGTGCACGGGAAACAATCTCATTTGTTATATTCAGACGCTGCACTGCACTCACAGTGCCTTTAAGAGTCATGAATTATTCTCTTTAGCCGCCGTCCCATTTCACTCAGACGAGTGAGCACAATAATTAGGACAGAGGTTTGTTTGGTGTTCCCCTGATTTATAATTAATGTTTATGGCTTTGAGACAGCGCTTTGGTACTCTGGGTTTTTTTTCTTCTTGCTTTTTTTTTATTTTTTTTTATTGTACTGGAATGCGGTGTTGGAAAGGTGACTAGCAGCACAAGCATGTTAGATCAATAATTCTCAAGTCCAACTCCTGGTGTTGTCTGGTCTTGTCTTTCACTCATCACCAAGCAACACATACACACACACACACACACACACACACACACACACACACAGAGAGACGCATAGTCTCCATTGAGCAACCCGAGTAGCCTCTTTGTGCCACCTCTGTGCATTTCCCCTCCATTGCTTTGTTTCATAATCAGAACCATTAAGTACATGTGCAATTAGGCACATCCGTATTTAGAGTGCTGCGCTTTCAGTGCCCGACTACACTCCATTGTGCCAGGATAAAAATAGACTGTGTGTATCCAGATTTGTGAATGCATCACAGTTCTGATGCTCGTGATTTTCCAATACAGGTTGTACACACACTGCAAGCACATCATACTTCTTGAATACAGGCGAATTTTGCCGAATTATTAACTCAAACGTACAATTGTCAAGTGTAAAATTGTCTTGGCAGATCATTTGGCTTCTTTAAAGCATCTATTTATAAAGGATCTGCCAACAGGACATGGTTTAATTAGGTAAAATGTCTAGTAATGGGATTAAAGGTGCCGTAATCAATTCTAATCGAATGCACGTCTAAGACACTTTTTGTCAAATTCAGCGAATATCTTCTTGCGGTCCACTAGCTGTCCTTTTCCGCGTGCGCTGAAATAAATTCCAGGGTTCCTACACAGCCCTGGCTCTGTAAACGGGAAAACGAAGAAAGTGGCTCAGATCGAGCCAACGCTGCGCCAGCCAATCAGCAATGGGTGGAGTATTCCAGCCAATCACAGGAAGGGGTTGTTGTCATTGCGTTGGCAATGCGCTGTCCATGAATTTAGGGGTTGGAGCTTCTGAAGGAACATTGGAGGGAATTGATGACTCCCCCTGTAACAATCGGATATGCCCGATCCTGTTCATAACATGCAGTGAGAGGAAGAACACAAGCACAAAAACGTGGCATGTGCTTTAGTTAAACAGACAAGTCCAGAAATCCTAATAAGTATCTCAAGCTACATACAAAACTTTTTCCGTACACCGATATCAAAAAACAAAGCGTTTTATTAAAACGCCCTACTCTACAGCAGAACACATACAGTTGGCTCAAACTAAAGCAAAGTATAATCTTGCCTCATGAACTTCTGTGCTGTTAATATAACGTCTACAAAGTTCATTTACCCTGAGATGTAAATAAAATCTTTCCCACTTGTACAAACAGACTGTAATTCAATCAGCCCACATTATGCTCGCTGCCGAATAATGGCGTGAATGCCTTCATCAGCGACAATGGGAGATTCTGGGGAAACGTTCGTAATTGAAAATCTCTCCTCCCAATCACCGCGAGTTTGTGTAGCGCGAGCACGATGCGTGCTGTGGGGTGATTATATCTGTCGAGGGCATATTGGGAGGTTTGATTTCTTCTGCGAGGGATTGTTAGGGCTCTCTGTACCTCGACCCTTCCCCTCTGAAATAATATTGTCGTAGAATGTCGGCATCCTCCTGTGAACGCAAAAGAAATAGATGGCTAATCAGGCAACCATATTGGCCGTTGGGTATCTAATTTATATTAGCAAACGACGTACCTTTGTGGAGGTAATGAACAGCTTAAACCAATCAACATGCTCACCATGTAATTACGACAACCGCCAAGAGAAATGTGCCGAGGTCCAATTAAAGAAAAGATTGCGAAATAATTAAAATAATTCAGCCTGCAAAAAGTGTGGAACGGATCAAGAGAGGGAGAAGACAAACAGGAAATGGCTCTCAGCTCATTCACGGTGCTGGGAACAATCCTTGCATGTGTAACAAAAGAATTAGGCCACCTACCTCCATTGGGAATATGCGATCGGCTTTTTGATAACATCGAGCTAGCATCCAACTAATGATTAGCATAGTGCTGTGAACAGTTTACGTATCAAGCACAGGGTGAGACAAATCAACAAGGCTTATAAAGCATGTGGGGAAGCAATAGGCACTATAATTTCCATCTGATTTCCCGAACCCTGCCTCCAAACCCGTAATCCACCACATTACTGCTGTCAAGGGATTGGCAGGAGGCTAGCCAGGAGGCATTTAGCCATTTAGCGGTGTCAGAAAAATAAAAGGAAGTGTCGTAAGAGCATATTAGTAGCTAGATTTACAGACATAATACACGATAAGAACATACTCTCTGCTTGTTTCCACACTTCATTTCGGCTTCAATTGCACTGAACATTATCATGTTCTTCAATTCAGTCTGCTTTTCTTCAGGCTCATTAAATGTATTAGTGCTAATTTAAATTGGTGGGGTACATCAGCCATCAAGGAGCTGGCTGTCCAATTTACGTAGTTAGGTGCTGTCTGGTAGCTTTTTTCTAATCACTGCTGTTCAGTGAACCAGCAAAGCTTTTAAAGAGCTACCCCATGTTGCTTCCAAATCACTACATGAGTTTTCACATTACGAACTTTAAAGAATAATAATAATATTGGAGGTTATTTTTTTATTTATTTTTTTTTTATATACAAGTATTACTTCTGGTTTTAGAACCACATTTTTTTTGCCATCCAAAGTCACATCATCATGGATGTGTGGTGGGTTTTTTTTTTTTGGGATTAGCATTGCAGGTCCTGTTCAGTTTGTTGTAATTGCTAGCAAAAAGGTTCAGTCAGTTAAATGAAACAGGTCCTGGACAGGGTTACAGTGGATACAGAGTCTGTCCCCAGAACACATGACGAAAGAGTTCAGCACTCTGGATGGGACGCCAGTCCAGTACAGGGGATCATCCACATACATATTTGAACACACATTCACACCTATGGGCAACTTAGACCACCCAATTCACCCACCAGGAAGTTTTTGGGATGTAGGAGAAAACCAGAAAACGCTGAGGAAGCTCATCCTGCAGAATTCCACTCAGACAGCCATTTGATTTCAGGATCATATAAGGAACCCTTGATCTAGGAGGCATTAACTATGCTTTTCACTTTTTTTAGTGATGGTCTTGGAAAAACTTGAGTTTCTGGAGGTAAACTGGTACTGCCCCCAACCAGTTCTCAGTTCCAGTCCTGCAGCATGTCAGTGCAGGAACCAAACCAATTTGCCACATTAAGAACTATTTTGTGCTGAAATAGTGTGGAATGATCCCAAATTAGGCCTCACCACATGCCTAGAAAAAGGCTTCCTCAAAAATTCTTTGGATCACTAAATGGTCTTAATGTCCCAGTGGTGTTTTACTTGGAAACCTCTCTGATAGGGAAAAGTTGGACATAGCGTAGTATCTTCTTTCGGACGTCTGTGCCTACCTACACTCCAGACTCCACTTCTCAGCAGTCTTAGCAGCCTTCAAACATGGCAACTCCCATCCCTGTGCACTTCACAGATCCCACTCTCCTGACTTTTAAGTTCCTGCACCTGTTCCCAATCACCGGCACACTTTATAAAAACTTTATGTTCACTCTTTCATTGTGCAGTAAACGCTCTGCGTGATTTTGCCAGACTTTACCAAGCCATCTGTTCATGTGTTGATTTCATGGCTTTGGACTTGAGTTTTGCATTCTGCTTTTTGCATCTTGGATTTCTCCTTTTCTGGGGCGGCACGGCAGTTAGTGGTGAGCACTGTCACCTCACAGCAAGAAAGTCCTGGGTTTGATCCCCGGAGTTGGCCTGGGCACCTTTCTTTGTGGAGTTTGCATGTTCTTCCCGTATATTCATGCCTTGTCTGTGTGGGTTTCCTCCGGGTACTCCGGTTACCTCCCACAGTCCAAAGACATGCACAGAGGGGATTAGGCTAATTGACTACTCTAAATTGCCTATAGGTGTGAATGTGAGCGTGAATGGTTGTCCGTCTCTGTGTGTTGGCCGTACGGTGGATTGGCGACCTGCCTGGGGTGTACCCGCCTCTCGCCCGAAAGTCAGCTGGGATTGGCTCCAGCTTCCCCCCTGTGACCCTGAACAGGACTAAGGGGCAGAAGATGAGTGAGTGATTTATCCTGTGACTGTGCCTCGCCTGATCCTAGCCTGTTTCCTGACCTTGTTCTTCACCTCATTTTCTAGATTTGTCCGCCGAAGTGTTTTTATTAAAACCTCCACCTGGGCTTAACTTTTCCTCAAGCATTATTCCCTGAAAACAATCAAGGCAAAGAACCATTAAGGGTTTTAGACTGAACTTTTTCCCCCTGAATATCTCTTTGGGAAAACCCCTAACAGTTCCACCGAAAACCTTACAGCAGTACCCTTTCGGAAAAAATTCTTTGTAGAACCCCTTGAGAAAGCTAATGAAATTACTCATGCAAAGAAGTCCTGTGGAACGCTTTTTAAGAGTGCACGGTTTCTGTAAAAATGCACCATTGTGGTTGGATCTTTGCAGCTCTTCTTGCTAACACTGTTCAGACCATTAGGTCTTTCATAATGAGCCTATTATGGTGTGGATTATGGGCTTTGTGGGTGTGTGTCGTTTCAAAATCAGCCATCAGAACACTAATCATCCTAAAACTGTGCTTCTTCATCTGTTAGCGATGCTCAGGAGATCAGCTCAGCTAATTGTGCATCTTATCTTCTGTGTTCATTTGGAAAGCTGCCTTTGTGAGAAGCACAATAGACCTTTATCACACTTTACTACCTCTGTGTCTTTGTGGTAAAGGTGGAAACACCTGGCCAGCTGCTGCTGGCGGTCCATGGATGATCCTGTCAGTCTGTGCTATTTTAGGCCACCTGCTATTCCAGAGGAGCTCCAGCAGCGAGCTGCCACAGATATCACACCCTCACAGGCCCGCACAGGCTTCAGACACTGACCGGGATTATTACACACATGGATACACACAGACACAAACACACACCATAACTCACTGGTTCAGTCAGTGATAAAGGCTGAAATTAAATCAAGAATAAAACTCGATGAGCATGTGCTGTTAGAGGAAAATATTCAACAACCAGGGGCAGTGATGAAGCCCAGTGTCAACAGTATTACTTTTACCCCCCCTGATGTTTATCATGTTTCTCAATTTGCACATCTTGAAACTTTGTGTTCCTCTTATACACGACCAGTCGAACGTTTCTACACACACTAAGATTTTCTGCATTTTCAGTGTTACTTACTCACTTTCTTCTAGACACTTCTAGTAAAATTCTACACATTCACTATATTGCAAAGGTGCACATAACACCTTCTTGAGGAACCATAGAACCTTCATCAATCCACGCCACCTTACACCAGTCTTTTACACACCAGTTTCGGTGTTCTTTGGTCCATGCAAGCCTTTTCTTCTTGTTTCTGAACCCTCAAAAGTGGCTGAAATGCAACCCTTCAGCCCTGCCTCCCTCAATCTTCTGTGTACAGTTGAAGGACTGTGAATTTGTCCTTGCCATCACCAAACAACTAGTTAATAGGAGGTCAGACATGAACCATTGCAAACTTTTTTCCATGCTATGAAGGAGACGTACTTCATTTGGCTTATAGTTTAATCTGTAGTTGTTCACGCAACAACTTTCCAGTATTTAGCAAGATTACAATTGAAGTTTATGAAATAAATGGAAACGTACAAAAACCTGTGACTGGTAGTGTCCCAGAGCAGGGGGTAGCTCAGGATGTTAAGACCTTTGACTACTGCTCGGAGGGTCAGGAGTTCAAATCCAAGCACCACCAAGCTGTCACTGTTGGGCCCTTGAGCAAGGCCCTTAACCTCAACTGCTCAATGGTATGAATGCCATAAAAAAATGTAAGTCGCTCTGGATAAGGGCGTCTGCCAAATGCCGGTGATGTAACTCAAAACCACTGCCAACCTTATAATCTATTTCCAGTCACATTTATCTTTAAAATGGAACATCTACAAAACAAGGGCCTGTAATCGCTTACTTTCTTAGCAATAAACACTCATTCCCTCTGCAGAATCTCTATATTAATAAATTAACATGACAAAAAAAAAAACCCTGACACTGGAGACTCCTTCTATAAGTCTGTATCAACAAGTACAGTAAGCTTCACCATGTTACCAGTGTTACGCTTGTTAAACAACAACACATTTTGCATCTTTTCTATTAATAGACTTGCATTATGTATCGTGTCCAGCGGACGTCCCGGTGAATGAGCTGTCACTACGGGAACAATAGCACGTTTGAGCAAAGTCTTTTTTGCTCAGACTGGTATTTCTTAAAAAATTTAATCATCAACACATTTGACCAGAAGAAGAAGTGATACTAGTGATTATCACCCGTGAAACACACCACAGCACAGCATAGCGTGACACAGTGAAATTACCTCTCTGAATTTAACCCATTCACCAGGTGAAGCAGGGGGCAGCCGAACAGCGCATCGCCCGGGGAGCAGTGCTTGGGGACAGTACCTTGCTCAGAGTACCCCAGTGTAGGCCTTAAACCCACAACCGATTGAAGGGCCAAAGCTCTGACCGCTCGGCTACCACTGCCCCTGACCAATCAGACTGGAGAATTCTCCAGCACCATGGTATATTCCTCTTTTATGTCAGTAACCCCCTCTCTTTCTTTCTTCTATCTATTTTCCAGTTGACTTTATAGGTGGCTTCGACTCCTACGGGTACCAAGGACCACAGAAGACATCTCATTTGCAGCTACAACCAATGTATATGTAAGTAATGGAAATGCAAATTAGCATCTACGAGACCTGAAATGTCCCTCCGTTGCTACTCTTCACTTTTATTACCCTTTGGCGGGGAAATAATAATGCCTGCAAAGCTTCCTGGGCTCTCATTTTGCTTACAGGGTACAAATCCACCTATTGAGAGCTCACGTTCATGGGGGTACAGTGCTATATTCACAGAGTCACATTTTTACTCAGCTAATGATGTTTGTATGAAAAATGTCGACTGGTATGTCACTATTTATCATATGCTGTGCCTCAGATTGGTTATATTGACTCCGTTTGGACATAGTGGGGCATCACAGTGGACAGACGGTGAGAGAAACCTGCAGAAGTTCACTGTATGATCAATAAGAAATAATATCACTGTTGGCCAGGCTCAGATAATAGTCTGGGTCAACATGAAGAGAGCTGGGATTGTTTGCTCAGTCTCTGTTGACAGCTTAAATGTTTATGAGGATGTGGCTGGATGCACTGAGGTGCTTTTGGTTAGCCTTGGGAGATTTGAAGGGATTTGGTTTATTGACACAGATACAACATGGATAGTTTTATATACACTGAGGATAAGTCTCGGGACTTAGTGAGCTGTCTACATCAGTGGCGTAACCAAGAATTAATTTGGCAAGATGGCTGTGAGGAGTAAAATCATCACTTGAGCTGTACAATTAATCCGATGCATGAAGTGTAATCAAACAATCTTGCCATATTAATAACTTGAATAGGCGTGGGAAATAAAACACCTTCACGACATGTCACTAAGGAATGACGTCTCAACTTATAAAACCAGGTCTCTGGGAAAACGTCTAGTATTTTATATAGCTATAATTCACAGTGTATCTGGCACTGGATTTCAACCAGAAACGGGGGAAATGCATTCTTCCATTCGGATCATCCTGTACAAAAGAGGTGTTTGCTAAGAAATTCAGATGAATTAAAAATTTTTCGTTTGATATCCGGATCAGTTAGGAAGCATAATGATGGCTTTGTTAAACCTTCTTGAACATCATTATAGCCATTATAAAGACCACCATTATAGCACAATTACTGCGCAAAACATGTTATTAGGCATGTATATAATCAGTCGCACCGTGCGTATTGTGTTAACCACTAACCAGTAAGCATTTGGAAAGGTCAGAAGAAGGTTCGAACCCAAAATGCCAGCTGGCCTACGTGGAAGAAAAGAAGATGGACTTAGTTCTTAAATATGAGACTGCATTAAAGGCTAGCAGTAAATTGGTCATATTTCTATTGTGGTAGGTTTGGTATAGTCATTAGCCTATTGACCGATCACTTGAGTTGAATAGGTTATCCAGTAACCTGCTTACTGCAATAATTCACAAACAAGTTGGTTAACGGTTCAGTAAAACAAAAAGGTTGTCTGCAGGAAACAGAAACTTTGCCCCAAAAAGTCAAGCCCTGCATATTTCAGCCACGATTTGATTTCTGTAATCAGTACTAATGGAATAATGACAGTTGACAGGCGCTTTGCATTGTGTGGATTATTTAGAACACTGAACATACAATTAAATGATTTAGCTTCACATTTATTTGTCACAATTCTTTGGGAGGGAATCAAGTTTGTCACACAGACTGAAGAATGAAAACCTTTGCCTTCGCTATAAAATTAGCCTGTGCGTTCTTGGTATTTCTGCATCACTATACAACTATAATTCCCTGATAAGGCTAAATGAAAACTATCATTATATGTTATATCTATATATAAAATTCTTTTCACGTTTGAAACGGAAATGACGTACGACCACAGAACATATTATACGTGCGTATGAGCGGAAACAGCGTCACTAGCGCTTACTTTTGAACTAATCCCTTCGTTTGTGGACGCCATTTTTATATCGTCTTTACGAATTGTTATTATATGTGCGAGAGTCATTTTACTGATACTGAAAAGAAGTAAACACCTATTTGGTAAGTAATTATTTAAGAAAACTTTGATCTAAATATCTAAAATTCTTTTCGTATTTGAAACAGAAATGACGTACGACCGCTATTTGTTGAAAAATAAAATTTTCCCCTTGCGCACAGTTAGCGAAGCCACTGGGTAATCAGCTAGTTGTAAAATAAAATTGGTTACACAAAACACCCTTACATATTTTCCTTAAGGTTTCCTCCTTATCTTGTTCACTTAGGTATTTAAGGTTTCCTCCTTATCTTGGTCTTATATTTAAGGAATCCCTTATCACAAGTTCATTAAACTGTTCAACCAAATACCTTTGCAACCAAGGCAAGGAAACAAATGAAGGTATCTCCGACTCTACCTTTACTAACATCGTTGAATTTATAGTGATAAATGAAGTAAATGTACATATTATGAGAATTTCAATTAATATTCATTGTTTTAAACATTAATTTTTGTTGCAATTTCCTTCCACATGTTTCAGAGTAAATTTGATGCACAAAAAAGAGCTTATTTGTGGATCAAATTCACTTTTAAACATGTGCTTCCTTTTATTGTACCCCTCCAGAAGTGTAATCTATTCTTCCTCTAACCACTTTGGTTTTCTTGTCTTTTTTTCTTCCGGTTCCTTTACTATAGGCCACCTTTGTGAGGCAACAACAGGTACCACAAGCAGGCACAAGTGCAAGCAAGCAAACATTCTCTGTGGATGCTGTAGAATTTTACTACTGAAAATCTCCTTCAACTCAAAACCTTCCAAGTGATTCTGTGCAACGCCCTTAAGGAAATCCGTTCGCTAAGGAGAAATTGAGTCGTAAGTGTCCTACTTAAACGGAAAACTTGTATTTTGTGCAACCAGCCCCATGTAATTTTTTTGTAATCTTTACCTGTCTAGTCTGGGTGAGCCTGTATCCATGATGTCCTCAAATTCCTGAAATGAAACCTGATGTGGTCTTCTGCTGTTGTAGCCCATCCATCAAAAGCTTTGATATTTGATATTTGGTGCATACTGACATGCTTTTGAGTTGTGGTTGTAAAGAGGGATTATTTTAGTTATTATATCCTTCCTGTCAGCACAAACGAACTTGCCAATTTTCCTCTGATCTCTCTCATCAGCAAGTAGTTTCCACCCGCAGAACTCAATGTTTTTGGGTTTTCACACCATTCTGTGTGAACTCTACAGACCGTTGGGCAGGTTATAAAATACTCAGTAGTTTCTCCCAGCAGTTTATAAAATAATCAACTCAGCTCTTCTGATTCAGAGCATCCTTGCCACTATCAAAGTCATAGACCTCACACTATTTCTGATGTTAACATTAACTGAAGCTCTTGACCTATAGCTGCATGATTATTTTTCTTTTACATTTTGCTCCTGCCACATCATTGGTTAATCCGATATGTGCGTGAAAGTGCAGTTACCCAGGTGTTCCTAATATTGCATTCAAGATCATAACACCTGAATCACCTGGACTGACCAGACTATCAGATGCCTGTCCGGAATCCCTTGAAAGAAATTCCTTCCACAATTATTGTTTTAGCCATGAAATGATCCCATGCAATTTAGAGTAGCCAATTCATCTAATGTGGATGTCTTTGGACTGCGGGAGGAAACTGGAGTACTTGGAGGAAACCCACGCAGGCACAGGGAAAACATGCAAACTCCACACAGAAAGGCAGGGTTCGAACCCAGGACCTTCTTGCTAACCACTACACCGACCTGCCACCCCACAATCATATACTGTTCATAATTATAATGAAGCATGTGTTATGAATTATTGTAGAGGCACTTGAGCTCAGTTCAATGTATTAATTTATTTGAAATTTGAGCTTTTTTTGCTTCCTGAAAGAGAATATAACCCCTTCTTTGCAATGATATGCTATTTCAAAACCTTTGGAGCACAGACAACCATAGAGCTACGCAATAAAACTAAATACATTAAACTATCCCGAGTGTCCTGCACTTTTTAATACACTATACACGTTCCCTTTATCCATTAATCCTTTGTCACGCTGTGTTTCTCTCTATAATGTATGCAGTCTCATACTGTCTGGGCAATCAGGTATCCTTATTGACAAACTAGCAGAATAATTTGCTGTGTTTGCAAACCCTGGTCTTCTGACTCAATTTACTGTGCTTGATTACACCGAACTGCTGATCAATAATGTCAGCATGGTACAGACATAACAAGGGCACAGGAGCGTAACAACTTAATTCAGCAATTTCTTCAATGAAAGGAATAAATGTGGAAAGACATCTTATGTAACAGAATTCCACCAAAAGTGTACTCCTCATATCACACATCAGTAAGGAGAGTGATCATAACAGAAACTATTTTCTAACGTGAATCAGTGTGGTTTTCTGCAGCTTCATGAGATGTGCTATTTGATTTGTGTGTCCACATATCTTCCTTTGAATTAATTTGATTTCATTTCATTTCAGTTTCATTTGTGTAGCAATTTTAAACAATAGACAAAAAGCTGTTTTGCAGAAACATGGACGTAGACTGATTAACACACTATTGATGACAATGGCAAGGAAAAGCTCCCAGAGATGACTTGAGGAAGAAACCTGGAGAGCGACCTGAATTAAATGGAAGCCCATTGTCTTTTGGGCGATACCTGATAGAGGAAATATGAACTCATTACATAATTATATATGACCAGGGGTCACCAACATGGTGCCCGCGGGCACCCGGTCGCTCGCAAGACAGTCACTAGATATTAGCCTAGCTTATATGATAAATCAAGTTTGATGGCCTTTCTATGTTTTTTGTTTTTTTTTTTACAGTCGATATCATTTTTAAGGCTGTTTGGCCAGACCGAAATCTGTGCTCACAAGGTGTCCTGATCAAAATCAATATTGATAAAAAAAAAAAAAGTCTCCAGCAATTTTTCTCATGAAATAAGTGACTATGTATTTTCAAATATGATGCCAAAATGCCTTTTTCAATGAATCATGCAGAGGAAATCCACACTCTTTATCTTACACCAACCACATTTTATTGCTTTGGCTCAGTTTAAATCTTGCATCTGTCTGGTCACTAGTCACTGTGGTTTCTAAAAATCCAGATGTTGGGAATAGTGTAGCCTGTGGGATTCAGTAAGGTTGGACCAAGCATTCAGTCAACAGATTCAAGTGGATGCTCCTGCTTCAGTTTTACCAAGCTAGCCATAATATCATCCTGCAGCACATTCTTCTCTTTTGCTTTACACTCTGATATCATCACACTCTGTCAGGCTTTAAGCCATTTCTGTCAATGTGTGCCTCAAGATTAGACAATGAGACACTGCTCCTGAAAATACATCAGCAAGAGGGTGTTGATAAGTAACCAGCAGTACCGTATTTTCTGGACTATAAGCCGCTACTTTTTTCCCATGCTTTGAACCCTGTGGTTTATACACCAATGCGGCTTATGTATAGATTTTTCTTCGCTAGCTGCCATCAGTAGGTACGTGCGTATGTATTGCTAATCTGCACGGCTAGTCTGCCCCCCGGCTCCGTTTCGTACTTTCTGGTTGCGCAATCGCACCCTCCAGTAAAACCCCTCCGATTGGCTGGGTTTTTGGTTTTTCCGGTATTTTTGTTGATGACGTGTTCAAGGACAGCCAATAGGATTACCCCGGTGTCGAATTTCCCTAAT
>JAQMCW010000020.1:11933275-11943347 GCA_030068335.1 Chrysichthys cranchii
GACGACTCGTTCTTCCCGAGTCACATTAAAGATTCGTTCAAAATGAACGAATCGTTCAAGAACGACCCATCACTAGTAGCAACACAACTTGATATTTCACACAAAAGTTCTGTCAGGTTACCTCACATTAGCTAGCTGGCTAGCATTAGTAGAAAGCTTAAGAACATGTAGCAACATAACTTGATATTTCACACAAAAGTTCTGCCAGGTTACCTCATGTTAGCTAGCTAGCTAGTATTAGTAGTAAGATGTATGAACATGTAGCAACGCAACATGCGAGAAACACTGATATTATTTAGTAGCTCTGTTGGTAACCACTCAGGTATGAGTGTGTGTGTGTTTGTGTGTGTGTGTGTGTGTGTGTGTAAATGTAATGTATGTACATGGTGCCCTGCGAGTGACTTGTATCCCATTCAAGGTGTATTCCTGCCTTATATGCACAGCTTTCCTGGTAGCCTACACTAAATTCACCAGTTTCACCTTTACTTCATCTGTGTAGGACAATCAACTCAAAGATAGATTATTATTTTCAGAGGAACCCATGCACAAGATGACTGAAACAAAACCTTTAAACTATCTCTCTAAAAAATCCTTGGTTGTTCAAGGTCTAGCATTGTCCTTGGCTTAGATTCTGAAGACATATTCACATGTACCTCTCTTATTCTGGTCTATATCAAAGTTTCCTTCTGGGACTCCTGCCATACGCAACTGTGTTTATGTGACATGTAATATTTTAATTGCTGTATGGCTGAAATGCGCATTCAGAAATGCTCAAGGCCGCGTCTGAAAACTACAGTGTCTGTACGATAGTGTGACGTCATGATTTGTGTAAGGTTTTAGCGTAATGATTCAACTTTGTGTCTACAGACAATGCCAGCTCCTTGGCTGCATGACATTATGAAACATGAAGAAGGCTCAAACATCAGAAATAAGGACGAGAATAAAGACATAAATCCTTACACATGCTCTTAAGAGACAAACAGCTTGTGACAACTCTATGATTTCTAGCTGACAATAATCTCTCTCCATGAATTTCAATTTACCACTCCTACGCTGCAAATGTGACTGATGGCAAGCGATGGCATTAATTAGTGCCTGGCTTGTCTCACCTTTGTGTGAGACAGCTGTCACGCTTCAGCAGCAGTGTGTGAGTGACGTCCAGCACAATTTAACAAGCAGCCACTGACTGTTATTCTATCAGTTTTCACTTCAGTGCTGTCTGTGTTTTTACAGTTTGCATTTCACTTAACACACACTTATATAAGACATTTGCATGTTTGTTTATTTTTATTTTTTTTTTAACAAAAGCTTTTATAATGAGATTACAGAGCTGGACTGGGGTCTTAATCAAAGTCCTGACACAAGCAGTAGTGGAATGTTACCTCATAACCTAGCCAAGTATCTCACAGATCACAAATTACAATTTGACAGACAGAAATTACAAAATAACAGACAGAAATTGCACAGGAAATTATCTGTTGATCTCTGCTACGCTCATTGTAAAAAAAAAAAAGCTTTCCTTGTTACTGAGGTGGTGTCAAGGGGACATGAGTGAGTTGAACCATTAATATATCTATTTCCTGAGAAGACGCATGAGTTATACCTTTTAATTAGCTTTAAGAGTGAAGTGTTAAACATATATCAGTGGTCTATAAGATCCAGTCGTGTATCTTAAATTATTTTTAAATGTATAAGAAACATACAAAACCTTTTGAACCCTTAATTACCAGTTACCAGCCTAGCGACAAGGAAAAGTACAGTTTGGTAGCTTTATTTCTGAGAATGCAGGCACTTACAGAACATGGGCTTTCTTAGGCTTTTCCAGATCTTGACCTAGTGGAAAAGCTGTGGGAGATTTGAGAGTGACGTGATAGACAGCACTCTCTACCTCCATCATCAAAACACCAATTTAGGCCATAGCTTTTGGAAGAATGGTGTTCATTGCTCCAGTGCAGACTTCCATAGAACTGATGCTAAGGCAAATTGAATTGATACTATCTATCTATCTATCTATCTATCTATCTATCCATCCATCCATCCATCCATCCATCCATCCATCCCTCCATCCATCCATCCATCCATCCATCTATCTGTCTATCTGTCTGTCTGTCTGTCTGTCTGTCTGTCTGTCTGTCACCCCCTAGTGTCTGACAACTGATCAGGATCTTGGGGAATCAAAGTTACTAGATTGTACTGATGGTCTGCAATCAAGTCAGAAAGGAGGCATGTCTTATTACTTTACTTATTTCTATATACTTATTTGGCTGTTTGTTTGGTTGATTATTATATTTTTTTGGGGGGGGGGGGCTGTTTAGTACATGCTTATGTGTGGTGGGGTTTAACAATAATAGACTTAAAATGAAGCCCATTTTGTAGGCCACTACTTGCATTAAGCACATGACTTTTTTTTTTTATTCGATGACAAATTCACGCATGTTCAATGCATTCATAATGGTTTTTTTCATGAGCTATCCAAAAGTACAAGATTCTTCTCCTATTGTGATATGTTGAACACCAAAAGGGAGTTAGTTCTTTAATCAGAGAGGAGTATGACCTCTTGAACCATTTCATAGGAAAATGTCTAAAATATTTTTGAAATTAGTTTCCAGTGTTCTCTGCAGCAGATCTGATGTTAAGATTACAATTTTCCCTCAAATGTGGGCCTGGGCTAACAGGTGGGCCCTCTTGTGATTGGGTGGGCATTACTCCTGTGTGCAAAGTGAGGTCCTCAAAGACATGGTTGCAAGGTTGGAGTGGAAGAACTTGGGTACCCTTATTCCTTGAACTCAACCCCACCGAACACCTTTAGAATGAACTGGAACACCGATAGCACCCCAGACCTCCTCACTTGGTATCAGTGCCCGACCTCATGAATGCTCTTGTGGATGATTGGACACAAGTTCCCACAGTCATGCTTGCAAATCTAGTGGAAAGCCTTTGCAGGAGAGTGGAGGATTTTCTAACAGCAAAACGGGGGGTTGGGCATGGGGGCCATGCTGATGTGCATGGTTTTGGACTGGGCACACGTGGGTGTGATGATCAGGTGTTCACATACTTTTGGCCATATAGTGTATATATTTTTTCAGTTTTTGTACACTATTAGGGCAGGGGGTAGCTCAGGGGGTTAAGGCGTTGGCCAAGCTGCCACTGCTGGGCCCTTGAACAAGGCCCTTAACTCTCAAATGCCTCAGTTGTATAAATGAGATAAAAATGTAAGCTGGTCTGGATAAGGCCATCTGCCAAATGACGGTAATGTAATATAATTAGGGCTGGGTATCACACCGCAAAGCTGTAGAAATGCCTATGAAACTAATCTATTTATTATTTAATTGTCAAATTAAAAGCAATTTTGGAGTAATAAGAATTCTTTGAGCTGGTTTGTGTACATTTTAGTTCAGCTAAAACTCCAGAACAAAGTTCCCTTCAGACAGTGGGTGTAAGAATGTATGTTTATTTATCTGTTTGTTTATTTTATTTATGTATTAATTTCTTCTTTATGTTACATGCATTTATATAAATGTATCGTTTTATTTCGAATACTGTTCCTACTAGAGGTATTATTATTATTATTATTATTATTATTATTATTATTATTATTATTATCAGCAACGCCCACAACGTTATACCAGTAATAAAGGTGTTCACCGTATCCATAACACATATTTGTATTACCATATTATTTTTCTACATGCGCCCATAGATTTCCTTTTTGTTTGTTTGTTTGGCTCTATGAAGTCCCTTGGTGAGGTTTAATCGTCTTTCCACACACACACACGAATCTGGACATAACCCGCCTGGACACACATATGAAACGTGATTATCACGACATCATGAACGATGATCTCTCCAAAATGTAGTTTTGTTTAGTTTTTATTTCTCTGTGTGGAAATATATGCTACAATACATGAATTGCGCTCGTTGTACGGGATTTACGGTCGATATCACTTAGAACTATAACACGGGAACATGACGCCGGACAAACTGACACACTCTCTTCGGGTTTCTTTAACATGACTTACTATTGGGTATTTTTGTGTATTTTGTGTTTCAGACGGGCCGTAAGGAGGTTTTGGGTCACTTTAAAGGAATAGCCTTGTTTATTAGCGGTTAACGGGAGCTCGGGTGAAGTGAACAGGGATTTGTTTTTGTGTCTGAAGCGGAGCCGGAAGTAGGAGCTTGATGGCAGTTGCGTCCTTGTTTAAGAGTTTGAAACAAGGCGAGTTCATAAATGTGGACTTGTCTCTCTGTCGGGGATGGGAGACGAGCTCGGCTGCGTGAATGTGGCCTCCAGAAATATGCTTAGTTTTAGTGGTTCCGACGGAGAACCCGTCGGTAATGGGGCGGACGTGGCTGTGGAAGTTGGGACGCAAAGCTCTGATTTTGGAGAGGAAGAAGACGGGGAGGCGAAGGAGCCCAGAGTGGCGGATGTTCTGGACGTCCAGTACTGCAAAAACGAAAGCAGGGATAAAGACACGTGTAGGAGGACGTCACCGGTGGAAATCCTAAGGAGGAATTTCGGAATCCCTGGAAAAACATCTGGTGACAGTAATGTGGAAAGCTCCAGAGAGCTGGAGAAAGTCGACTCCATGTTGGAGAACCTGGAGCACAGAAGGTTGGCTGGCACCCCAAGGACACAGGCTAGCTCCTCTGTGAACGAGGGAGAAGAAAGAACCTCAGAGTTCCCAGAATTCCTAACATCCTTGGAATCAGAAGATCCTGAACTTCCTGTTCCTGAAGAACCCGGGGACCCCAGGAGTGCTGATGAACCTCCCCAAGCCAAAGAGCACGTCTACTGCACCGTCTATTGTATAGCCAACGATAACTATAGGAAACCTTCAGAAACCACACTGTCGTCCGAGCATGGAAGTCCGTCTCCTTCGGATCTGTCTGCTTTACCTCCCACAGACTCCTCCAGTTCGGATCCAGATGCTGAGCTGGAGCAGTACCCGGAGCCGTACAAGCTGAGCGACCTTGCAGACCCCCCGGTGTTGGGCAATGTGCTCTACGTGAATAACATAATATTACAGTGTCGTGTGTGTCTTTTTATCAGATCCATCAGGTCCCTGCACTGTTGCAAAAAGCCAGTGTGTGAAGAGTGTTTGAAAACGTACATCAGTTCTCAGGTACCATCTTGGCTTGGATGCCATTGCGTCTTCGTTTCAAACTTCCTTTTAAAGACAGTCTTCTTCTTCTTATTATTATTCTTAGTCTTATTATTAATACCATGAGGGCTTGTTTTTGTGTAGATCTTGTGGTAAGTGGGAAAGCAGATGTGTCTGGAAATTGACACAGCTGGTCTCATCACAATTTTTTAAAAATAATTTAATCCCTTTCAGAAGGTATAAATGCTCACTCCACCTTGAACCTTTAACTTTTATGTTTTTTTTTTTTTTCCAAAAAGTCCTAAAAACACTAACCTCAGCTGTAATTTTATCTTAACATTTCTATCATTTTCCATTTGACAACAGGTTAATAGGTAACCCTGCATTTATTTTCAGGTTGACACACTAACATAACTTTTAAACACTAACCCAACTTATAGATGTAGCTTTGCGGTCATCCCGGTTCGATTTCAAAAAGGTTTATTAAACAGTAGCCTTTACCGTAACTTGGTTCATTCATTTTGAAATGGTATAAACGCTAACCCCACCTCGACCCATAATGTTAGTTTTCGTAACATTTTCATTTCAAAAACATATAACCGCTAACCCGCCGCTTACCTTAAGATGATCTTTTGTTTTGAGTTTAAAGAAATAGAAACACTAACCCCACCTCTGACCATAACATTAACATTTGTAAAAGTATAAACGCTGACCTCGCCCCTAACCGTGACATGAACTTTTGTAACATTTAGGTTTCGAAAAGGTATAAACCCTAACCACACCCCTAATCTTAGTGTTCACATCTGTAACATTTTGATTAAAAAAAGTAATATAAAGTCTAACCCCGTCTCTGACCATAATTAACTTTTGTAATGTTCCGTATTTGAGTTTTGAGTTGTGCGAATAGTAACGTATTATAAATCTGAAACTGTTGAATCCTAACAGTAATTCCCTGGTTGCCACGGTTTCTGAAATATTCGCCATTTTCCATGTTCACCAGTCGTAACTAACTCAAGCGCGATTTTTGGCCCTTTTTTTTTTTGTTTAACTGAGAAGTAAAGAACTGTGTACTGTGGCCAGAATAAGGAACCTTATAAACCAGCTGTTTTCCAGATGGTGCAGGTTTTATTTCGGTAATGTTCCAAAAAAAAAAAAGTGGGGGTGAAGCTACTAAACAGGTTTTTCCCCCCTTAAGGTAATGACACATCCGTGTTCCTTATCCTCTCGTGTGTTTTTACAATGTCAAACCCTAAGGCGTGTTATTCAGTAACTGTTCATGTAAAGTGATGCAAAATGATCCAGGTAATGGTGTGCTATGAGAGGAAAGCGATGCCTAGTTCTGGCGCCGTGGTCTCCTGTAGTACGTGTTGAATAAACATCTGTGAAATAATGGCACGTTTTTAAATTCAAGTCCCTGTGGATTAGGTGTTCATGCAGATACGCTATGCATGTATTCAGGAATTCTGGATATAGAATCGAACATATTCAGGTATCATGGATATGGAAGTCAGACGTGATGCGTGTGGGTGGCGTACACAGCTAAAGGCTAATAAAATCCATCAGAGATCGCTTCCAGAGTAGCCCCTCCCGTTCTTGCTTGGGTTATTGTATATTAATTGCAGCCTACGCTCGGTAATTCTTTGTTTATGGGAGTAACGTGTTTCCTGGTTGCCGAGCTGACTGTCCTGCATCATCGTCAGAGCATCGTGCGGGAAATGAGGCCGTGCCGGTAAAGCTGAGGATGTCATTATTGTTCATGTTAAAAGGCACTGAATTATGTGTAATGAGATTTCAATAACGACAAGTTTCATACCTAAATAAAAGATATGTACTGATGGGCAGAAAGATGGTGTATAAATTGTACGCAGTATTTGTGTGTGCAATATTTGTGTAGACAACTTTTGCAAGTTGGACGAAGGCTGTAATGAAATTTTGTCTGACGAGAAGCAATGAAAGGTTCCTTCCTGGGTGTTTCTGTGTGTGGAGGCACAGGGGAGGAGGCTGGAAGTTGTGTTGTCCTGAAATTGATTGCTTAATCACAGAGCACAGCCTCTTGAGGCACTAATTACATTAGCGCGCTGTTCAGTGGACGGGCTGCGTGCAGGCTGCAGGCTTCAGAGATCGCATTGGCGTAATCGAGTAACACCGGCTCGCCTGTTGCTGCTTTTCTTCTCTAATCTCATTTGCACCCGTATGAATGATCTTTCAGCGGGTCAGAGAGAGGCTGATCTGATGAGGATGATATCCATGTGTGATGTTTTCGGACTTTCTCGTTGTCCTAATTGTCCGGTTGAGATTCGCTTGGTACATGGTAGCCAGTGTGAAGGGGGAACAAAAGTAAGGTTGTGATATCGCCAAGTTTTTAAGATTCACCTGACAGGTGTTGTCAGTGTTTTTATGACTCTGAGCAGCTGTGTAGTTAGTTACTGTAACACGTAGGAGTTTGGACAATAAGCGGTCTAGGCGTTATGTTTTCAGCTTTTTCCAGCCAGCCATCCATTCATACGCCCGTCTGAGGTTTTCATTTTGAGTGATACCTCGAGTACAAGGGGTTGAATGTTTAAGATTAATACGGAGTCATTGTTGTAATCAGTAGATGAACTGATTACGTTTTGGAAATGATCCAAAAAGGGTCAAGGTCGCAGCAAGGTCGAATGGCTGACGGTTTTTCTTCAACGTTTTTCTTCTAGTTTGAAGCATGTTTTAAGGAAGGGCCAGACTTGTTGACAGTGGCGGCATCTCCATTGGCATGGATTTATGTTTGTTTACAGAATGTCCATTGAACATTCGTTGTTAGTATTAATATTGTGGAACATCTGCAAAACAAATTAGGTCCTGTTATCACTGATTTTGTAGCAGGTGCAAACATTCGTTCCCTCACCGGCGTCTTTTACTTTTCTCTGTTATATGAGAAACATGTCATATTACTAAACCAGAAAGCACAGAATCCTTGGTCCTGAAGTCTTCCCTGCATCGGGAAACTCGCTGACAAAAGTCTTGATATTGGAGACTCCGTCCATAAATGTCACTTAATCATCTCCTTGCAGAAAGCCTCATCATCATCATCTGATTGCGTAGTCATTCGACTGTTGCGTCGCCTTCATGTCCTCTGGTATGGACCTCTGAGCGAAGTAGCTAAGTGCATTCTACAGGGCAAGGTCGCTAGCTCCACGCCCAACCCTCGGGTTCATGCACACTCACACTTGCAGACAATTTAGGGTAGCCAATCCACCTAATGCGCATGTCTTTGGACAGTGAGAGGAAACCCACACGAACACAGGGAGAACATGCAAACTCCCCACAGAAAGGCACCCGTGCCGAACCTGGGACTTGAACCCAGGACCTTCTCACCGTGAGGCGACAGTGCTAACCACTTTGCCATCGTGCTGCCCAGAAAACCTCCCCATAATAAATAATTTTATTGTACCATGTTTATTATTAGTCATATATTATGTGGCACATCCACCATATAATTCTCTGTGAATGAGAAGCATTGTTCCTATAGAAACGATAACGTATTACAGGATAAACCTTCGTGATTTGTCTTGTCGCAGGAACTGTCGTCCGAGCTGTCGCTACTTAAAAATGACTCGGCACCGTCTGGCCAATCAGCTTTTAGGATTCAGGAGTGCTGCAGTGTAATTTCATCGAAAGAAATTAACCCAAGTGACCTCGCTGAAGGGTCATTCCATGTGAAATCAAACAGAATCTCAGAAGTATGTTTTGGGTTTTTTTTTTATACTTTTTTGTATTTGTTATTTGGGATTAAACTAAATTAGGTGTGATCTGAACATGCAGTGTAATTGTAATATTTATATACATTTTCACTCCCCGGAAATATATAATAAAATCTGGCCTCAGGGCGTCTTATCTGATAAGCCATGTTCATGGTTCAGTATCTTCAGAAATATCAGTGTGAATCTCATGAAAAGTGGTGTAGCTGAAGAACACCATGTTCTCTCACTTTCCAAATACTCAGAAGTCACCAAAAGAAATTAGTGGATTGTGTCATGTATGGAAGCTTGTTTCCCTCACTGATTTTTTTTTGTTGTTGTTCTTTTTGTGTCGTCTGTAAGTCGAAATTTCTACTTACTTAACTCGAAATTTCAAATTATTATCTCAAAATTTTGACTTAGCTCTGCCAATCAGCAAGCTCTGTGAAGGTACATCCATTTCCATCATTTCACCCGGAAGCAGGAGGAGCAGATGCACGTGTGCTCAAAATTTGTTGTTTCTACGCCAAAGTCTGTTCTTGTGAAAAATCCGTTCGAGGGTACGTTTGCTGATAATAGCGCCATGCGATTCAGCCAGTAAAGCAAGGATTTCTTGATTTGTAAAACCATGCTGGAAGTAATCAGCAATTTGCTCATTCATGACTGGTAATTGTAGTACTGGTAGCTTAACTGTAGCGTTGGTAGTTGATACTTTTCGCCTTCTGCTTCCGGGTAACAAGGAAATGTCTACCCGGATAATGTACCTTCACGAAGCTTCCTGATTGGCAGAGCCAAATCGAAATTTCGAGTTGGGTATCTCAAAATTTTGAGTTATTGTATCGAAATTTCAACGTACTAACTTGAAATTTCAAGTTATTATCTTGAAATTACGCGATATTTAACTCGAAAGTTCAAGCTATCAAGTCAAAATTTCAGTGGTGGAAACAAGCTTCCATACTTATTACGTCAGGAATAGGGGGAAAAGTGTACAATTTGCAAGTGTGAGTAATATTGGTGGTTGTGAAAGCTATTTTGAACAGTCACATACATAAAATGCATCATTTCACTGGCCTTGTATCCCGATATGATGTTCCTGTTGCTCACAGGTTTTGAGTTAACAATGCAACAACAAGGCATGGGTAATTTTTTCTGTGGTTAATGATGGTACTGGGGTTTGTACTAGTGCTGCCGCGATTAGTCGACGTAATCGACCATGAAAATTAGTCGACGTCAATTTTATTGATCGACTAATCGTCT
>JAQMCW010000020.1:11944401-11963020 GCA_030068335.1 Chrysichthys cranchii
TCATCCGCTGATGAAATACAGTGCATACTGTTTTATTTCGATTTAAATGTTCTTCTAATGCTTGAATTAACATTTTTTAAATAATATATTATATTCCAGAGTCCCGTGAAAGACAAAAAATTGCGCAAATCAAAATTTGAAAATCCGCGATGCACTGAACCCGCGATAGGTGAACTGCGATATTGCGGGGGTTCACTGTACTCGTTTAAACATGACACTTGGTTTCTCTTATGTAAAGAAACAGATTGGAAGGGTTTATGCATTTATGTTCATTGCAAATACAGATGTGCAGTTTGACTGTATTTGCAGTCTGATTGGATATGTATGATACAAAACGACATCTCACTCTTGCTCCAGCTCACATGGAATATTACATTTCAAATTTTAGATGTTAACCTGGTAATTTCTCAGCATCCTCACTAGTTAACACCAAGTTTACTAGCAATGTTGTCCATGTTATTGACCTGCTTCTACACAGCTAGCCTAAGTTAATTTACACAGTTGTAAGCAGTTACGTGAGCTTACAAATAATGAGCGTCACTGTTTCCATATGGAGAGAACACTGCTCACAACACACTGCTTGCATTTTACACTGCAATTAAGGTTAGGTACAACTTTAACAGAGTTAATCAATATGGCTTTTATACACCATGAAACTGAAAGAAAACCTGTGTAGTGACTTGTCAGTCATCAAACTGATCTAGCTTAATGACATGTATGCAAATGCCAGAACTTGTTTTATGTTTATAATTTACCGACTGCACTATATCTAAAAGATCTGTTCAGAGTACTTTGTAAATATTCCCTCGACAATGACACATAAGAAAATCTTTGGCTGTTCCAAGCCATTAGCAGCATAAGCTTTCTGCAAAAACAACAAAGTACTCCTAAAGAGATCAGTCCAAGGTCACATATTTTAGATTTAATTTAAATGGAACTAAATCTCAGCCATGCAAAAAGAAGCATCCTGGATGTCCCCAATTGAGGAAAGCTTTAAAACAAAGCACAATTTTCAACAATTGTAGTAGTTTTTCTACAGGTGGGTACCCAGTAAAAAAATTTTTTTTAAAATTTTTTAAAAAACCTTTTTTTTTTTTTTTTTTTTTTTTGGTTTCTCTGTAAAATACAAGCTGTGTAGTGTTTTTTTGTTGTTGTTTATTAATGTTAAGTCACACTGGTGAGAAAGCTAACGACTGTTAGGAACCATGATATCATTTTAATAATAAATATCGAATTGTAATTTTTGGCAAATTTCTGTGGTATGAGCAGAATTACACACTTCAGGCCGTGCGGTTTTCTGTAACGAATACACTCCGGGGTCAGGTCGTATCACAGGACCAGGGCGTGGATTGTTTTTAACACACAATAGTAGAGTAATCTCTGCTAGTCAGATTTCAGGTTCTGTAAAAGACAAAATCCTGAAAAGAGGTAAAGTCGATCACTGCAGGAGGCGTAATGTGATCAATCCTGAGTGCACCTGTGAAGGGGTTGATCATTGTTTCCTCTCCTTTTTGAGGCTTTAAGGAAGACGACAACAAGGACACGCTGACTTCACAGTCTTGAGTGCGCTCCCGTCGAGGCTGAGCGAGAGCAGCCCTGTCAAGTCTGACTGGCCTTAAAAGCACGTAGCGCATGTCGCGAGCTGAACATGCAAACTGACGCGATGGTGAAGGTTAATTCAGGCTTGATTAAACGGATCAAATGGTTGACGTGTTGCCGTTTGGACTCTTACTGAGGACGGATGGGAGGGAAATGTCTGCTTGACGAGATTTTCGTGGCTGAACGGTGACATCCATGAGATGCGACGGAGAGGACATCGGGGGCTTAGCGTGTGGAAATCTTACTCTCAGTGCTGTGATAGTATGACATCTAATTTAAAAATGAACTCCAATCAGATATTTCAGATGCTTTCTAAAATTATTCCATAACTGCTTTTTTATAAGCAATTATATCTTAGTTTTTATATAAAGAAATAAAACACTGTAGTGTTGGACATGTTGACAGTTTTTGCAATAATCGGATGTTTTGTTGATCATGCTGGTGTTTGCTTGGCTAACCTTTAGCATGATAACAACAGGAACAATTCCATTCGATGATGGACCCATTTAATGATTATATACAGTACAGCGGACTCTTGGCTAACGAACTTCATTCGTTCCGAGACTTTGTTCGTGACCTGATTTGCGACCCGAATCAATTATTTTAATTTATTTGAAGTAATGAAGCTTATAGAGCAAAAATGCAGAGAAACACAATGAAAAAATGCGTTGAACATGTTCACATGACGAGCGCTTGACTGAATGTTTGTGCCGTGAAGCGTGGGTTGGCTTCCTGTACGTCAGTCGAGGATTCGTTTGTCTGTTCGGGAATTTAGTTTGTACGTCGATTTGTTCACCATCCAATGTGTTCGCAAGCCGAAGGTCCACTGTAGTTGTGTTATCATTAACCGGAGACTACGTCGTCACATTGAAGAAGAGAGACTTGACTGTTGACAAAAGACTTGCTGTAATGATACCAGTAATACCATTAAACTAGTTTTGTTAGCTTTTTAGTGTGTTATTAATGTAGGGTGTGTTTTTGTTTGGGTTTGTTTTTGTTTGTTTTTTTGTTTTTTTTTTTAAATATGTTTCACCGTGACTTCACATCAGCTCAGGTGTCTCTCATATTCTCATAACTGGTTCCACAGGTTCCTTATGGGTGTTTATGTGTATCAGAGTAAGAACACAGACATCCTGGTGTTGGCCGTATGCCCGGGGCTTGCCGTGGAATATCAGCGCTCTGCCCCAGCACACGAGCTGAACCTGAGCTAATAACCAAAAGAATATTAGTGTGATTGTGAAGTCTTTATCGCTGATTGTTCTTGATGGTGTTTTAAGCTCAATATCAGCTAGCGCAGTCTTTAGGGGCTAAAATAAAATTAAATATGAAAGTCTAACTTGTGTTAGTATATTAGATACGTTGAAGTACTATTCAGTTTTCCAGGTATATGCGCTTCTTGCACAGCGTCTGTACTAATTATGATCGGGAGTATCACAGAGAAGGGAGTGTCTGTAGTAAATACGCCTGGTTGTCACATCAAAAAATAATTCCATGCATGCCACGTACGTACATCTTGTACCGATACAATGGGGCTGTTATTAATAGTGCTGGTTGTGGGACTTAATGCTGAGCTTGATCATTAGGAGGTCACATGACTGTAATGTACATGTTGGCTAAATATGTACGAGGAAGTCAGTCACTTAGCTATAATCCACTGAAGTGTCATTTTGCTGACAATCGTCCATAAGTGTATTATCAAATTATTTTTAAATATGATGATAAATGGTTTTGGATTTGGACAGAGATGTTAGACAGGAGTGCTTCCTGGGGTGTCTTTATGCTAAAGAAAAAAAGTGGAAAATCTCTTTTCCCTCAGGTCATAATAAAATCTTGGAGTCTTTTACTAACAAGACCAGATATATATTACCTCAGGTTACGTCTACTAGACATATTTTATAGACAGTTAAATTCAGCATAATCTTTCCAGACACGTCTGCACACAATCTGTTAAAAATACCTGGCATGAATGATTGATTTAGGCAGGACTAAAATCCCACAGGTAGAAGCGCAAGGAAAAAACGATGCCATCCTGCCTCCAGACTTTAGATAAACGTGTAGGTAAACAGCATTTTTCCCATTACAAATCATGTCTTATTTTTACTCAACTACATTTGATCATATTTCCATGATCTGACAGTTGGTGTACCTCAAAGCTCAATCGTGGGCCCTTTTTTGTTTGTTTTTATTCTGCAAACCTAAAAATCAGCGTTCTGCTATTATATAGAAGAATTTGTACCTAAATGTTCTCCAGTGATGCTTGTAGTGTGGAATAGGATTGCCAAGCTGTAGGACCTCCCCCATGTTTAGCACAAATTAGGTTGGATGAGGGATACAGTGTGGTTTTATGCATGACTTTCAGGCTGGGAATATTCAGTTCGATTCAGTTGAGTTTGATTTGTAGAGAATTTTTAACAATGGACACTGGCACAAAGCAACTTTACAGAAATATAGAAGTTATGGATAGAAATTCTAAACATATTACATTATGAATTTCTCCCTAATGAGGAAGCTAAAGGCAACAGCGGCAAGGGAAAACTCCCTGAGACCACACGACTATATAATACCAGTAAGACAGTATTGCAGGTATCATGGATGGCATTTTATATCACTGTGAAAAGCTGTAATAGGCAGCTAATTTAATGTTAAAATGTTTCCTGTTTTGGGGACGACACACTCCCTCCCGTGTCAGTCACAGTGACACTAGCCAGTCATGGTCACCTGTGTGCTCAAGTATGCATACGATGGCGGATAGCGCTTTCCTCCGAGAGTGTTACTCAGCCCTGTGACGCATCAACGTCATCTGGATGCAAGTCGAGCATATGAAAGTTGACGGGCTTCCTGGCAGTTTGTTAGCAAATCTTTATATTGTGATGGCTACTGCATGCATAATATTATATTAAGTATCCTATTATATTTTTTCCCCCACATTATTCATCCCTTTTTGAAAACTTCATTGTAGTTAGAAGGCGACTTCTTCACTTCTGTCTTTGTAACGGAACTCCTCGTCCTGTGGAGAGAAACTAAGTCATGTTTCCCACTGAGGGAAGGTAAAGAGGTCCAGCTGCTCTTGGCTCACACCGGCAGAGCCAACCGCCCTTGCACTAACGACACCTTAGATGGTCGAGCCAGTGGATGTTGTTGCCTCACATAAAATTTCATCATGTCTGTAATTTTACTTGTTTATACTAGAAGGATCTGTTGGCTCAAACTCTTTAACCGTATCGCTGTTCTGTTTAATCACACAATCATTCCTGAGAACGTATCCATATTTTTTCCTCCCCGCTGGCGTTACAAGACACCATGGTTGCGATTTCCAGTCTGCAGTATGTGTTTTGTTTTATGTGTTTAAATTGCAGGTCTGCGCCACTACACGTTCACATGAATCACGTTCCAGTAGTTTAACAGGCGCCGCTCGTCGTTTTACCAGAAATGAAAGCAAGGAATTCCTTTCTCGGAAGCGTGATCATTTTTCTCCCCCCAGCAAGCTTCATATCAACATGACATTTCCAAATATCTGTTAGGAAAGTTGATGACCACGGTTTATTGATATCCAACACTATTAACAATAAAAAAAAAAACAAGCATCTTAATGGTGATAATGTGGAGTAATAATAAAATACAGCAAAGCTTTCAGTCCCTGCTAACTTCAGGACAGGCGTGAAGCTTCAAAGTGTTACACAGAAGCAAGATTTATTATTACTTGGTTTTGAGGTGTTGCTCAGATGGCTGACACAATCACTTGGCTGAAAGTGCACAAAAAGGAATATTTTATAAGTGGATTATAAATTAATTAATTGATAATCGATACATTGTGTCTTTTAAATGACAACAGCTGTAACACACACCACTTGGCAAAGATCTTTGGCACGTATTTCACTCATCAAGCAGGAGATGTCAAATGCTTTCGCTTTTAATATTCATTCATCTATATAAGTAAAATAATTCATGCATCAACATAAGTAAATGTGAAAAAAATTTTACTTAGGAAACTAATTCTGCCTCCACTTTGCATCATGCCATATCACACCACCTTTTTGTTGAATATTTTCCTAAAATGGCATGCACCCAGGTGTTTTATTCCTTACTTAGCGGAGTCAGGCTGCCTGAAAACAGTTTTGCCGACGATGCTATGTGGTGCAAGTAATAACAGCGCTGCTGCTTTCTCACTGGAAAAAAACGCCGAATTTACTGAATTCAAAGGCGTACGTCGGGTCCTTGTGATTGAACTGAGGAACGTTCACAGCATTAGTTTTCGTACGTCCAACATGTACATTTCGTTGTGTATTTTCAGAGCCGTGAATAAAATCGAACCCACAGCGGTTTTTTTGGGTGTTTTGCAACAGCTACATTACCACTGTGCTCTGCTTTAACTGCCTAAATTTAATTTTATAGTTCTAGCTCCCATCAGTGGTCAACATCCTTGTGAGATTTCATAACGTAACTATTGTTACGTTAATTCTACGCGAGTTGATCACACTCACTCTACATAATTCAAGCTAGTAGTTAGAAAATGAAGTTTAGTCCAGTAGTCCCTTGTGTTTCGCGGGGGTTACGTTAGAAAACTTTCCGCGAAAGAGGAACATCCGCGATACATGGACGTCACCCCTAAATGCTTTTCTTAAAATAGTTTAAGCCCTAAATGACCCTCCCACACTCTTTATACACATAAAGAAAATAATTGTGAGCATATAGCGAGGTGAATTCTGTGTTGAATTCGTAGAAACATCACATTTATAGCGAGTACTGCAATGGGCAAACAACTGGATGTTGGCGAATGCTGGTTGCTTCTCCGCAACTGAACGCATCATAGCCAGCAGCCAATCGCAACCATGGTTAAATGAATAGGGCATTCTGATTGGCCAGATTCGTTCTTCCAGCCATGTTTTTTTTCTTTTCGGTATCCCCACACCGCGTTTTCGTAAACAACGCTGTGTTCTTTTTCTCTTGCGTAAATATGATATACACTGTACTGTATTTTATATAGTATTAATATTTTACTTCAATTTAATTAACGTTGATGTTTTATAAAACCGGGGAAATCCGCAAAAAAAATTGATATACAGGTGCTCCCCGAGTTACGATAGCCCAACGATAGCTCTTACGATTTTTTGAAGTTACGATGACTACTGAGATGTGCTAATAATTGTAAAATATTTAGAAAATATTTAAAATTCGTGGGCAGGCATTGCTGGCAGGCCAGCGTAACAGCGTGTGACGTACGTGGACATTCGGACGACGCCCGGAAGTATGCCTCGCGCGATGCCTCACTCTCTCCCGCAACTCACGGAGTTCCCTTGTGTATCAGTGTACTGTACAGTGCATTACCGTGGGTTTTTTGTGTGCTTCAAGAGCTAATTTTAATTCAAAAGCATGTCTTCTACAGGAAAAGACTCCTAACCAGGCTAGGCTAAGCTAGGCTGAGATACCTAAGCTAGGCTAAGTGGTTCAACACAATGGTTCGATATACGATATTTTCGGCTTACGATGGGTGTGGCGGAACGCATCTCCATCGTAACTTGAGGACTACCTGTATTCTAAATAAAATCCGCGAATAGTCGGGGACGCAAAATGTGAACTTCGATATAGCGGGGGACTACTGTATAAACAACAAATTAGATTTTTTTTTCATATAAATCTTACGTATGATTTATTTTTTTCCTGAAAACTGAATGATCGCTTAGTCCATTATTATAGAACATTTTACATGACGTGGTTAAGTAAACATGTTCAATATGAAAATCCATGTCGATAATTGTGAGCTATGTCGGCTAATGATTGCAGCTCCACTTGCTAGTGAAGGAATATAAAACATAAGAGCGTCAGTATAAACATAAAAAAACCCACCTGACCTCTACTGAAACACACTGACATCCTTTTCACTTTTTTTCTTGGCACAAAGAGAACAATTCACACATTTGTGCCGCTCTCAGTCACGCTTTTGTGCTAGCTATCAGACTGGCGTGACTGTAATAAACTGGCAGGTCTGAAGTGAACGAGTGTCTGACCCTGCGAACGAAATGCTCTCTCATCACCAAGCAATGACACTGCTAAGTCAAACTTTTCAAACTGACATGTCGGATGTGATCAGGGTCACTGAGTAGGACACCTGACACCTCATTCATCCAGTCGTGAAGTATCAGACTGGCTCAACAAGCTACGTTTTTCCTACAGGACTTTCTCTCTCACTAGGCATTACGTCTCGTGGTGTTACACGAAGTGAAGTCAAACTGGAGACACGGCTCTTTTCACGCTGAGCAGATTGTTACGAGTGTCGAGAAATTTTTTTTGTTGAATGATGTCGAACGATTTTTGATTAAATTTGAATAATAATAATTAATGTACAGGAAGGATCAAAGGTCTATACAGTAGATAAAGACCTGTTTAGATTCGAGCCGGCAAAGGAAACCCGAATGTAATTGTATTAGTGATGTAATAAAAGCGGTAGAAGACTAATCATAGGAAAGGTTCTGTTTGTAAGACATAATTTTCTTAGTTAGCTGTTTACAAAATTTAATGTGTTTCAGTGTTTTTTTTATTTGTAATTATGCTGCTGCCTCCTTGGCCAGGTCTCCCTTGTAAAAGAGATCCTTGATCTCAGTGGGACTTACCTGGTTAAATAAAGGTTAATAATAATAATAAAAATACAGCAGCTAAATTCGAGCATACTAGTAATTCAGAATGATCTCTGGGTCAGGGGTGCGTGGTCAGAGTTGGCTGTAAATTTGTACCTGTATTTCAAGATGCTTGAGTATGAGAGGGTTAATGAACTAAACGGATATGTGAGAATGGGAAAGAGGCCAATACTATATCATGGTGGAGTTTCACTTATAGGTGTTACCGAGTGACAGTCAGCCATTTTATCATCACTGGAATAACTTTATATTGTGGTATTTGCATCGTTACCCAGTGATGAATGGCTAGCGAAGGAACTTGTGATAACCAGCAGTGAATAATGAAAGGTGTTTGTGTGTATTCGACACTCCGCTAAGCTACTAGCACTAT
This sequence comes from Chrysichthys cranchii, assembly GCA_030068335.1. NCBI lineage: Eukaryota > Metazoa > Chordata > Actinopteri > Siluriformes > Claroteidae > Chrysichthys > Chrysichthys cranchii. The sequence continues at coordinate 11,953,003 of JAQMCW010000020.1, forward strand.
GCATCTTGTGTCTAACGTTTAAGCTAGGTTGAGGCAAAGCTAATGAGAGATATTGCTCTTCCACCTGGTGCTCAGTAACTGTGACTCACTTTTATTTTTCATCTCCTAACACTTAATACTGTGGAAGTGTAAGCAAAAGATGATATCCTGAGAGTATGCAAGTATTTGGCCCGCATCCTAAAATGAATACTGCTGCATTAAATAGTTTGTCAGTTCACCTTTGGTGTCATTACTCTTTCTGGTAGCGTCGAGGTCTCTGTGAATGTGTATTTTCTTGACACTCGCAGGTCTTCGATTAATCTGTGTGGTGCAGAACAGAGCAACACAACCCCGTGTTGGGAAATAATTTTCTGGAAGTAGTTTGTCAGGAGAGATTTTCTAATAGAGAGCTACATCCAGGAGCTTTAGCCAAAAAAAAACCACCTCTCTGGACAGACGATGCAGACAGAGAGATGTCCCTCAAGAACTTGATGGAAACGAATCAGGAAGACGTTCAGTTGCTCGTCAGCTGAACAACCGACCGTGTTGAGAACAAGTGTACATTGGAAAGAGTGATGTATGGAAAGAATTGCCTTGCGTCCTTGTTGTGAGGTTTTTTGTTTTGTTTTTTTGTAATCATGTTAGACATTCTGGAAACCAGCAACATCTTCTGAAGATATCTGCCAGTTATTATAGTGTGTAAAGGAAAAAAAAAATTTCACTGTGCCTGTAAGTATGCAGACACCTCTAAGTGCTTGTTGAACATGCCATTCCAAAGGTGTGGCATGAACATGAATTTAGTATGCCTTTTTCATGTTATAATAATCTCTCCCCTATTCTGGGAAGACCTCCTGATGTTGGATGAGGCGGATCAGTTCCTCCCTTGGGTGTTCAAAGGATTGAGGCTCTTCTACTCCACCCTTGCCAAACCATGTCTTCATGGAGTTGGCTTTGTGCACAGGGACATTGCCATGCTGGAGCAGGTTTGGGCCTCGTAGTTTCATTAAAGTATGTCATAATCCTACAGTATAGACGCAAAGACACCCCAGAGAATCATGTGCCTCCAACGTTGTGGCAAAAGTTTGGGGAAGAACCACGTATTCATGGAGTCATGGTCAGGCGTCCACATACTTTTGGCCATATAGTGTAGACATTCTGTGCAGTCCTGTGAGCTTTGTTTCCACGTACATCATTTAGCTGTATCACATATGATTTCTGTTGCTGTGGAGATATGGGAGAACGTACAACTAAAATGTACGGCAGGGCATTTAATGAAGGGCAAAGGGCGTGAGGAAAAACATCCGTATATGTGCAGTTTCTTCTGGTAGCGGATACGTTCACTTTGTGCTAATTTTATCTAGGTGAACTTTGACCTTGAAATTTACAAACTGCAGCAAGAGGGCAAGGCTTCGGTGTGTCTGGTTGGTAAACAAAATATTTTACACCACGGTATTTATTTATTTATTTATGCAGTAAGCTAGGTGCCAACTTGTCCATAGACATATGTCAGTGGTACAGTTTTCTTTTCTGCCTGCTAGGATTTTCCTGATCGCAAGATTAACACTTCTGGAACTACAGTGATTGAACTGGGATGTCTTTATTCCAGAGATTGAATAAAAGGGGACAGAATGTCTGCCCTGTGCAGCTTCTTATATTAAACCTGTTTGTTTGACCCTCGACTCACGAACTGAATCCGTTCGGAGACTCTGTTCGTGACCTGATTTGTTCGCGACCCAAATCAATGTTTCCCATTGAAATGAATGTAAATACAATTAATGTGTTTCAGTGCTCAAAAACATGTTTTTAAAGTGTATTATGGGTTTATGTGTGGCAATAAAACATTAGAATAAGATGAAAATAACCTTAGATACGTAGTTGCTGGCGCAGGTGGACGGTGGCGGAGGGATATGGTGGCGGTTCTCATGTTTCACGATTTATTTATTTCTTTATTTTGACTGTTAAACGCTTACGCTTCTTACTCTCACTACTATTTCCACTTTCCACTTTTTTGGGACCCATAATGAAGCTTATAGGGCAAAAATTCAGAGAAATACAATGAAAAAATGCGTTGAACACATTCACTGCCCAAGTGCTTGGCCGGAACTGAATGTTTGTGCCGCAAAGTGTGTGTGTGTGTGTGAAGCGGTGGCGGAGGGATATGGTGGTGGTTCTCATGTTTTTTGCAATTATTTCTTTCTTTATTTCAGCCGTTAAATGCTTATGCTTCTTACTCTTGACGGAAAAATGCATTGAACGCGTTCACACCACGAGTGCTTGACCAGAGCTTTGTGGCAGTTACAAGGTTTGTGCCGCGAAGTGTGGGTTGGCTGTCTGTACGTCAGTCAAGGATTTGTGCGTCGGTCGGTACAAAATCTGCTTAGGAATTTAGTTCGTGCGTCAATTTGTTTGCCATCCAATGCGTTCGTGAGCCGAGGGTCCACCGTATATAAGAACTCAATCTCAAATTAATAGGCTGATAGAAGTCCAAGATACTCGCTGGAAGCCTTTGATTCCTGGGCAAGAGACCGAAATCTGTTCCTCTGGAATGTAAAAAATCCAAATGGAATGCCTGAGGCTTTTGCTGCTGCGGACTTTGAAAGGTCACGGTGTACTCAGCCATTCGCCTTCACGTTGAACTTCGTTCAGCTGTTAAATTTAGTCAGAGCAGATTCCCTCAGGTGCTTTCCTCCACATCCGTATGCACTATACCCACGCACCACTTCAGTCCCAGATACAGTTTTTAAACTGAAAAGTCAGCCACTGTTCTGCGTCTGCTACGCTGGATTTAGTCCTTTAGCAGCCGCTCTTGTGTGAGAGAGAGAGTCGCTGTAAAATCTCTCCTGAATCCTGGAACAGTCGGCGCGGTGACGTGATCGCCACATCAGTCTACACAATAAAAAAAATCCTCCATTAACGATTCACAGAAATTTCTACATTCTACTTACGTCCTCGATCTGCGTGAAATATTTAGTGGTAATTTTTTTGTGTGTCTATCCAATATGCCACGACCCAAAACATACAGCAGGTTTGGGTTAACACAGCATGCTAACTATGTTGCAGTTACTCTTAACAAACAATATATGGTACTTTCGTGTTAGGAAAGAGAATGAGAATATCCACTGAGAATATTGTTGTTGCTGTCCTTTAATGCGCTTCAGGATTACACCACAGAGCTCCACGTAGACAGATCAAAAATCTTGTGTAATTGTTGATATGTATGTGTTTATTTTATTTGGCATTTATGGAAGGAGTTTCCAGGATTAGTGCTTGGGAACAGTTAGAAGTAAGGCTGGAAGTTGTCAGGACTTGAGCGCAAAGGACTTGTTTAATGTTTTCTTGATTCCACAACTATAACTCAACTAACTTCATTGTTTCCAGGACATTAAGTGGAATAAAACATCCTGTTGTTATTGTAAAAATAATCTGTTTTACAGTGCTAACAGTGACTTTGCTTCACCTAACATCTCATATTGATTATGGTTGAAGCATGCGGCACTGATTTAAAAAAAAAAAAAAAAAAAAAAAAACGTGTGTGTAGATTCATGATCAGACGTAATGTAATAGCGTTTCAGAAATAATGGGGAAATTATTGTTTTCTTTTTTTACCCCCAAGTCTGTTCTTTATACTCAGGCTTACTGTTAGCCTTTATACTACAGTTCTTCAAAGTGCTTGATGCTCTGTATCTGTCTCCGTCCTCAGGTTGTCTCAGGCCTTGCAGAGATCATGTGTCCAATCCCAGAATGCAGCGGATTCCTAGCGGAGAGCGTGGTGCTGGCCCACCTGGCTGCCGAGAATGTGGCTAAGTATAAGTACTTCCTGGAACTTGGCAGACTGGATTCGGGAACTAAGACCTGTCCAAAATGTAGCTTGTTCACGTCGCTGAAGGGACGTGGCCAGCCAGTGCAAAGCAAGGACGAGCCCAAGTACAAGGTAGAGGGACCCTTCTGTTAAACTGCGCAGCTAGCTGTAACTATTTTAAAGTCAAAAATACCACTAGTCAGTGAGTGGGCATCACCTTGGTAATCATAAATTCACAGACAGTTAGTTAAATGAATGGGACAGGACAGTGAATTGGGATTTCCTCTAATGGTAGTTAGTTACAGCTAGCTAGTTAACCGCAAACCTCACAAGCGGCCTTTGAATTGAGCTTGAGAAGTGAGGTATGACTCTAAGGAGGGGAAAAATGGTTGAATTATATCTCGGACTAATCCTATAACATGTGTGGTCTGACATTTAAGTTGCCCTCTCACAACTTTAGTTCCTACTTGCAGTTTACTGTTTGAATAAATGTCTGAAAGAAAGAAATGTCCTTTTATCATGTCCTCTCATATGCAAACTGTGTCCACTTAATAATAGTAACTCTAAACTTGAGGTGTATTTCATGCTAGTATTCAAATTATGACTAATGGGCCAAAATTCTGCCTTTTTATTTTAGAAATATAGTTATAGTTTTATGCAAAGACCAGGCTTTGGAGGACAATATGCTACTTTTTCCCCCCATTATTGTGCCTAAACAGCTCCCCTGTGATTAGTGTCCTAATGCACAGCGTCTTCCCACAGATCCAGTGCAGTAAGTGCGAGTTGGTGTGGTGTTTTAGATGCCACGCGCCGTGGCACGAGGGTCTGAAGTGCCGTGAGTATAAGAAGGGGGACAAGGTGCTGCGGAACTGGGCCAGCATTGTCGAGCATGGCCAGAGGAACGCCCAGAAATGCCCAAACTGCAAGGTATAGCACACACATACACCTACCTATTACAGTACTGGTTTACACAGTATAATATTTAGTCTATTGTCAGCTCATAGTGAGTTGCCAGTAACACAGTTCCATAATTTCACCGTTATTTAATAATCTTTACAGAATTTCCCTATATTGTGTTAAAAATGGTAAATGTCTTTGATGAAAAGGGTAGACATTAGCTAACGTGGAGGATTTTGGTTTTACAGTCTGTGTTATATGTCTTTACATTTTGCTTGAAAAACATTCTTGTATCATTCAAAGCCAAATAGTTCACCATCTGTACACAGCACATTTATATCATCATAGATAATCGTCGTGTAAGACAGTGGATTAACTGGCAGTAAAAATTTCTGTTTCTAGATTTTTTTCCACTCCTTTTTTTTTTTTTTTTTTTTTTAAACGGCAACCACCACATGAAAAAACGGCACCAGTCACGTCTTATTTTAATGGCGGTCGTGTAAATAACCTTAGTTCGGTTATTGTCATGTGACGCAATGGCTCCACCCTCGAGCCTGTGAAGGTTTTTGGTTGTGGACCAGCAGGATTTTGGTGCTGGAGCTGGAACATTTTCTTAAAAGCATCATAACGTTAAGATCAGTATAAGTAACCTAGAGGGCTTTCTGTTTTGAACTTTGTGCTGTGATACTTTTGGAAAACTCAGAACTGATTTTTTAAATTTTATTTATTTATTTTTTCTTCCTGCTTTTCAGGGATTCCAAGCAAATTAGTTATTCTTTAGCTTGGTGAGGGAGAAAAGTGTAACACTACATCTGTGTGGTGTCTTCTGTGTCAGATCGTTTTGTCTAATAATACTGTGAAAGGGGGATGTTTGTCTGTCGTTCTCACTTCCATCTCTCTCTCTCTCTGTCTCTTTCTTTCCCTTTCTCTCTTTCTCTCTGTCTCTGTCTGCTTCCTAACAATGAGTGGAAATGTACTCCAGGAAGTTACAGCTCTGCACAGAAGGCTTTGCTAGGTTGAATTTACACAGAATCATCAGTGTTTCGCTTAAGCCCTATTCAGATTGAATTAGTGTTACATGAGGAGGCGGGGTAATGTAATTATTACTGGAGCATCTCTGGGATTTTAGTCTCATCCAAATCCGTCATGTTCATAAGATGGAAAGATTACAATTATTTTGCCTTCACAAACAATACTGAAACAAGCATAGGCTGAGTTTAAAACGCAGAACAAAGAATGTAGATGGCCTTCCAGATCATTTGGTGTGACAACTGTTTGTACATGTTGAAAACACTTCTGCCTCTGTGATGCAGTGTATCCTGTGCCAACTGATCATAATCATACAATCGGTAACATTACTTAACAATATGTCCTGTAGTACAGTTATGTCTGAATAGTTCCTGTATAGTTCTGTATTAATAGACAGAATAAGATTTATAGACACTATAAAGCCGACTTACTCAAATGCCTTCAGTGGTTTTCTGCCAGTCCTTGGATTTACATTTACATCGCGGGAGGAAGCTGGAGCCAATCCCTGCAGACTTCGGGTGAGAGACAGGGTACACCCTGGGCAGGTCGCCAATCCACCGCAGGGCTGATACACAGAGACAGACAACCATTCACACTCACATTCACGCGTACAGGCAATTTAGAGTAGCCAGTCAGCCCAATCCCCTCTGTGTATGTCTTTCTACTGTGGGAGGAAACCGGAGGAAGCCCACGCAGACTCTGGGAGAACATGCAAAGTCCACACAGAAAGACACCAAGGTCGATCCCGGGGATCGAACCCAAGACCTTCTTGCTGTGAGGAGACTGTGCTAACCACCGTGCCACTCCCCTATGAATTCAAAGATTTCAAACAAAGACTAAATTGTTTATGACTGATTCAGGGCAGGGGGTAGCTCAGGGGGTTAAGACACTGGACTACTGATCGGAAGGTTGGGAGTTCAAATCCAACCACTGCCAAGCTGCCACTGTTGGGCCCTTGAGCAAGGCCCTTAACCTCTAATGCTCAGTTGTACAAATGAGATAAAGATGTAAGTCGCTCTGGATAAGGGCATCTGCCAAAGAATGGTAATGTAATGATTCTATGTATATAGACTAGTGTTTTAGACAGATTTCTTATCACAAATTTCTATTTAGAACTCAGACTTACATAAACAAACTTATACATGATTTATTTGTGTCACTAATTTCATAGAGATCAAGAAGAGGTTGACAAAAGTGAGAAGTCGTCGATGATAATTTGTTGCTAGGCAACTCACACAAACAAGCAAGACTGAGGCTGTTGATTGAACTAGCTAGCACAGCTTGTTTAGATAGTTTGGCTGTTTGTTTATACATTGTAAAGCTTGAATGATGGTGAAAACACGACACAGCCATCAGAAATATTGACATTTACCTCAGATGTATTGACGAATGAGTAAGAAAAGACTCCACCAGACTCGAATTGCACTGTAATTACACTTAGCGTGTTAGCATTAGCCACAAGCAAAACTTCCAGGTTCTGCCATTATGAAATAGCAGTGTTGTGTCACAATTTGTCAACTTCAAGCTGATGGAAATAATTTGAGCTGTTAATGTGGAACTTTATGGTATTAAGTTAATGAATAAGCTTATATTAATGGATGAAAAGAAAATACTTTTTTGGTATTAGAAGGAGTGCTTAAGTGAAGTAACAAGAAAGCTTATTCCTCTTCATAGCATCAGTCATACGTCAGTCATGCATCGGTCATGTTTGATGTGCCTATTACACAAGGATGGTGAAGTACACTGTTACAAAAGAAAACTGTTAGCTGCAGAATCTACATCAGGGATTAGCGCAGTGTCTAACTTGGAAAATGTTAACGAGTAGTATATTTTGACTGCTGTTAAATAAATCGCTAAGAATATGAAGATGTGGGTGGAGATTGTGTTACTGAAATCCTTCTTGCATCTATTTGACCAATACAAGCTGCTTAACTAGCCAGCTAGCTAATTTTGCTAATGTTATTGATGGTCTGTTAGATGGCAAGGTTAAAAACCGTTTTAATAGTTTTATTAAACCATTTATAATTCCACTTAGAGTTCGAAAAGGTTTAAAAATCCCACATTTATGCGCTAAGGTGTTTCTTCACACACGCTTGCAATTTTAAGTCCAACCCTTCCTACTGATATAATACTGTAGGGATGAGTCATTTTTTTGGATGGGGGGGGAAGCATGAACAAGCAATGACCTGCCTTATTCTTGGCCATGCCTAAGCAAATATGCTCCAACTCTGTGAAGGAAATTGGTTTTAAATACTTTGAAAACATGAGCAGATTATGTGGATTGTCCACATCATGGCGTTTTGAGTTAAAAAAACAAAAAAAACCCAACAATTTATGCCAAAGATTCAGCCATGCTTCTGGCACAATCTTACCTGGATACTGTATATTTGAAACCAAGAACTGCTGCTGTAATCATGAAGGTCATGATGATCATACCGAATATCCTTTCAGCACATCTAATACCATTAGTCTTGAGAGTAAACATTTGTATAAGTGTGATTATTTATAATTAGACTATCCAGTGTCACCCAAAAGAGGATTGGTTTCAATTTGAATCTAGTTCCTCTCAAGTTTCCTTCCTCATCATCTCAGGAAGTTTTTTTTTTCCTTGCCACTGCATCTAAATCTCCATGCAAATACTTTTTGTAATCTCGTATGTTGTTAAAAGTACTACACAAATAAAATTGAATTGAATCTCTGAGCTGGAGTGAGGAAGCAAAACGAATCCCTCTGTGACAAACCAGCTTTCCAGCCAGATTTACTGGAAAGTGTCTGTTCTCATTAATCACAGCTGTTGTGCTCCTGTTCACAGTTTTAGGACTTGGCTCATCTTTTCACTTCTTCTTTGTTTTCTTGGATTGCTCATGACATTCTCAGTGGCTGCGGTTCAGGAAAGATCCTCTCAGAACAAAGACAGGAAATGATGTGAATCAGTAATGTCCAAAGGTCTGATTCAAGCAGCAAAACAAGAAAAGGGAGAGACCCACCAAAGAATTGTCCCTAGACAATTTAGTGAAAACAGTAGTGTATTACGTCCAGTTGAGTGATTTGAACCCTGTGTACACTTACACTGACTGGCCACTTCTTAAGAAACGATCATTTTAATGGTGTACAGTTCTTCATTTTCTTTTTATCCGTGGTCTTTATAAGTCAACCTCCGGCCAGGATTATTATTAATTAGATTCAGCCTTTGTGGAGCAAATACTGTTTGGGCTAGTTTAAAAAAAAAAAAAAAAAAACATTTCAGAGTACAGTAGTTCCCTGCTGTATCGCAGTTCACATTTCACCTCCTCGGCAATTCGCAGATTTTTATTTAGAATCTATCTAATTTTTTGAGCATTTTCCCCGGTATTTTTCGGCATCCGCAAAACCTCTAGTGAATTGTTTTTATGGATTTTTGAATGGTGGAATTCGTCAAGCAGCTGTTTCATGATTCAGTTGCTTATGGCCGTATAGTACTATCTGATTCTGAAATACAGTCTGTAGCGAGTGGTTGTTAATTACAGTATTATACAGTATAGAAAAGGCTAGGCTAGTGTACTACATACATACAGTACCGAAAATATAAGTCCAGGTGCTCCCCCAGTTACGATGACGATTGTGATCTGCTAAAAATTGTAAAATATTTAGAAAATATAAAAAATTCGGGGACAGGCATTCCTGGCAGGCCAGCGTAACAGCATATGACGTACACAGACATTCAGACAATGCCTGGAAATGCCACACTCTCTCCCATAACTCAGGGTTACCTTGTGTATCGGTTTACTGTACAGTGCGTTACCTCAGGTTTTTTTGTGATTATTAACGGAACAGCTTCTGGACGGCTGTCTGTAGACGGAGCTCAGTATTTGTGTAGCGGGGTGTCGCGGCTGGACGGAGCTCAGCAACACAGTGTTGCGCCCACATCACACAGGTGTGTGGATCTATCTGGCAAACTCTCTCTTTTGACAGAAATTTGATTTAAATGAAATCTCGCTTAAATGCTAACTTGCTCCACAGCATGAAATATCGGTCTGTTAGGAAAACGGAGCACATAAAGAGCTCGCGGCACCGTGGCGCATGATACAAAACTCTACAAAATAAATATTAATACAAGTGAACTTCAACTGATAACTACATATTCTTTAAAAATTCACCACATTAAAACTTTTCTCATTCATTTTCAGCACGAGCAGCATTAAACACACCCCTCTGCCTCAACCAGGAAGTAAACAAGGGGATTCTGCCAACAGCATGACAGTCTTAAAGCGACAGTACCCAGAATACAGACACTTCCAAACTGCACTTTTTTCTTAAATGGGACTGTGGTCTGAA
>JAQMCW010000020.1:12026244-12039154 GCA_030068335.1 Chrysichthys cranchii
ACCCTGCCTGGCAACAAATGATGGCTGAAATGTGATTGGTTAATACGAAAATACATGTCTGGAAGCAGCACAACTATTGGAAAAACTATGAATGGAAGCGGACAGACTATTTGGGATTATTTAATAAGTATTCATGGACAAAATATACGGTAATTAACATCAGTTTGTGATTCAGATATTTTTTTAGGCCAGCAGAGAAGGCCTTGCAGACCCTGACGGTTCGCCACTGATACAAGCACAAACTCTGCTAACAGGACTTGGGCAAGGCAGAGTACAAGTAAACACTATGGAAAAGTGAAGAAACATGTAGACATTTTTTTTTTAATTAAAGCATATTAACAATAGATTCAAGTAACTTATTGCTTGGGCAGTAGTAAATAAAATCATCTGATGAGCTCTAGCTTTAAGTGACCCTGCACTTGATGGTGATAAGCAGCTGAAAAAAAAAACTGTAGGAGAAAAGAGAGCAGAGAAGGAGCCTTCTGGGAGACATCACAAACACTTCTCTCTCTGTTTTATTGTTGGTGTGAAAGTGTGGAGATTCCTGATCACAGCCCTTCTGATGACAGGTATTTTCCAGGCCTGGACCACCACAGTCACAACTGCAGGGAATGTAACCAGGTTTCCCCTGCTGTATCTGCAAAGGAATAGTGTTCGCATAACTGATCTGGAGTCTGTGCATAGCTGTCGTGCCCAGCTCTCAAGCTGATAACACCAGCTGAACCCATGTCGTCACCTCAGCTAAAGATTCAGCAGTATCTGAGCGTACAGCAAGCCAGAGGTTTAGAGGGTCAAGCATGTGTGCTAGTGCATGCTAGTGCTTTTCAGCAGCTCACAACACTGATAAGGGTGAACGCCTGAACCAAGGCTAAGATGTTCAGTCAACAGCATTGGAATTATAATGAAAATATTTTCAATGTGAGTATTCATGCTGAATGTGCCATTTACTTAAGAAATACACTACTCAGATAATACATCTGAACAATAAAACATTTAGGATATTTGCTTATTGGAAAGATATCAGCAATTTGGTAATTCAGTTTCAGGCAAAAATGCTCAAGGCAAAAATTTGGTCAAGGCTCAATTGATGAAGCCCATTTTTTTTTGCGTTATTTAGATATATCACTTTGTTAAAAAGCTTTACAGGGTGGTTGAGTGGTTAGCACTGTCACCTCACAGCGAGAAGGTCCTGGGTTCGAGCCCCGGGTTCGGCACAGGTGCCCTTCTGTGCGGAGTTTGCATGTTCTCCCCATGTTCGCGTGGGATTCCTCCGGGTACTCCGGTTTCCTCCCACAGTCCAAAGACATGCACAGAGGGGATTAGGCTAATTGGCTGCTCTAAATTGGCCGTAGGTGTGAATGTGAGTGCGAATGGTTGTCTGTCTCTGTGTGTCGCCCTGCGGGGGATTGGCGACCCGCCCAGGGTGTAACCCCGCCTCTCGCCATATGTCACCTGGGATTGGCGCCAGCTTCCCCCTGCGACCCTGAACAGGATTAAGCAGCAGAAGAAAAATAAAGACGACGAATAAAAAGCTTTACGTCATGAACTTTACCTCAGGAATTCAGTACTGGAACTTCACCTCAAGAAATTTGTGTTAATAACACTAGCTCAGTTTTTTTTCCAGGATAAATTGACATATTGTACAAGGTAAAATGGCCTAGCTAAGGTTTATAAAATATGGTTGTTAATGTTTTTTTTTTTCATGAGGTACAGTTTCTGAGCTGCAGTTCTTGAGGTACATTTCCCGAAGTAAAAACTTTTTTTGTGCCAGTTAGCTAGATAAATTTATTGACTTCATTTGTCAGAAGAATAAACATTTTGAATAATATCAGTACATGCATTAACAGAGATTGAAAATGAATGTTTCCATATTATGTACACAAGCTGCTGAGTGATGCTTGTGCTCTTGAGACACAGAATGTTAAGGGTGGACTTAAATAAATGATTGTTTTAAGAGAAAACCATGAGTTCAGTTTTGGCAGGGCTGTCAGATGTGGACAGTAAAGTGACGCTTTTGTGATGGCGCATATTCTTTTAAAAGGGGATGTACAATAAATAAGGGTTGTATATGGTACTAGTGTAGTCATCCATGCTGTTGTTTAAAGCACAGAACCTATTTACAGTCAAATTTATCTGCAGCAATTCCCAAAACAACTTATTTAAGCCTCTGAATGACAAACTACAGGATCCTGAGGTAAAGTTCTTGATGTTTCTGAGCTGAATTTTCTAAGGTAAAGTTGCTGAACTAATGTTCCTGAGGTCATGTTACGTGGTAAAGTTCCCGTACTAAAGATTCTGAGGTAAAATTTCCATATTCAAGATTGTCAGGTAAGGTTTCTGAGATAAAGTTCTGAGGTGACATTCTTGAAGCAAGGTTCTTGAACATAATTCTTGAAGTAATGTCCTTAGGTTAAAGTTCCTCAGCTAACATTCTTGAAGTAAGGTTCTTGAACTAAATTTCTTGGAGGTTTTTGTTTTCTGAGGTAAACTTCTTGAGCCAGTGATCCTGAAAGTTCCTTGAAATTTTAGTTTTTTGATATGATATACAAATGAAACAATCCCTTTTGTTTGTTTATAGCTTAGTTTTGGATCTACTTTTAGTGCATCCCACTGACCTATTCACTGAATTCTTTTTAAATGCCCGTCTCATATTCCTTTTATATACAGTATAGTACAGGCCAGAAGTTTGGGCCCACCATCGGATCTTAAATATAGAAATAAATAAATAAATGATACAGTGCTGTTCAGGTGCTCTTAAGATACTTAAAACAAATGTAACCGACAGGTTTTCAATATTTATAGCTTGTAGTAACACATTATTTAGCCATAACGGCTGAAACTCTTGGTTTTGAAGAAGCCATATCAGGTCTGTCTTTAGTGCGTTGACATTCGCTTTGTGTTGGAATTCTGTTTACTAATGCCAGAACTAGATTGGCTTTTGGCCTCTCTTGATTGTATCTTACTTAAAATCCCAAGCATTCTTCAAAATTGTGCCAAAATTATGTCCGGTCCAAGAAAGCAAAACGTTTTTAGAATTATGCCCTGCCTGCCCCAGCCTGCCCCAGCCTGCAGATCTTTCTCCCACTGAGCTGGCATGGGACGAGCTGGACCAACAAGTTTGAAATGAGCAAGTTTGATATGAGAGTGAACTGTCTGCATGCTTGAAAAGGTGCTGGGAGGGTTTGGACACAAGTTATTTCCAAAATTTGCTTTTCAGCAACTTGCCGGAAATCTGCGCTGCTGTGATATAGGCAAGGGGTGGTTATCTCGATGAAACTCGCAGTTAGGCACTCAGATTCATTCAATTGCTCTTACCAATGCATACTGTAACATTAAACTTCAAAACCAGTTGGTTACATTAGTTTTAAATATTTCTAATTTAGTTTCTCATAATAAAATACGAAACAGCTAAATGTGATGTTTCCTATTGAGAAGCTCCTGTGGTAAAGATACTGCCTCGCTGTCCTTTAACTTGCATTATGCTATCTAGAAAAGCTCAGATGAACCTGGTTCTTTACAACAACACCCGGTGTTGTTTATCACAAGCTGTCCATATCAGTGTTGTGGCGCTGCCGAGTCTTGCTCTGATAACTGGAAGTTTCCTGAGCGGATGAAATAATGTGAAGGCCTCACCCAAGGAGAACTTCTGAGACTGGGATACTGCTGTCTGGAGGCCACGAGCCATGTTTTTCATCAAAGCATGTTTGGGCTTCTTACATTAAAAAAAGAGAGCTGAAGGATCATGGTAAAATGAGCACACGTCAATGTTTTGGAAACAAACTTCACCTTGTACTCAGGTCTTAGCTCATGCTAAGGAAGTTTACCTTCCGTTTACTGTGAGATACTTGTCACAAACAAAAGCAGTCACATAAGCTGTGACAACATCATTTTTTTTTTCGTATCACAAATAAGAAATTCTTCCTGTTCCTGATCTCCACATTGGTGGCTGTAGTTCATCATAAAAGATTTTCAACAGAAGAGGATTTCCCCAATATTCAAATCTATGTTACTGTTAGAAAGAAAGAAAGAAATTCATGGTCATTTTTACAACAAATTAATGAGTATGATTTTTTTTTTTTTTGGAATATCCTTTTAATTCTATATGCTCTGTTTACTATTTAGCAATGGTTAGACTATATATATAGTGTATATACTGTATATAGATGTGGGCCATGTGTAGATTATATACCAATACAATGCAAAAATTGTTTTAAAAAATACCCAGTACAGGGAGGTGTAGTTGATAGCATTGTCCTGTCACAGGTCCTGGGTTCGAGCCTTAGATGTTCTACTTACATCTACATCGGATTCCTCTGGGCTCTCCGGTTTCTTCTTACTTTCCAAGAACATGGTGGATTGACTATGCTAAACCTGCCCTATGTGTGAATACATGTGCATGGTGCCCTGCAATTAACTGGTATCCCATCCTGGGTATATTCATGTCTCACCTGCAGTGTTCTTGGGATACGCTCTGGATGCACTCCCACCCTGAAAATGATTAGTGAATGCATAGCAAAGTGAGATGTAGCTCTGTGTGGGTATGCAATAAAAGTTAGAGGAAATTTCAAATAAGTAAAGGCTGAAATCACTGTTTCCCCACAAAGAATGACACTTTTAGTTCATCTCATCTTGTTTCTGTCGGTGTTAAATAGATCACGGTGGGAGAACGGTAAATGGTAGCATGAGCATCGCAAAGAAAACTCTCTCCCCAGTTACGATGAATACAATTGTACCACATGTTTGGAAGACTGAACATATATTCTACAACATGAAATTCTATTTCTAAAAAGCACATTAGAAAACTGGACCCGTGTGCAAATTTCCATGTTAGAGAAATACTTTTAGTGTTATTGCACTTTAAATAATGTTTTTAAAAACAGGTCATCGTGTCTGGTGACTGGGACTAGTAAACACAATCGACCTGGTCCTGCTTTATCCTCGGTAAAAGTGGCATGTTTATTTAGACTGGGTGTTGGGAGAAGAGTAATGCTAACCACAGATGTCGACAGCTTCTCCTCCCGTGTTTAGTTTGATGTCCTTTGCAGAGGAGATGAGACAGGGTGGTTGGTTGCATTCATCAGTGCCACGTGCACATGTCTTTCCCAGACTGTATCCTGCTGGCCAAGCCTGAGATTTCACAGCGGTCAAGTCACTCTATGTGTTTCCAATGACTTCCTCCCTCTCAGCTGATAATGACTTTAACACATTTACTTCTAGCCATGGGTGTCCAGGGCAGCTGTAGTGTGGAGGCACGAGAGCAGACAGCCACTAATTCAAAATGTAGTTCACCAGCCAACATATTGGCTTTGCACTGGAACTACAAAGCTAATATTGCTAACAAGAAAAGCTTTCATCCCGTAGCTTAAGGCTGCATATGTACGTCATCGAACACTTGCTTGAAATCCCTTCCGAGTAATAGACTTTTTGATGATACTGTATAACACATAGTTCACACATTATTCATCCAGCTTCTGTATTCCCGCAAAGAAGACGTTTTCAGCTGCTCCCAAAGCCAGGTGAACATCATCAGAGGTGACTCAGTGACCACGCAGTGCCTTCTTTAGTGGACCACAGTTGTGATAATCATCAGATCTGGGCTGTAAGGAGAATGTGAAAGACACTCGAGTCTGTACTGTCACAGCTGCCGTTTGAGGACGTGCATTGTCATGGTGCAGCAAGGCTGTTTTGGACAGAATTCCTCTTCTTTTGCTATGAATTGCAGGTTTAAGTTTATTTTGCAGCAATGCGCAGTAGTTTGCACTGTTCACTGTTTGTCCATGTGCTTGGAAATGCACCAGACTTGGAACCTTCATGTCCCAAAAGAACGTCAAGATGTTTTTTGGGGGGAGGACTGACTTTTGAATTTCTTCTTCACTGGAGAAGATGGATGTCTCCACTTCACGCTTGGTCTTTTACCCTCCAGGTTATTGGGTCGTTTTAAAATTGCCTGTACTTTTTGATTCTCCCGTGGATATAAAAACTCACAAAAAGACATAGAGATAAGAACAGTCACAGCAGCCTCTTGAAGATGACTCATTTTCTTCATGAGCGTATACTGTAGTTTGGAGTCAGACTGAACCAGACCTGGTAGTAGATGTGGCCCATAGACTGAAGGCAGAATTGTACAGCAGGACTTACTGGGATAATATACACTGAACACTTGATTAGGAGCACTATAGTAATACTGGGTAGAGTTTCCCTTTGCTCTCGAAACAGCCTCCATTCTTCATGTCATGGATACCATAAGATTTTGAGATTCTGGTCCATGTTCACATGATTGCGTCACACATTTCCTGCAGATTCTTGAGGTGCATGTTCATGCTGCAAATCTCCTGTTCTACCACGTCCCAGAGATGTTTTATTGGATTCAGTTCTGGTAATTGTGAAGGCCAGTGAAGAACATCGATCTTTTCACGTTCATGTAACCAGTTTAAGGTGACTTACTTTGTGACATGGTGCATTATCATGCTGGAAGTACCCAGTAGAAGACGGGTAAATTGTGGCCATGAAGGGATGCACATGGTTCGCAACAATACTCAAATAGGCCGTGGCATTCAAGCGATGATTGATTGGTATTACCGGGCCCAAAGTGTCCAAAACCTTTCCCCACACCATTACACCACCTCCACCAGCCTGGACTGTTGTCACAAGGCAAGTTGGGGCCATGGGTTCATTCTATTGGTGCCAGATTTTGACTCTACCAACAGATAATCAAGATTCATCCAAGCAGGCTAGGTTTTTCCAGTCTTCAGCCGTCCAGTTTTGGTAGGCCCGTGCGCACTACAGCCTTAGCCTTCTGCTCTTGGCTGACAAGAGTGTAACCTGATGTGGCCCATTAGCATCAAGTTTCAGCATGTTGTGCAAACTGAGATTCTTTTCTGATCACCACAATTGTACAGAATTGTTATCTGAGTTAGTGTACCCTTTTTTGTCAGCTCACACCACTCGAACCTCTCACATCAACAAGGGGTTTCCATCCACAATGCCGCTGCTCACTGGATATTTCATATATTGCACCATTCTGAGTAAACTTGAGAGACCATTGTGTGTGAAAGTCTCAGAAGATCAGCAGTTTTAGAAATACTCACAGAGAAGTGTTTTAAGAAGGGTTTTTATTTCAGCAGCGATTATGTATCAGAAATCGGAGGCAAAATGGACACATCAGCAACATCAAAACAGCTTAAGAAGAAAGTGTGGGTTTAGTTGGTGCCACACACAATGCGAAGTGTGTGTATCATTGGGAGGGGGATTTGGGGGTGCGCTTGAACAATGGGGGCTGTATGCATAGAATGGGAATCCAAGGCTTCCTTAAGCTTATGTATCCTGACAGGAAGCGTAGGTCCAAGGAACAGGAAATAGAAAGGGGGCACCTGTCTTGTATGTAGATTTCTTTGGTCAAGTCACTTCAGCCTGTGAATATGACCTGTAGACCGTGCATTAAAAGTTCTTATATTAAAGTAAAATTATGCACTTTTTTAAGAACTGTTCTGTAATTTTACTTAAAAAAAAAAAAAAAAAGAATTCAAAAACACTCTGCAGCCATACACCAACAGGCAGCAGCGGATGAGATTAGCTGGATTGAAATTTTGCTCCGAAGCTGAGAATGGCAGGAAGGGCCCTATTATTCTAAGCCATTCTGTGCAGCGGTGAGCCGTGCGACGCCTGGAGCCCGTCTGCCATGTTCTCGCTCGCCAGGATATCCGACTCGCGACCGCCGCTCCCACTCAACGCCAAATATTTCACTCCTGAGACGGACGGCGCTTCCTGATATAGGATGCACTCGCTTGTCTCTGTATGACCTTAAACACTAATAAAGGGCCTATAATACGTCCCGGGAGTCAAGAGGTGCCGAATCTGGTGGCCAGAGCTATTGTGAGTCTCCTGCTCACTGGAAAAACAAAAAAAATGCCAGTGTGTCTCTGAACTGCAGGACAACAATAAGAAAGACCTGAGACTCTGTTTGCTTAGAGAGAGAGAGGCTGTTGTTCCAGGCAGCGTAAGGAAAACTGTTCTCATGCTCATATTCGGATGGAAACAATCGCTTCCTGGGATGATATCACACTATGAGCTTGTGTTATTAAAAGCAATCAAAAGGGTCAACATATGCCAAATGTCAAGAGTATTCAGGATGTCCGTGCATGGTGTACATTTCTGTATAGCTAAATATTATACATTCATGTTGTATCAGAACAACAACGGGAATTTGATACTCTACTCTAGACATTCTTTTCCTCAGATTCAGGAATTAGTAGTTTAGAGTCAAAATGGACATGCTGACCACTATGAGAGATAGCAGTTAGCTAAACCACCGCATGGTTGCCTGTCACAGCCCACTATCAATTCATTTTACTTTGAAATGTTATCATTAAGGTAGTTCAAAATCATATTACTTTTGCATTAATCTGTGAAACCATTTAACATCTTGTGCTTTAAAAATACATTGTCCATCAATCATCTATTATCAGTTATGAAAAACATACAGGTTAGGTCCTGTTACCCGGACACATTCAGCCCTCTGAAATATGTGGAATATTCCAACATGGACTTCACCATTACATTTTCCGAGAATCATGGGAAAAAGAAAAGTCAGTGGCTTTGTTATTTATTTTCATTGATATTGTGACAATGACTGGCAAGTCGCATTAAAAGTAGAACCCCGTTCCGTGAATTAGAAATTATAAATCTATGCTAGTTAGCGATTCATTAGCATTTATGCTTGTTAACCGTATTTTATATTCAGTTCCATTCTAAAAAAAAAAACCCAAACAAACAAAAAAAACCCTTTTCATGACTTACACTTTTAAGACTTACATGGGCTACATGGCACCTCAGAACCTTTTTAACATTTCGACGATTTTACTGCTGAATTAATAGTTTGCTGTTACTTTTTAAGCACACACTGCAATCCCCAGGCTGAGGAAG
The DNA here is from genome assembly GCA_030068335.1 of Chrysichthys cranchii. Classification (NCBI taxonomy): domain Eukaryota; kingdom Metazoa; phylum Chordata; class Actinopteri; order Siluriformes; family Claroteidae; genus Chrysichthys; species Chrysichthys cranchii. The sequence continues at coordinate 12,035,167 of JAQMCW010000020.1, forward strand.
CTGATGCCTGGGCAACACTTGGTTGCCATGAAGCAGTTAACTTTGTATAAGCAAAGGCCACTTTGCGAGTGACTAAGGCCAGCCTTGTGTTAGGAGGGAGGGCTCGAGACCGTGGCTGCTGCTGTTGTTTTCATTGTGTGCTCGGGATGCGGGGAGGGCAAAAAAACAATAATGCATGTAATGCTGATTTTGGAACTCATCCACACAGCTTTTCCCAGACTGGCCAGCCTTGGGAACGGCTGATAGCGTGGCACACCAGGGCCGGGCGTCTCTCTCTAGGCACCGGGGCCGAGTCGGTCGCCTGCACACGGCAACTATGTACGGGATGAAAGGAATCCTTCCTCCTGCCTGGGAAAAGAAGAAACACACACAAACACAGAGAACGAACCTTCATGCTGAGCCGTCTTGCAAGGCTGGAGCCACTCTGCATCATGCTCTAATTATTCCCAGAGGGCACAGCGTCATATTCACGGCTGGGGGCCGAATCTTTGCTACACACTCCTGTGACTCAACTAATATGAGTGCATATTGGGGTTTTTTCTGTTTGTTTTGTTTAGGTTTTTTTGGGGGGTGGGGGTGGGGGGGGCACGGAAGGACTGTGCAAACAAACCAAATAGCAAAGAGAAAAATTATATATATATATATATATATAAAACATATAGATATATAAAAATATAGATTTAGATCACTAATGAACGAGCCACAGACAAAAGTGATGAGGAAAACTCCCTCAGAAGAAAAAGGAAGAAAGCTGGAGAGGATCCAGAATCACACAGCCTGAAGGGAGGTGCAATCTACCCTCTTCCGCATACATGAGCTCACAGATACCCATGATTAGCTTGTGTCACTGTGATGCCTTCCCTCCCGCCCACTTTAGCATGACCAATACGGGCGCCCTTGGCTCCCAGCTACAGAAGGCAGGGAAGCGATCTTTTTATTTTTATTTGAAACCAATTAGTAATGAAAAAGTCAACAACTGATCATTTGAATTAACTGGCATTTCTTCTTTGGTCCTACTTTTAAACCACAATTTGTCTCAAAGTTACAGTTTGCATAATGAGCTACGGCCTTAATAAATTTAAAGGTGTCATTCCCCGAGAAAACGTTTAATACTTGCTGTTTTTGAAATACGATAGGTCACTCCGAGTTGCATATGCATGCTGCACGTGAAAATGTTCTTCTACCCCCATTGCCTGCATTAGCCATAGAAAGAACATAGACGGAAAAATGAACGAATCAGAAGAAGCCCTTCTAACTTACGTCATTTTGAAAATTAGTAGTCATGGCCTGACTTACCTTGGGTTGCGACCTCCCACGGGAAGGCAGTTTTGATTTTGTGCCCAGGAGAGAGCAGAGCCCGTCTTGGCAGGTACAAGCTAACTATTGAGAGTAGAGGAGCTAACAGCGATGACCCACTGGAGGGAGCGTCACAGTGCTGTTACCCAATCAGAAGGGATACATTTGCATGTCATGAATATTCATTAGCAAGAGCTGAAATCCTGTTGTTCTCCCCTCACCCACTCCTCCACCAAACTAGAACTGCCTGAAACAGGAGCACTGGAGCATATTTTTCACCAAAACCGACTCACAGGGCATTCATTCATACTATTGATCACTGCAAAATTAATGAAAAACAGTGCAATCACCCCTTTAATGTTACTCATTAGTGTGATTGTACAGGCAATCACAGGATAACTCAGGCTAACACACCCAACACATGTATGCAATCACCCATGACCGGTGCTTATCTCTCTCTTACTTTTCGTCCATACGTTTTTCTCCCATTGGCAGTAATGCATTTTTGTCCCAATTCAAGTAAATGGAGTCTTCCTGCTCGGCCATGCTTCATTTCATAGCCCATGACCCACTCACCCAATACACACTTCCATCAATCAAGAGCTGCAATCATCTTTTTTATTGGATTGCAAAGCAATCTCTCTCTAGCTTCAGGTTTCAGATACTCTCTGAAGGCATTTTGATCTTCTCTGTTTGTCAGATGAACATATGTTTAACCTACAGTCGGTAAATCTCACACACATACCCAGGACAGGGGGTAGCTCAGGGGGATTAAGATAGTGGACTACTGATCGGAAGGTTGGGAGTTCAAATCCAAGCACTGCCAAGCTGCCACTGTTGGGCCCTTGAGCAAGGCCCTTAACCTCTACTGATCAGTTGTATAAATGAGATAAAAATGTAAGTCGCTCTGGATAAGTGTGTCTGCCAAACGATGGTAATGTAATGTAATGTGTTCTCAGCTATTTTGATAAAAGTTACCTAAAGCTAGAGCTTCTGGAAAACAAAAGCCAAACGAATGCAGTTAACAGCAAAAGTTCCCTCCCTGACACATGCCTAGGCTTGAACAGCTGAATGGTGGTGAATTATAGGCGGAGCTTCTGGAGTGACATGAAATATGATTGACAGATGAGTTGAAACATTCCTTCTTCGGATTGGTTGGATTCTGGTGGTCCACGTCTCTTGTTTTCAGAACTTGGGATGCCGCAAAGACATATCAGAGTTTCCCGTATAAGCAAATATTTTTGTTTATTATTATTATTATTATTATTATTATTATTATTATTATTATTATTATTATTATTGTTATTATTATTATTGTGTATTTTTAATTATTTATTTATTTATTTACTTACTTTCTTACTTACGTATTTATTTATTTTTGTTATATATTCAACCAAACAAGTGCTGCAAAAAGAAATCATCAGCACTGACTTTATTCATTTATGCCTAAAAAGGTTCAGTGGCTGGAAATACTTTTAAAGAGACTGAAAGGACTCCGACTACTTAGAAGTGCTCTCAAATGACCATAAGATTCCTGTAAGTTATGAGTGCAGCACTGCCCCTAATTCATAACCTCATAAGATTAAAAAAAAAAAAACGGATAGAGGGACACATCCATCAGCAGGGGAAAACGAGGGAAACTCTGGGGTGCGTAAAGCTGCTTTAATTAGCTCATGAGTTCACACACACCTGGGAGAGAGCTGTGGTATGAGAGGTTGCTGACAGGATGACGGGCCGAGCGCCAGGGGAACAGGGTCAGTCCGGACCCATAAAATCTGGAGCTATAAAAGCTTCACCTGGTCACAGTGATGACAGGATGGAAAATAGAATTATTATCACTCGATGAAGAAGGAAAGCAAGAAGCAAACCAGTGGGTCTGGATTTACTGAGGCATTAAAAAAAATAGACAGTATAAGCAGAGATAAAAATGAGAAGGTAGAAACACGGTATATAATATTAATTAATTTAATAATAATAAGAAGAAGAAGAAGAAGAAGAAAAAGAAGAAGAAGAAGCAGAATCCCTGTTTTACATTCTCATTAGATTAAATCTCAACTAATCATTTGATCGTTATACAACCTGAAATGATTTTTTTCTTGTATAATTCCATCCACGCTGTTCCATACTTTTGTCTCTCCAAGCTGTTGTGGATTCAGAAAAAGAAATTAAGTTCAGGAAAAGAAAAACAACACGCACACTACACAGCTGGACAGACAGCTCCTGCTAACGAACCCGCATAAAGATGTTAAATCCTAGATTCTGATTGGTCAGAAAGTGTTGATGTATTTTCTCTAACAGCAGCTCTGATCATGCTTTATGCTGTCGTTTCTGTAGTAACAGCTCATTCACAGGGGCTTGCGTGGTGGACGCTGTACATAGACCTAGCCTAGGAAAAACAGACAATTGGTCATATGGAGAAGTTTTCTGTTTCTGAAAGAGTCTCCAGTTGTCAGTACTTTCTGACTTAGAGATAAAATAGTAACATTAAGTTTTCCACCGTATAACAGTCATCAGGACAGAGGACTTAGCTGGCGAGTGAAAGACTGGTCTAGCTGTTACAGTATAACATAAGTCATAAACTTGTCTCATGGATGTTCTACAACATTAAATGTAACTATAAATGGATAAAAAAAAAAGTATGCCATGTTATTCTCTTTTTAAAAAAAGAAGGAAAGAATACATATCTATAGGA
>JAQMCW010000020.1:12058900-12082250 GCA_030068335.1 Chrysichthys cranchii
ACAGGGAGGAGAGATAAAGAAGGTGGAGGATTTTAAGTACTTAGGGTGAACAATCCAGAGCAATGGAGAGTGTGGAACAGAAGTGAAGAATCGTGTACAAGCAGGGTGGAACGGGTGGAGAAAAGTGTCAGGGGTTTTGTGTGATAAAAGAGTATCAGCAAGAATGGAAGGAAAGGTGTACAAGACGGTGGTGAGACCAGCAATGTTGTGTGGCCTAGAGACAGTGGTGCGGAGGAAAAGTCCAGAGAAAGAGCTCGAGGTGGCAGAGATGAAAATCCTGAGGTTCTCTTTGGGAGTGAAGAGAATGGATAGGATCAGAACTGAGTACGTCAGAGGTACAGCGCATGTTAGATGTTTTGGGGATAAAGTTAGAGAGGCCAGACTGAGATGGTTTGGACATGTACAGAGAAGGGATAGTGAATATATCGGTAGAAGGATGCTGAGGTTAGAACCACCAGACAGGAGACCTAGAGGAAGACCAAAGAGGAGATTTATGGATGTAGTGAAAAAGGACATGAAGTTAGTTCATGCGAGAAAAGTGGATGCAGAGAATAGAGTTAGATGGAGACAGATGATTCATTGTGGCGACCCCTGAAGGAAACAGCCGAAAGGAGGAGTCATAGATTTATACAACTGAGCAGTTGAAAGTTAAGGACCTTGATCAAGGGCCCAGCAGAGGCAACTTGGCGGTGCCTGGATTTGAACTCACAACCTTCTGAACAGTAGTCTTAACCCCTGAGCTACCACTGTCACTTACGTTATAGCAGCTGTAAAGGGGTGTTGCCTCTCCAGTAGGGCTGGGCGATATGAGCTAAAAATGATATCGCGATATTTTTGGACATTTTCACGATACTGATATTTATCGCGATACACATCCTATGGAAATAATGTTCACAGGCAAAAAAGTACACAGCGCATACAGACTGTATGCGCTCATGAGCTCTTGTGCACACAGTAAGACCATAATATAACAGCCCTAATGTTTATTAAGTGAATTTTACAGCTCATGCGACATCACACAGAGTCTTCACTGATGTAGTCACGGGGGTTAAAAACACTGCAGTTTGTTTGTGGAGGAAAAAAGATAGTTTCTGCTAAACCACGTTACTTGGGATTTTCAAATGACTGACAATATGAGCAGTCATATCACGATAACAATACTTTTGCAATATATATTGCCCAGGCCTACTCACCAGGTATCTGTTTTGTCATGTTACTGAGAAAGCACTCCATAAAAAACAGACAGCCAACGTGAAAACAAGCCAACATATCACTGAACGATGTTTAGACTAAAAAAGAAAACTCAACTCTTTTCAGAAAGTCAATTCATTTCATCATAAGCTAATCCCGGATGCTAGTGACAATCACATGTTAACTTTATGAATCAGTTTGCATGTCAGTGAGGGTAAAGCTGTATTTTAATGGAGCCACAGTGCGTAAAGTGTTTTCAACATTTGGAGTGTTGAAAATCTTACGTTTCAGGATGTGGAACGCTGCTCGTGCTGGAGCAGAGGGAATCAGATATCGTGCTCATGAGAAGGTGTAGTTCGGACACGCTCTTCCATTTCTGTTTATTCCTTTGGCACAGCTTTCCTTTCCTAACCCCTTGCCTTGTGTCCTTCCTTCCGCACAGCTTCGACTGGAACGACGGGCTCTTCGACGTGACGTGGAGCGAGAACAACGAGCATGTGCTGGTAACCGGCGCTGGTGACGGCTCATTGCAGATTTGGGACACAGCCAATCCGCACGGGCCTATCCGAGTGCTGAAGGAGCACACTCAAGAGGTGCAATTCATGACTAGGTTATTCATTAGGATTCTGTACACGTTGTAGCATGTAAAAAAAAAAAATTAAATTAAAGGCTGGAGGTGGAGCTAAACTTAGGGGTGGAAAATATACCGAGGGAACGAGCCAGATTTCTCTCATAGCATTATTTTTCTTTGAGACAGTGACGGGTTTTCTAAGCTTTGAAAGTGCAGTTATAGGTTGAGGAACACTGAGAAACATCATAAGTTGCATTGCTATAATTAGACATGATGGTCAGGCGGTTTTGGCCTGAGATCAGGTGAAATAAAAAGAAAACGGCAGCCTTTATTGCTTTTAATCCCTTAGAGAGCGTCCCAGAGCAATGGAAGACCTTTACATGGTCTGTTTCCGTGCGTATTGGTAATATTGCTAATAATAGATATGCAGATCAAATGTTTTTGAAATTTTATTATTATTAATAGGTGTATGCTGTGGATTGGAGCCAGACGCGGACCGAGAACCTGGTGGTGTCAGGATCCTGGGATCACACGGCCAAAGTGGTGAGAAACGGCAGAAATCCTGACTTAAAATCCAGACAATTGTTAATACAGTAATAAACAACGGTTACGTCTGTAGACGTTATTAACTGCTACCTCTCAGATCCTCATGCAACTCTAAATGAGAGCTTTATTAAAGTCAGGAGAGCTTGATGGGTAAGGCTTTTAAACGTTAGAGAGTAATGTGTGTGGCTAAGAGCTAAATGTGTAGCGTGAGTAGTTAGGGTGGTCAAGGTTTTTCGCCTAGATTGGATTAGATCTAGATTTTTAAAAAATGTTTATTTGAAATAAAATTAAGTCATTTCTTCAGGAAACATTTAATAATACATTTTTTTTATTCTTCATTTTAATTTATTATACAAACACAAATAATGTAATGAGTCTATTTAATGACGTGAATTTAAAATTCTCGTAAAAACCCATCATAAGTCGAAAATATCATATGTGGAACCACTTAGCCTAGCTTAGGTAGCTTAGCCCAGTTTAGCCTAGCTTAGCCTAACCTAGCCTACCCAGGAGTCTTTTACTGTAGAAGACATACTTTTGAATTAAAATTACCTCTTGAAGCACACAAAAAAACCCACAGTAATGCACTGTACAGTATACGGATACACAAGGTAATGCCTTGAGTTGTAGGAGAAAGTGAGGCATCACGTGAGGCAAGTGATCCGGGTGTCGTCCGCGTACTTCTGGGTGTCATTCGCATATTTCTGGGCGTCGGCTGCATACTTCCGGGTGTCTTCCGAAAGTCCGCATGCATCATACACTGTTGCACTGACCTGCCAGCAATGCCTGCCCGCGAATTTTAAATATTTTCTAACTATTTTACAATTTTTAGCACATCGCAATCGTCATCGTAACTTCGAAAAATCGTAAGCCGGGGCATCGTAACTATGGGCGCACCTGTATAACTTTTACGCATTCGGATTAATGCCCCTTTACATCAATATCCTGTTTCAGTCTATAGCGATGAAGCTATGAGCTATAAGGAGCATGTTTGCAGTAAAAGGTGTGTTTCCACAGTGGGATCCCGAGCGCGCTCAGTGCGTGTGCACACTTCAGGGGCACGAGGGAGTCGTGTACAGCTCCATCTGGTCTCCACACATCCCCACCTGCTTCGCCTCAACCTCAGGTGAGTTCAGGACACACTGACAACATGAGGCACTTTGGCGTTGTGTACATTTTTACAAGTGCCCCGGCAGTGGATTACTGGGATTACGGATCTTTGATGAATGCATGAAAAGACAAAACATTATAAAATTATATAAAAGAGCCACAGTGTAAAAACAGGACTAGCTCACGCTCACTCTGTAGAACCATACATCACATTTGGACAATCCCCATGAGGTTGAGAATAAACAAATAATGAATGCGAGTCTGATGAATAACATGGCTGCTGTAAAACACTTTATATTAAATCCACACCCAATTAGAGTAAGAGCACAGATAAAGGTTCAGCAAGAGGAAAACAGAACTGGGCATTATTATTCAGTTTTATATCCCATCTATGAGTTTTATTTTATAGGCAGTAGACGATAATGATAATGGTTTGCTATAAGGATAGCAATATGCCAGCAATGAAAACTTGAATGTGTGTCATCGTAACTGTAGGCATAACTGCTGATAAACACAATGGTCATAGTTAGCAGTTAGTGAAGTAGGAGTTTGTAGTCATCTGGATGGTGTTAGTATGATTAGGACAGATGTTGGGGTTTGGTACGCCTCAGGAGTTGCTCCTGGACGAGAGGAGAGAAACAGAGACAGTACTGTGTGGTGTAGTGAATCAGTAAGACGATCTGAGTGCTGCCGGGAACCGCACAGGTTCAGCAAACTCAGACATGAATAAACCAGAGACTACACCTACTCTGTCTCTCTCGCTCTCTCTCTCTCTCTCCCTGATACACAGTCTCCTTCAAACGTATTGGAACGACACGGTCACTTCTTTTCTCATTGCTATACACCGAAGACATTCGGGCTTGAGATCAGTGGAAGAATATGAAATGAGGAAACGAAAGCTGAAATTCTGATCTTGATTCACATCTGAACGTGTTAAATAGCTCAAAACATGGCATCTCGGGGGGGGGGGGGGTCACCCAACCGTCGGGTGAGCAAAAGTATTGGAGCGGGCCGTGTTAACGTGAGTAACGCTCGCATCTGATCGTGAACAAGTGTAAGGTTGGGAAACAAATATAATGTTCCGTATGACAGACGAGAGGATAAGTGTCACAGTGAGTAACGGTGCACATGTTAAATAACTACAGACTGACTATACAATAACCTACACAGTGCTGCATTCGGTACTGTGTTATTGATATTGTAAACGATGTTAGTAGTTCTGAGCGAGAAGTATGAACTTTGAACATGATGTGTGTGTGCATTTGGATTTGTCATATGTTAGAGCAGTGGTAGGTCAGAGGTTAAGACTTAAGGTTAAGGTTGCGAGTTCAAATCCGACACCACCAAGATGCCACTTCTGGGCCCTTAAGCATGGCCCTTAACCCTCAACCAAAGATTCTAAGGCACTACATGCAAGATAGATTACTGGCCGGAAAATATGTTGATAATTAGGAAGTACGGAAGTTCGACACTATGGGCGCCATTTTCGTAAGCTGACCTTTCGTCACAGAGGCCGGATACCATGGGAAACTTACGGCATTTTTCTGAAATCGTCTTGTTGTTTCTTGTTTTGACATATTAGCCTTGTTTGCATTATGAGAAATTATGACATCCCATGTTAAGACGACATCAATAGATAATTTGAGTGGATTGTTTGATTTTCAGCTCAAACGTAAAGTTAAACATGTAGACACAAAAACACACAGCTTTTCAGTCGCATGTTGTGGTTCCCTTCTACTGCTCACTGTGGGGAATAAAAAGACACAGTTAATGATCCCCAGGTGTACACACTCACCACTCCTCTTCCCCGCCAGCAGGCAGTGCTCGGCCACGCCCACGCTGCCACAATGAGATAAATGTAAGTCGCTCTGGATAAGGGTGTCTCCCTCTAGACTTTAGATTGCACTATGTATTATGAGAATGTGCTTGCAGATGCTTGGAATTTTTCGCACAGACGCATCTGAAATACGTACTCATACGTTTTGCACGAGTCATCTGCATCACCAACAACAAAAAAGTCATATTTGCGAGATGACTCTCTGGTATTAAGTCTGACATTATGGCCACACAGCTATTGTATGTGTCAGGTTTTGCTCTGTAGGATGTCAAAGAGTTGTATATGATCAGGTCAAGAAGGTGGGAAAAAAAGCCATATTCCTTTTGCAAGCATTGCTGGCACTGTTGCAGCAACAGATGTGTGTGTGTAGGAGAAAGGAGCCATCTCAGCGCATGTCCATAGGCAGAAAGACACCAAAGTTGCAATCTGACCGTTCTCATTCATGTCACATGTCCGTGAATCGGACTCGTATCTGATCTAGGACCACGTATGAAAGTGACTCAGATCGGATTTCTCTTCCTGCACAACCCTGAAAAGGTCAAATCTGTGTCATGTTAAGGCAAAAAAAAAAAAAATCAGATTTGAGATACTTCAGCCTTGTAATAATGACTGCAGCCTTAGATACTAAGCTGAATAAAGCACCACTTTCTACTCAATGCATAGACTGAGAGGAAACCAATGGAGATCCTGTAGGATAGGACTAATGTGTTTAAACATTCTAGCTCGTATCGGGGCCCGAAGCTGTAGTATTTTAGACCGGCTGGAATTTCTTAATGGATACGTTGGCATTCGTGCAGAAGTGCATTACAGTAATCTTATTCAGCGCAGGGCTGCAACAACTAATCAACAAAATTGATCAAATTCAGTAATAAAAATAGTTGCCAGTGAATTTCATTTCCAATTAGTTCTACTTTGCTCTGACTGCCGCAGTGCCACTTCTGTTCACTCGGACACATTTGATGTAAAAACCTGGGGATGTTATCACCGAGAAAACCTCTCTACCTTGCTCTACCACTGCTGTTCACATGACGTAACCAAGTGTGTGTTTTTATGTGGGTAACATTAGGGTTTTAGTAATCGTTTATCGGGTTCATTGTGAGAAACAGTGGAAATGTGACATCCCAGGATAAAGCATGGTCTTTTTTTTATGCTTCATCAGTAAGCATATTTCCATGCAGCTTTGGCCAATATGTCAGTAGTTTGTATGGCTACCCCCCTGGGTTAAAAATCAACAGAGCATGGTGTCGAATGAATGATTAGTCTGTGTGTTAAATGTAAATCTGTAAGTCTGATTTCAAACTAAAATTCCTGGCATGAAGCATGTGCGTCATGCACAGTTTGACGCTATTTGAATCACTTAACTTGAAGTTAAACTAAATATGCGCGTCAAGTCATCACGTCTCCATCCTGCTTTTGGTCCACATTGAGGTCGATCCCAAAAAGAGTCAATTCCTTTATTCCATGCATTGAAACTAAGACTATGAGTCAACCCAAAGCTTTGGAGTCAATTGATTTACACACACTGTGAACGAATCTCCTTAGGCACACGCGGACAGGGCAAGCAAAATGACTTTAGCTTCTGAGGGTTCTAGTTAGCGAGACAGGCAGAAGATGTTTGTTTTACATTTATTTTCAGTTTGTCTGGCTGGAGTTAAACGAATTAGGGATTGAAATGCGGATAAAATATTTTGGTACCAAAAAAAAAAAAGTGCAGTACCAGTAAAAGGTTCGGTGCTCCCCTAGTTACGATGGCCTGACTTACGATTTTTTGAAGTTAAGATGATGATTGCGATACACTAAAAATTGTAAAATATTTAGAAAGTATTTACGATTTGCGGGCATGCATCGCTGGCAGGCCAGCATAACAGCGTATGACGTACGCTACGTTCGAATGTACGCATCACTCGCCTTGCGTGATGCCTCACTCTCTCCCACAACTCGTGGAGTTACCTTGTGTATCGATGTACTGTACAGTGCATTAACGCATGTTTTTGTGTGCTTCAAGAGCTAATTTTAATTCAAAAGCATGTCATATACAGGGAAAGACTCCTGGGTAGGCTAGGCTTAGCTAAGATGGGCTAAGCTACCTAAGCTAGGCTGAGATACCTAAGCTAGGCTAAGTGGTTCAACACAGTGCTTCCACGACAATTTTAAATTCATGTCATTAAAATAGATTGTTTATTATATTATTTGTGTTTGTATAATAAATGAAAGCTAGGCTGAGCTACCTAAGCTAGGCTAAGCAGTGGTTCGACATACGATATTTTCCACTTACAATGAGTACAGCAGAATGTATCTCCATCGTAATTTGAGGCCTACAAGTACAGTGATAAATGCACATCTCCTGCTGTGACAGGTTATTTGCTGACTTTTTTTTTTATATTGTTTTGTAATTGATAATACAGTTGCTCCCCGGTTTATCGGCGGAGTTACTTTCCAGACCCACCCGCGATAGGTGAAAATTCACGATATACAGAGACCATATTAAAAAATATATATTTTATTTAAAAAATATATATATATTTTTTAGTTTAAGCCTTAAAATACCCCTTCCACACGCTTTAAACACATTTAAACGTATGTGAACACAAAGTAAATTTGCAAGCATAACAATGTATTGAAAGTACCTAATGGGATAAGAAATAAAAACATTTTAAGCTCAGTGTGGTTATTCACCAGTAAAGATGCACTCCGTAACTTGAATGATGATGATGAATGAACGATGAAGTAGGTGATGAAGGTGATGACAATGATGAGTATGTACTGCACAGCAGAGCAGAGCATTTACATCTCTTCTGAAGGGGTCTCTTCAGGAGGAGGATCTTCGTAGGTGTGTCTTCTTTCGTTCTTCAGGTTGTAAACAGTGTTACAGGCAGTTGTTGGCGTTGCTTCTTCTTTCGGGCATGAAGGTTTTTAAAGACTTCAGTGGCTCCATCAAGAGCGTTTTGAAACTGCTACGCCCGAACCATAAAGAAATGATCGCTATAAACAGCAGATTTCCACGCTAGAAAATTTTATTTGTTCTCCAAAAAATCTGCGATATAGCGGGACCGCGAAAGGTGAACCGTGATATAGCGGGAAGATCACTGTGTTGTAGTTTAGTTATTTAACTAAACCTAGTTAAGAGTGCTGTGGTAGTGTTAGCTGACTGAATTTGCAGTACATTTGAATACATATTTTTTTTTAAACAAATACTTTTTATGAAGTCAAAAAAAAGAAAGAAATCGATTGCTTAATGAGTTATCAAATTCAGAGTTGATCATTCCTGACCTGAGCACTCTGCTTGGTATATGCATGGACATGTTCCCTGTTTTGACAAGCAGAGGGCGAAAGCGCGCCGAACTGACTTTATGGGGAAACTGGGGTTTAAGTACGAGCGTCAGAAGCTGACTTTGTAACACGTTACGTGTTAAAGGGTGCATGAGAGTGCGGTCAATTTCAAATAACTGATAAATAAGATCATTGATAATGATAGCTTGTATAAATAAAGTAACTTTAATAACAATGCCTGTAAAAAAAAAAAAAAAAAAAAAAAAGGGCAGAAAAAGTAGTCCTGATGATATTTAAGTGAAGAGATATTTAAATGTATTGTGCAGTTTGAGACAAATTTAGTGCTGGTGCAGCCTTGGTGTAGTCAGGTGTGTCCTGTAAGTGCATGCTGCTGCATTTTACACAATCAGGAAAGCACTGAGTAAGGAGAAGACAGAGATGGGCATGGGGAATGCTGGGGGTTCCTGATGTAATGCATGTAGTGCTGTGTACCATATGAGTGTGAGCTGCCCCTGAGATGTTCCTGGCTATGTGGATCACCTCAGCCTTGTGCGGGACAGTTACCAAATCGCACGCAGCACTTTAATATGATCTCTGTGCACCTGGAGAAGTTTTTGAGGACCCCGGGTGACGTAGCGAATTTCCTCAGCCTTGTAATTCCCCACTTGAGGTCAGTTCCGAGCACCTCGTCGTCATCATTGATTCATTTCTCTAATTCGCTGCACAGAAAACAACCTTTAACTGTTTTAACTGTTTTTGCAGTCTCGTGCACAGGCTTGTGAAAAACCTTTCACAATAGTGCTACTGTTTGTGGAACAATTAGGGTAGTTACACAAACGCCTGTGCCCAGAGCTGCTGAAGTGAACGAATATTGTCCTGAAAAAGATGCGTAACATGATTATTCTTTTGAGTGGGATATTAACTTTTTTTTTTCTGTTATCAGAAAAGAGAGAGAGAAATTTGCTAGAAATGCTGTGTGTGTGTGTGTGTGTGTGTGTGTGTGTGTGTGTATACGTGTATACATGTATTTCTTGAGCGCATCACAAGGTTCTCTCATCATGTCCTGGAGTTGTTCAGCTCCCAGCTGCTCAGTTCAGATCTTATCAGCTCGCAGAGGGAGTCTGCAGCTCCTGCGCTTCATCACCTCACTGTTTCGCCCAACGGTCGTGTTCCAGATAAAGCAACACACAACCCAGCTGAGCGCCGGTGCCTCGGAAATACAGCTATCAACGCCGGCTGCCAGTACAGCCAGCGGTTATCATTGATTCTTTTATGTATAGTAGGTAAATATAAACCTAGTGGCTCATGAATACAGAACTGTTTGAATTGACTTTAAATATTTCTTAGGGGTGTCAATTTATAAACACTCACAGAGCATTTTATTAGGAAGAGTATAATAATACTGGTGGATCCTCCCTCTGCTCTACCACTGGGGCAGCTGCCACTGCTGGGTCCTTGAGCAAGGCCCTTAACCTGTAATTGCTCAGTTGTATAAATAAAATAAATGTAAGTCGCTCTGGATAAGAGCGTCTGCCAAATGACAATAAAGTAAAGTAAAGTAAACACAGCCTCAATTCTTCATGGCATGGATTCCACAAGATGTGGGAAACGTGCCTTTGAGATTCTGGTTCATGTTGACATGATTGCATCACACATCTCCTGATGATTTTTCAAGTGAACTTTCAGTGTGAATCTGCTGTTCTACTATGTCCCAACGGTGTTCTAGTGGATTCAGATCCAGTGACTGGGAAAGCCATTGAAGATTACTGGACTCATTGTCATAATCATGAACCAGTTACTTTTGCTTTTTACCCATTAAATTGTGGCCATGAAGACATGTGCATGTGCAGCAACAATACTCAGACAGGCTGTGACAGTCATTCGATGACTGGTTGGTATTAACGGGCCCAAAATGTGCCAAGAAAACATTCCCCACAACGTTACACCACCTCCACCAGCCCGGACTGTTAACACAAATTGGGTTGGGTCTGTGGATTCATCCTGTTGGAGCCAAATTCTGACCTTACCGTCGGCGTCCCTCAGGAGAAATCAACATTCATCAGAGCAGGGTATGTTTTTCTCAGTCTTCAGCCGTCCAGTTTTGGTAAGCCTGTGCCTATTGCAGCCTCCTCTTTCTGTTCTTTCTGACAGAAGTGAAGTCCAACGTGGTTTTCTGCCTTTGTAAACCATCTGTCTCAAGGTTTAATGTGTTGTGCATTGTGAAATGCTTTTCTGCTCACCACATTTGTACAGACTGGTTATCTAAGTTCCTGTATACTTTCTGTCAGCTCGTAACCAGTCTGTTCATTCTACGTTGACCTCTCACATCAACAAGGCACTTCCATGGACGCAACTGCTGCTTCCTGAATGTTTTTTCTTTATTGCACCATTCAGACTAAACTCCAGAGGCGCTGTGTGTGAAAATCCCAGGAGATCATCAGTTATAGATACACTCAAACCAACCCAGTCCATCTGACACCACCAATCATGCCATGGTCAGTATCACTGAGATCAGTTTCCCTATTCTGATGCTTGATGTGAACATTATGCAAAGCTGCTGTCCCGTATCTGCTTGAATTTATGCGTTGCACTGTTGCCACATGATTGGATGATTATATACTCACTCGTTTCTATGAAAATGATGGACTCACTGTCCGCGTTATTAGGTTACAGTTGTCCAAAACCAGCCAATCGGGAAGCACCTCTTTGAGGAGTGAGAACAGAGTAGGACGTGTCAGGCTTACAGAAAGCCAAAGGCAACTCGAATAACCACTCTTTATGACCATGGTGAGCAGAAAAGCATCTCAACCCATGCACCATATTCAAGCCATGAACCTGAATGGGCTTCAGCAACAGAAGACCACTGTAACTCCATATTCCGGCCCTGAGCTTTAATAGCTCACTTTATTGCACACTTTCATGCTTTATTCCTGCTGTTTTCACATCATCCAGAGGGAATTTAGCCCAATTTTGCTGACATGAAGATGGAAAGCCCTTTTCTGTCTTATTAAAACAGGAGCGCCAAAGCCATAAGCATGTGTGTAATGAGAGATGTCTGAAAATCAATGCGAGAGCCCCGATGCTGAAACAACGCTGAATTTGATCATGTGGAAAAAGTGTTCGTGTTTCTGCCGATACAGCGTTTCTCAAAGGTTACAGGCATGCGGCGTAGGCCGTCATTTAGGCCGTCATGCCGCTTTTGGTTAATATTTATTTTAAGAGTGTTTTGGATATCCGCAAAAAAAAAAGTTGATAGCGTTGAGCTTTATAGTTGGGTTTATGTAGTGTTATACTGGAGAAATGTGTCCTCTTATACTGAGGGAAATTATTGACTATAAAAATTGATCTGTGCATCGTTCGTGTGAGGAACATGCATAATTTTTGTCATTTTATCTTTCTCAAAGATCAATACCCCCAGGATATCTCATTTCTTTTCCCGTGAGTACATAGTGTAAGCAAATAGGATTGCAGGGCAAAATGCTGTTAAGGTAAAAGCCAGTTCTGTTATTGTTTTCCATGTTCTTCTTTAATAATGGCATTTTATTATAAATAAAACCTTTTAATTGGGAACAGAAAAAATATACATGGCTAAAAATATTTTGGATGCAGTTAATGAACATGTATTTTGAGTTATATGTTGAAGTAAATGTATGGAATAATAATAACCTAATTAATATAGCATCCTTTTTGACTTTGTGCAGAAACATCAAATAAGTTAAAAAAGAAAACTAAAAACAATAAAAAAAAAACAATACAGTACATAATACATAATGTACATAAATGATACATTTTACATTCGTTTATAGAAAATATAGTATTAATCAAGGAGAATCACTGCAATGAAAATAGTAAATAATTAAAATAATAATAATAATAATAATAATAAATAAGAAGATGATGATTGGCAGTTGTAATTAAGCATGTGTGTTTATTATATTCATTTTAAAAAGACTTTCATGATGGCGACGTGCAAAATCTTTGCATAACAATAAAGAATGAAGAGTGTTTTTCCACTTTCACCACAGAGATTCACCAGTGATTACAATGTTTCATCTTATGATGAATGACACGTCACATTTTAGCCGTTTATAATTGCGTTTAATGTTGTAGAAAATCCAAGAGATAAATTTCTGGCTTCATTCATGTTAGAACCACGATAAAAAGTCCTTCCCTCACCAGACCCTCTTCTCTCTCTGGCCTTTCACCGAGAAACTAGAAAGTGTAAGGTCGTATTTTTCCATGAACAATCAACTAACAAACAAAAATCTCCATTTATTCAAATACTGTCATGTCATCATCTTCTGGAACATCTAACCATATAACTAATAAATATATAACCAAAAAAAAATTATACAGTTATATTTTATACGGAAATGTAGCTGAATTTACGTTAATATTTATGTGACAACATTAGTAAACTATATTTTTCTTAATAATTTGGCACTAAAGTACATGAAAAATTATATATATTGCAACGAAAAAAGCAACAAAAAAAATTCAGAGGATATTTACAGTTTGCGCGAATTTGTGGGGGTTTCTGTGAACAGTTATGAGAAAAAAAACTATTATATAATAAAAAAGAAAGCTGTGACCCGTAACTTCGTAGGGATTGACTGTATTATATCCAGGCGCCTGCTTGGGATTGTTCCTAGGGCTTATTTTTGGAGTAAGGCTTATTATGAGAAGAGAAATTCACCACAGCATTGATAATGGGTTTTCCTTTGTTAAAATATTGTTTTTCTTTTTTTTTTTTTGGTTTATTATTAGTCAATCCCAATCCCGCAGTGAGTGAGAGAGAGAAGTTGTGATCACGTGAGGCTCGGTAGACGAACCGAATGCATACTACTCGTATTGCAAGACCTCGCTCGTTCATCATGTCAAAATTTACTAAAATTTCTTGCTCATCTTGCAGACCAAGTTACGCGCAATCCAAGGCTCCACTGTACTTAAAAAGAAAACATATATTTTCTCTCACCCAGAAATCTCCCCCAGTTTTGCACTCTTGACTCCCAGCCACATGTTGCTATAACATCCTCAGGATTTGAACTCGCGATCTCCTGACGGCAGCGCAAACACTTTTCTGTGGTACTTACCAAGTCGATAAATGAACTCCAATCACACATGACCAGCAACATACTTCATGTGCTTAACCAACCCAAGTTTTAAGCCAAAATTACTAATATGCATTAAACTGGGGTCCTTGTAGAGTGAACAGCCACACGCATTCATTAATTGTGAGCCACTCATCATACGCACTACCATGAAATTACTTTCTGCTCTTTACTCCATGATGAAAGATCTCCTGCTGGATGGTGGGTTCAGTTCACACCCCCGGCAGAGAGAGTGTGGCCCAGAATGAAGGTCCCTCGGCAAAAAGTTAAAGCTGATCATTTGTATTTGTATCTGTGGATTATTCAGGGAAGTTTAAGAAAGTGTATTTACAGAGCAAGGCTTTATATTCTGCTTTCTGTGACCTCTCCATTATGTGCTCATGTCATGTTTTGTTTTTTAATTGCATTATAGTGCCATTAATTGATTAAATAGTTGCATATTTTTTTCCATAGGTGTGCCCAGTTTTAGGGTGCTTTCACACCTATGTTGTTTGGTGGGGACCTTTGGACTTTTTAGTTTGGTCCAAACCAAAATAGCAGCTGTGAAAGGTACCTGGGACCCACAGTCCAATATTTGGTTCGCCAATTGATGTGGTCTTGGTACAGATCAAACCAAACTATGGTTCAGTTTATTTGCAGTGTGAAAAATTTATTTATTTATTTATTTTGGATAGTTTGGACTTTTGGACCGGTTACAGAAAGATGGGGTAGGCTGTCATCGCCCATTAAACAATACAAGAAGAAAAAGTATCAGAAGTAAGGACTAGAACATGGGGAAAGAGGGGACGAAATATTTAATTTGATCCAACAAAAGCATCAAAAGTCCAGTGCTGCTGGTAGTAATTCCATAATAATAATAACTAGACTGCATTTCTGGAGAGAAAATACAAAGTGTGCTTGCTCAAATGTTGCCAACACCAGCATGCACACTAATAACTCCTCAAGGTCCTAGAGAGCACCGGTTTTGGCACGGAATTGCGCGGAAAAGCACACAAAAGACTCCTCAAGGTCCTAGAGAGCACAAGTTTTTCGCAGAATTTTTGCGGGACTACCGAACGAATGACAAGTGGCAACGTAACCATTTGAACAAGCCATCATGCCTGGATCAGCACGACGTCTCAGAGTTGGAACGGTGTGTCTAGCTCAAAAGCCGTAGGAGAAGTATGGGGCTAAAAAAAACGGGTGAACGGAATAATGAAAATAAGAAAACTTAAGAAGAACAGTAGTGTGCCTGCAGAGCAAGCAAACTAATAATAATAATAATAATACAGTTGCAACAAAATCAATCTGTTCATTCATTTTTCTCCATTTATACTCAAATCGATGACAGGCAAGCATCAGATGCATGCCTGTCTACAAACCAAATTCAAGTACAGGAAGACACAGCTTACGTAGATTATGATGTAGGATGTAGGTGTATCATGCAAAGTTTTTTTTTAAAGCGCTCTCATAATTGAAATGTGAAACTAAGACTAACCAGATCAAATGTACCCAATGTAACAAAACATGAACCTTGGTTCAGACATTGGTTCAGACTTTAGACTTAGTTTTACTCTTCCGGGAGCTTCTTTGAGATGCTAGCCCTCGGTAAGCATTTATCTCAATAGTACATGCTAACATTTTGTTTAAATACTTTTCTCCTCCCTCTACTTTGAATCTGAGTACATTTTATGTTGTTAATCTTTGTGGATCACCTGCAGCACGCAGATGGAATAAATCAAATCACACATACAAATTAGTGTCTTTATTTAAGCCTCGGTGTACATCCAGTGGCATGAAAAAGTATTTGTCCCCATCCTGAGTTCCTCCATTTTTGTTTATTAACAACACTTAACTACTTAAGTGCTTCTGATCTCCAAATAAATGTAGTATAAGACAAAAGACAACCTGAGTAAACACAATACAGAGTTATCAAATGATCTTGTGATTTATTGAAGAACAAAATCTCCCCAAAACCGATTTCACCTGTGTGAAAAAGTAATTGCCCCCTAAGTATAATACTTATTTGGGGCACCTTTAGCAGCAACAACTGCAATCAAACGCTTCTCATAACACAAGATTTTGCATTTCTACAATTCTTTTGCATTGCTTTGGAGAAATTTTAGCCTACTATTCTGTACAAAATTACTTTAATTCAGTCACATTGGAGGGTTTGCAACTATGAACTGCCCTTTTCAGGTCCTGCCAGAATTTTGACTAGGCCAGTCCAAAATTTTAATATATATTTTTTTTTTTTGCCATTTAGAAATGGACTTACTTTGATGTTTCCAATCATTGCCTGCTGCATAAACCAATTACACTTTAGCTTCAGATCACTGATCAGATGACCAGACATTCTCCTTTAGTACTTTTTGGCAGAGAGTAGAATTCATCCTGCCCTCAATTATGGCAAGTCGTCCAGGCCCTGAAGCAGCGAAGCATCCCCACACCATCACACTACCACCACCATGTTTGATTCTGGACATGATGTACTTATTGTGGAAAGCTGAAAGATTGTGGCTTTATGCCAGATTTAACAGGACCCAGGTCTTTGAAAAAGTTCCACTTTTGACTCATCAGTCCATAGAGCATTAGCCCTAAAGTTTAAGGGGTAATCTAGGTGTTTTTGGCAAATGATAGACAAGTCTTTATGTTTCTCTTGCTTAGCAGTCATTTTCACCTTGCCACTCTCACATGCAGAACATTTCTGCCCGGTGTCTTTCTGATGGTGGAATCATGAACATTGACATCAACTGAGCTAACAGAAGCCTGCAGCTCCTTAGATGTTCTTCTGAGGTCTTCTGTCACTTCTCAGATGAGTTTTCTATGCACCCTTGGAATAAGTTTGCTAGGTCTGCCACTTCTGGGTAGATTTACCACTGCTCCATGTTTACTCCATTTAGAGGTGATGGCTTTTTCACTGTGGTTCTCTGAACTCCCAGAGTTTGGGACACTGATTTGTAACCATTCCCTGACTGTTGTATTTTAACAGCTATCTTTCTCAAATCTTCTGGAATTTCCTTTGATCGAGATCGAGTGTGCTGTTTGTTGAGGTTTTCAGGGAGCATCCCATTGCTGAAAAGTGCATTTAAGTGATGTCTAGATTCAAAAGGCCTGGCAGCAAGCAGTCTTGGGAGTGGCTAGCCTAACTGAAATCTTTTAGTAATTAAATTTGGTTCATTGAGTGCCTAGGGGGTAATTACTTTTTCACACAGGTCGCACTTTCCAACAAAGGGATGCTCCCTGAAAACCTCAACAAACAGCACACTCTGTCTCGATCAAAGGAAATTCCAGAAGATTTGAGAAAGATAGCTGTTAAAATACAACAGTCAGGGAATGGTTACAAATCAGTCTCCCAAACTCTGGGAGTTCAGAGAACCACAGTGAAAAAGCCATCACCTCTAAATGGAGTAAACATCGTTTGGTTTGCGATGTAAACAGACGGACCAGGGGGGCGCAAAGTGTTGTGATGGAACCGCTACATTCTCTGAGTCACGTGCAGTAGTGCGACCAGAGTGGAATTTTTCAAAATAAGAGACCCAGGAAACTAAGGAAAATAAAATAACTAAAAATTTCAGAAAGATTATTATTGTTTCGCGGCTCGGTACCAAAAGATCCACGGACCGGTACCGGTCCGCGGCCCGGTGGTTGGGGACCCCTACACTAGATTCAACTGTCAGTCAAGAGGACTTTGCTTGTTTTTAAACCTCTCTAGCTCTAATGTGGAAGGTGGGTTTTTTTACTCACATAATAATGGTCCATAAGTTTACTTTTTATATTAGAACAATCAAACATTCACCAGATGAGAGATTTTTAAGAGCTTAATGTTAGTAATCTGTTCTGTCACCTTGTGTTGTTGTTCTAAGAAAAGGCTCGAGCTGATTTTAGTGTAATGTAAGCACTGTTTCCATCTTTTTTGTCCTACAACAGCACTGTGGCACACTACTGAATGATAATGTCATCTACAGTGAAGGTTTGCTTTGAAGAGCTGCAGAGAGAAACAATAGCAGTACTACAAGATTAAAGCTTATCAGCAATCCTGCTTTTCCCCCCCTCGCACACTGCAGATACGGACTTCCTCATCCTCGGCTGGCAGCCACGCCATGAAAGCTTTAAAGGCAAAGGCTTGGTGTGCCAGCAATCTCGATGAGAGATCCATTTAGCCGCAATTAAAGTCAGCAGCACAGAGAGCGGGTTGCAAATCAGAGGTTTTAACTAAACGCTGCAGCCCGGCCCCGGACGAAAGGATAATTTATCCTCAGAACTTTGCCTCTTTTGGAATATCTGCAGTCCACTTT
This sequence comes from Chrysichthys cranchii, assembly GCA_030068335.1. Classification (NCBI taxonomy): domain Eukaryota; kingdom Metazoa; phylum Chordata; class Actinopteri; order Siluriformes; family Claroteidae; genus Chrysichthys; species Chrysichthys cranchii. The sequence goes on from JAQMCW010000020.1 coordinate 12,076,814, forward strand.
ACAAGGATGGCACTAGTTCAAGGAACAGAAGTTTCCCGTGCTTCTAATAAGAATCCAGGAAATGCCCCAGGCTGAATAAATCTGTCCATCCGGGCAAGCATGATATTCTGCAATAGACAAAAGCACGAGCATTCATTTGGCTCGAGCTCAGCACTGCGGCTTTCTGATCGACTGCGGCTCATTGTGCCTATCTCCTGCATAAAAGCTCCCAAGCGGTAGTTAAGTAAATTGAGGCCATTTATTCAAGTAGTGAATTATTGAATTGTCCGTGAGAATAATATTTTGGTGGCTCTAATTTAGCTGCACAAAGCAGAGGCTTGTTGAGTATGCATAGAGATGAATGCTTGTCACATGAGCACGGAAAGTTTGTAAGACTCTTGAGTGCCATGCTGAGAAACTGCTCTTAAGATAAAAGATTGCGATGAAAGCTGGCATAGTGATAAAAGATGTGGGTTGTTTTTTGTTGTTGTTTTTTTTTTTTTACATGGGAGGGGGGGGTCAGTCACTTTATTGTCTTGCATTATCTCTTTTTCTGAGACAGTACAGTCTGAGTTTTGTTATGAGTACTGATTTATTGTATGATGAGCTTAAAAAATATATATTAAAAGCAATAATTCAAAAAGAAAAAAAAAGGGATGAAGTGTGGTAGAATATTGTGCAAAACTACACCTCCTTCGCTGAGCCTGACACACACCAAGACCACACCTCCTTCATTGCGACTGGCAGGTACACAGGCCACACCTCTTTCACTGTGACTGACAGGTACAGAGGCCACAGCTCTTTAACTATGATTGGCAGGTACAGAGGCCACGCCTCCTTCACTGTGATTGGCAGGTACAGAGGCCACACCTCCTTCACTGTGACTGGCAGGTACAGAGGCCCCACCCTCTTCACTGTGACTGGCAGGTACAGAGGCCCCACCCCATTCACTCTGACTGACAGGTACAGAGGCCACACCTCCTTCACTGTGATTGGCAGGTACAGAGGTCACTCCTCCTTCACTGTGATTGGCAGGTACAGAGGCCACACCTCCTTCACTGTGACTGACAGGTACACAAGCCACATCTCCTTTACTATGACTGACAGGTACAGAGGCCACACCTCCTTCACTGTGACTGACAGGTACACAGGCCACACCTCCTTCACTGTGACTGACAGGTACACAGGCCACACCTCCTTTACTATGACTGACAGGCACACAGGCCACACCTCCTTCACTGTCACTGGCAGGTACAGAGGCCACACCTCCTTCATTGTGACTGACAGGTACACAAGCCACACCTCCTTCACTGTGACTGACAGGTACAGAGGCCACACCTCCTTTTAAATCGATGCAGCCATACACCATACACTGGGACTGGTGCACTAATTACAGCAAATCACTATATTAACTGGTCTGTCACTAACCATTTACATCAGGCGTTTAAAGCTCCAGTCCTGAATACCCCCTTCTTACCTACAGTACACCCACACTCACACACAAACCAGTAAACACTTAATAATGATCTGCTCACTTGATTCAGGTATGTGGGCAGGGGAAAGCTTCCAAGATAAGACCCCCTGTCTTGGTTGTCAGTAGAAAATGCCTGGTGAGTTCATGGATGCTCAGACTTGAGCTGGCAACTTTTTTCTGTTCAGCTCTCGACTGTTTTTCACTGGTGTAAATGGTGCTGATGTTGCACCTCTCCACGGACACGCGTGCCTTACGATGAATGGCCGACCCACACCTCACTTACTGCTGACTACAGGATGTTAAATGTAGTGTTGAATTACAGAGCCTGATGAGGCAATCCCCTCCTTTTAGGGTTTTCTCTTATATGAATGAAGGTCACAGAGGGTTTTACACAGAGAGAGAGAGAGAGATGCTTCTCTGTCTGGTACATTCTGACACACTGACGCATCGTCTTGGCAGCTCTGCTGTTCGTCCATTCATGGCTAAGTGTTCCTTGAAGTGAACGCCATGGTTCACAGGTTTCTGCAGGATAGTCAGAGTGGGAATATTTCGGAGATTTAGATACGGTTTGCATTTGCTGAACTAGTGTGTGCGTAGCGATTGCAGCATTAGTGCAGCCTGAAACTGCAAGCGAAGTTGGCAGGAACACCATTTGCTGATTGTAACGTACTATTTAAAAAGAAAGGTTCAGCTGAAAAATGAACTGTGCACAGCTTGTTTAGTTTTGCACTGGAGCTGCTGTTGACTAATGAGGTGCTAGGGTGCTAGCTAATAAGTGAATATAGCTGCTAGTTTAGAACTGGAGCTACAGGGAAATGATGTTGGATTGCTAGCTAATAAACGTTTATAGCCACTAGTTTAGATGTGGAGCTGCAAGACTAATGAGGTTACATTGCTAATAAACGTTTATAGCCACTAGGTTAGATGTGGAGCTGCAAGACTAATGAAGTTACATTGCTAATAAACGTTTATAGCCACTAGTTTAGAACTGGACTTATGTTATGTTATGTTATGTGCTTCTCAGTTTACTTTGTCACATGCATTTTGTTTTAGCCATGGTTTCCAGTGTTTCAGCGTTCCATCCTTTCTTTGTTCCTCATATGGCTTCCGGGTTTTGACCAGCACCCACGTTTACATTTATGATTATTGATCGATTATTCCTGTGCAATACTGTTTGTGTGTTTTAACCCCGTGATGGTCTATGCACAAATTACTGATATCACGTGGAATAATTTGCTGAAGTCATGGTCATTTTGTTAATAATACTCTGTTGTATGTGTTTCCAGGAGATGGCACGCTGAGAGTGTGGGACGTGAAAGCCAGTTCGTGTAGACTGGCCGTTCCGGCACACAAAGCCGAGATCCTGAGCTGTGATTGGTGCAAATATGACCAGGTGACGTCAGTAATGCACATGAGGGTTTGCTTTCATTCATTCTTTCATGGCATAGAAAAGCACATTAGGTTTCACTCACGGAGCTGAGTTAATAACAGAAGGGACACACAGGCACACTTACAGTCAATTAGGGTCAGAAGTAAATATTTAAAAAGGCTCAGGGCTCATATTGGTCATTTCATGGAATTAATCAGTAAAGCATTTCTAATTGAAATCTGAATGTAAATCTGATTTATTTGATTGCCTTTTGTGGTTATCCATAGATTTTGAATATAAGTGAATATAAGTCTTGATATCAGTCCCAGAATTCTTTCATCATCATAATTATAGTAGTAATAATAATAATAATAATAATAATAATTATTATTATTATTATTATTATTATTATTATTATTATTATTATTACAGTGGGTCCTCTGTCCTCGACCTACAGCATTTTGTGGTTACATTGGGCGCCATCTCCCATAAATTTATTAATTCATTTATTATTCCATCATTCCGAAGCACGTTAAAACAAATTTTGCGCAGGAACTAGTTGGCGAGTGGAGCGGACGAATACGTCACGCTGCACTATATGAGGAAGACGGCTTTGTTTACATTCGCCAGACATAGGTAGTACTTATGTACAGTACTTGTATGTGAGTTCCGACTTAAAAAAAAATCACGTTACGTCGCTCCATAGGAATGGAAGTCCGACTTAAGTTGAGGACCCCCTGTATAATTATCATTTTTGTTGTTGTTGTTTATTATTATTATTATTATTATTATTATTATTATTATTATTATTATGTCAAACTTCATTGTTTGTGATTGTTTAAAAACTTTTTACTCAGTAATTGTTTTGAGTGAACAGTTCATTTTTATTCTGAAGACATTTTACGATATAGAAAATAAATCCCAGCCATGTTGCTTTTTTTTTTGTTGTTGATATTTTATTATTTGTAAATGTACCGATCTTTGACTGGGATGCCTGATTAAACTTTTTCAGACAATCAAGGTATTAAATTTAGTTACTATGTACATCTTAACGTGACCTGTCAACATTCAGAAATGATTCCTTTGCAGAATGTGTTGGCGACGGGAGCCGTTGACTGCAGCGTGTGTGTGTGGGATCTGCGCAACGTCCGCCAGCCTGTAGCTCAAATGCTGGGCCATTCCTATGCCGTCCGGAGAGTAAAGGTAACATTGAGTAATTCATTTTATACCAACGTTCTGTTGAGTTTGTGATTCTGATCTGCAATATTGTTCGGCCTTACTAACTTGAAGAGAGGCTTTTAACTATAAGCAGATTAACAGCCTGAAGTGTCAGGCTTTAATAAATAAAAAGATTGTTAACATTAGCAAATTGCTGTGGTGTAAGAACAACTTGCTTGTCAAGGAAACCAATCAACTTCAGGGTAAACTGCTGAATGACGAATCCAGCTTTCTCCGGTCATACAGAATTGTCCAGCGAAATCAGATGTTCAAAGATTTGTTGTTCTGAAGCATTGGTGAACTTCAGGAAGCACCAACTAGAATTATACAGCATATCTGAAAATTTCATTTTCTTTTCTCAGTGTGTACATTGTAGTAATGTGACCCTCAATGACGCCAACGCACAGCCATTCCAGCGTCAACTGGTCTTCCAGAAATGTCAGTTAAAGCTTAAGGCTTGGTGAAGTTGGCAAGCACAGGTTATACTCGTGATTTGAGCCTGTGTGTGTGAGTGTGTGAAAGTGCCTCTGTGCTCCTTTTTTGTTTTGATGTATGCTGTGGATTTTCTCTAAATCCTCTAAATAGAGTACAGAGCTGGTGTCCAAACTGCCAGCAATTAACTAGCTCACACTGTTTTCAGTGTAATATGTGTCAGAACAGCCAATTCCACAGTCAGAAGTTTATACACTGCAAAAATGGTTTCTTAACAAATGAAAATCTCTCGGAAAAAGGCAAATGTATCGAATGTTTCTCCATACAACATTATGATAAAACAGCGATTAATATTTCGATGTTTTTACTAATTCCAAGCTGACTATTTAAGCTTGGTCATATTGAAAAAACCTGTGACTTGCCATAACTTGCACTACTTGTGATAAATGAAATCTCACCATCTCTCCAAAGCCTCATTACTTTTGTAAAACTGAATAAACAGTTAATCTAGAAAAGAGCTTTTTGACCTTTTTGGGGCAAAGGCACATCAGAGGTCAAATGTCAAGACACGCCAACGCAAAGTTGGTTATTACATGAAGAATGTCATGCATACTATGATGGCTGTAATGTCCTTAGCATGATTTGCCATCTATTGCAATATAGCAGACTGTCAAACAGTTTGTAAACAAATAGTTAAATCAGACGGGAGATCGTGTAATTTATTAAACATGCACTGAAATGCATCAGAATAAGAACGTGTTTATCATAGTGCCGCATCATAAACAGCACGTGAATTTAACTGAAAAAAAAAATCAGACAAAACATTAGTCCGTTTATAGCACAATACCTTTTCAGATCACTATAATAATATCCAACTCTCCAAACCTATATTCGTCTTCTTCCGCTTAATCCTGTTCGGGGTCGCGGGGGGAAGCTGGCGCCAATCCCAGCTGACATCGGGTGAG
>JAQMCW010000020.1:12100139-12110191 GCA_030068335.1 Chrysichthys cranchii
CATAAACCCATAATACACTTTAAAAACATGTTTTGAGGGCTGAAACACATTCATTGTATTTACATTCATTTCAATGGAAAAATTGATTTGGGTCGCGAACAAATCGGGTCACGAACAGAGTCTCGGAATCAATCAAGTTCGTGAGCCAGGGGTCCACTGTATATGTTAGAGAAAAAATGATATCTTAGCATGTTAAAATATCTTGAATATAGTCAAAACGCCCTCCCAAATTGTCAGAGCTCAACATTAGGACACTCATACAGTCTCCATATGGTGTTTGAACGCACACATTTTCCCTGATGACGGGACTTGTGTATTGCACACACATATTGTGCATCTTAAATGTAGTCAATTAGCCAAGATGTGTTTGGCATCTTTCATTGTTTTTGCCTTCAAAAGATCAAACACTGCATCGTGTCCTGGATAACCTCATCTTTTTACGACGCTTTGTTGCTTTTTCATTGCTGTCTAAAAGAATAAAGGAGCGGTGAACACGAATAAATTTCATATGCACTTTCCCCATGCAAATTCAACTTCATTTTTCATTCTTCATGCTTCGGTCTTTGAAGCTGCTTCAAAAGAACAAATGGTGTCTGTCCTAGATGTGTAGTCCAACCTGGAGCACATTGAGCCAAAACGTCCTTATTGTGCATTTCAGAGACTAGACAAATGTCTTTCAGTCAGGTAGTGTCCTTTGTTCAGACTCGGCGCTCAGTGCCCTTTAAGGCAATGAAGTAAAGAAAACTGGGATTGAATTTTTATCGTCCTCAGCGATGGTGCTTAGTCCTCAGTGCTGGTGCTGCATTGCTGGACTTGGCAAAGGCAGCCTGCGTCGCTCTGTGAAAGCTTGCTGTATTTTATTCTCTAACGCTGCATATAAATAGATATGGATATACCTCAGAGACAGCAAACATGTGTCCTTCACGCTTAATGCTGGAATTACACTTTCCCTTCCTTATTGTGCCTCGTTCTATACTGGGGGGTCACCAAAAAGGGACAGCATGCCATGTTTAACCCTTTGAGCTAACACGTTCTATCCTTTATTTTTAACCTGTGGGGTCGACTCATTTCTCAGTTGACCACCATGTTTGCCCCTGTGGGAGCACACGTTAAAAGATAGCATACATTGAGAAGAGTTTGGGCTGTACATTGTTTTCTTTTAGTCATTTATCTTTGTAACCACTTTATTGGAGTGGATCCAAAGTCTAGCCCTGGAACATTGTACACACTGGATGGGACACCAGTGCATTGCAGGGCACCGTGCAGACACATTCACACACTCATCCACACCCATGGACAATTTAGAACAGCCAGTCTACCAACCCATCTTCTTATGAGGTGTGGGGAAGCTGAAGAAAAACACCAACAGATGCAGGGAGGCAATGCAGAGAAACTCTGCACAGGCAACTGGAGTTCAGAGGCTGAATCCTTTTTGCCAAAAGATAAATTGTGATTCAATCCATGTTCATTGAAGGGTCATTTTCTTTTTCCAAATAACTGAGCTGCTTTTGGAAGTTTGTATTTTATTATTTTTTTTTTTTCGTGAAAGCTGGTACTTTTTCCACCAAATATCAATCATGTGACTGATATGGAACTGATATTTCAGAAGACTGAATTTTCTGTTTCAAAACTGAGAAAAGAAAGCCATGGACTGATGAAAAGATGATGATTACAACAATATCCAATGTATAGCCAAAAGTAGGTGCACACCTGATCATCACACCCATATGGGGTTCTTCCCCAAAATGTTGCCAAACTCGGAAGCACACAATTGCCTAGGATGTCTTTGTATGCTGTAGCATTACAATTTCCCTTCATTGGAGTGAAGAGGTCCAAACCTGTTCCAGCATGACAATGCCCCTGTGCACAAAGCCAGCTCCATGGAGACATGGTTTGCCAAGGTTGGACTCAAGTGTCCTGCACAAAACCCTGACCTCGACCACACTGCGCACCTTTGGGACGAACTGCAATGCAGACTGCACACCAGGCACCATTTACCCGACATCAGGTGCCTGACCTCAGTACGACTCCACAGCTAATCTGGTGGAAATCCTTTTCAGAAGAGTGAAGGTTATTTTAATAGCAATTTGGGGATTAAATCTGGACTGGGATGGCATGCATAAATGCATGTGGGTGCCATGGTGGGATGACCACAAACTTTTGGCTATCTAGTGTATGTTGAGTATCCAACCAGCCAATCAGAATGAAGTTTGGATCAATTTTATTCAATATCATTTCCTCCATGTTGAACTTCATAATCAATAATGCTGATTTTATTTAGCTAGAGGGATGAATATGTTGCTGTGCTAACAATCAATGGCAATGGATACTGTACAAAAGTCAGATTCAACTCTGTAAGTGTTATCACCAGGACAACATCTGGAGAATAATTTTCAGCGAAGACTGGTGCTTTATCATGTGACCAGATTTCAGTAGGTCATATAAAATGAGCTTTGATCAGAATCAAGTACAGTAGGACCTTGGTTCACGAACTTAATCCGTTCCGGGACTTAGTTCACTAACCAAATTGTTCGCGAACCAAAACAATTTTTCCCATTGAAATTAATGTAAATACAATTAATCTGTTCCAGCCTCAGAAATATGGTATTTTTTTTTACATTTTCTAAGTGTTTTTTTGTGATAAATATAGAATGAAATGAAAATATCCTTAAATAGAGACCTGCTGGCACAGGTGGATGGTGAAGGAGGAGGAAGCTACTGCTTTGAAGGGGAATCCCCTTCCATTAAAACACTGGGCAACTCTGATTCAGGAATGTTTTCTCTTTTCTGCACCTTTTTAGGTGGCTCCATTGCTGATTTGCGAACAAGGAATTTTTCTAAAGAAATTTGTCTTTTTCTTTGCTGCAGAATTTTCCTGAAGTGGGACATCGCATTGTCATTCAAAATGTTAATTGCGATGTTGGAAACACGAACGCCATTCTCATGTTTACCAATAATTTTCTTCATTACTTGAATAGTAATACGCTCAGGCTTCTTACTGCTGCTATCACTAACACTTTTCTCCTTCTTAGGTAGCATAATGAGGGCTAAAATAACACAAGTGCTTCCATGGGATTGTGGGTAGTGTAGTTCGTACCCCAAAGCATCATTCGTGAACCAAAATAAAATTTGTTCGCAAAACTAGTCCGTGAACCAATTTGTTCGGGAATTGGGGCGTTCGTGAACCAAGGTCCTACTGTACTGTAAATCCATGCGATTTCTGTCCCTAAATCCTCTTCATTTGAAATATATCTTTTAATCCAGTATTATTGTGTACTTGGGTTTTTTTTTCTACAGGTGGTGGACTGTTCCTGGGATGAAACAGTAAAAATCTACACCCCTCCATGTCTGGCTGCTATGCAACCCAGCTCAGCTTAAGAGAAGATAATGTCCTGACAGCAGCAGGGCTTTGAATCTAGAGGTTTGCCATTGTATGTTTCCTAAAGGAGTAAAACGCCCCACGTGACAAATACAGTGTGAAACAGACTCAAGGAAGCTGCTGATCAGTTTTAGAGTGCAGAGAATTTAGCAAAATAAATCTTCTTATCAGAGTGAACCTGGAACCAAGTCTGGAAGTCAGTGTGGAAATCTGTGTGTAGAGTAAAATTCCTCCAGAAAGACACTTTAGTGGTCCGGGTGAAGGTTCAGAGTTCTTGATGAAGGTTGATACTAAGCTGGGTGAAATCATGTTGCCTCCTTTTGGGTGATGTGATATCTAGCCTCCTAATGACTGATTCATGATGTCAGTGTCATATATGGAAATTGTCTAATGCAAATAACAAATAAAGTTTCTAATTTCTAATTAAAATGGTACGTATTCATCATATTTGTGTGGCCACGTGGGAAAACCTTTTACACAGTGAAATTTTCCAATAAAACCTACAGCCTTACTTGAACTGAAACGTGTTTCTCTTTTGTGTGTATCTCAGTCAGAAGTAACACGATAGCAATTTCAAGTCTGGAACATGACAGACATTCATTCTGATGCCGGTGTCTGATTATAAACCCATCTGATTAATCTTATGTCTGTTTTTGCTCTGGCACGTAGATATACAAGAACTGGATCAAAGTGTGACATTCACTGTGTGAGAAAATCCCACTTAGCTAGCAAGGTTTGGACATATTCAGGCAAGCTCGCAGTTTTTATCTGAGGTTTTTCATTTAGCAGTTCATACGTCAGAGCCATTAAGAGACGCTAACAGGAACCATAGGGTTCTAATTTAGCACAAAGTGGTAACTGGGCAGCTGGGCAGCTCAGGCCTACAAATAAAGACTTGTGAAGACTCCGATCTTGGCTTTCATTGTTGATTGTGATCGTAAATATATGCATGACTAGAGCACATTTTCCCTTTTATTGATTTTCTGCTACAGCACCGCAGGCGATGGTCCTGAATTAGGAAGTTAAACTGGCTCTTTATCCAACATGATGCTTGCAGAAAACCTAGGCGAGACTCAAGAGAAGATAAAACCATTTCCACATTATTTTGGTTGAATATATTTTTAGTTGCAGTATCAGCATTTGCTAAAGCTCAAAAATAAGTTTTTTCTCCTCCTAGAATTTTGCTAGAATTCAGCCACAGTGATATCTACGAGGTTTTCCTAGACCCACTGGCGCAAAATTAGTAAACTAGACGTCTCTCTTCTTCATCCTAGTGTTAGTCCCGCGCCGTGCGGGGTCCGCTGTCTTCACAGGCCACCTCGGCATTGTATCACCAGATGCGACCATGGAATACCCCACCAACGTGTCGCTCCATCTGTCGTTGGCACACTCACACGTATGGGCAATTTTAGGGTAGCCAATCCACCTAATGTGCATGTCTTTGGACTGTGGGAGGAAACTGGAGCACCCAGAGGAACCCATGCGGTGCAAACTTCACACAGAAAGGCACCGGCGTCGAACCCAGGACCTTCTTGCTGTGAGGCGACAGTGCTAACCACTTAGCCACTGTAAAAGTACAAATAATATTCTTTTTTAGTCTTCTATTTCTGACAGACAAAAATCCGATGGTCTGTATTTCCTGGACGTGTTTAAAGTTGTTGTTTTTTTAATAAATAAATAAAAGTAAATTTACTGTATCTTTCATTGCTGTTCAGATGTTGTTTATATTCCCTCAATATTCAAAGGGCTAAGAGGAAAAGTGGCCTCTCTCTCCCAGCAGGGGTGCATTGTGCTGAATGCAAATCACCATTTGTAATATAATAAAGATGGGATCCCTCCTCCGTACGGATTTGCAGCCTATATAAGATGTGAAGAACAGAGGGCAAATATATAAAGCCTAGATAAATGGGCATAATCTCTTATTCCTTGGTTAACATTCATCTTTGCCCAATATCTGGTTTAAATAGTGTGCGTGTTCAATGTTCTTCATCAGCCTGATAAACATACTCAGCTATTCACAATGTACGGCGTATTTATGTAAGTTATAAAACACTTGGGGGTGTGACTATCGAAAAATTCTCCACAAAAAGGTGGTGTGAGTTAAAGTTGCCACCTTATAGGTGATCATTTTCCTATTCTATGCCAGCAGTTACATTTATTTAATTATCAGTGATCAGCACATACTTTTTATCCATTTACTGTTACATTTAATATTGTGGCACCTCTGTGAAACAAATTAGTTGCTGTTATCAATTATGTTATAACAGCTTTAAACATTCGTTCCCTCACCAGCCTCTCAGTCTTCTGTCTTGATGTTTTCCCAAGGCAGGAGGTTACAGAGTGCTGACACTGGAGACTAATTCCATAATGATAAATAACTAAGACTCCCTGAAAAGTTCACCATATCAGCAATTACATGTGTTTGGGTTAACCGTACAAGTCTACCTATTACAGCGAGTATATTAATATAAACCTGTGATTTACTTTGTAGCCAGAACTACTCAGATGCCGTTAGAGAAAATTAATCAACACTTTCTGACCGATCAGAATTGAGAATAACAACAGTGCAGTGGTATGAGCAACAGATCGCGCCCAGTGAAGTGTCCTGATCTCAGGAGCACCACGAGATGAAGTTAGGAAGCTGAGCTTGATTGTATTTTGCCACTCCCAACTAAAAATGCAAAAAAAACCAAAAAACCCTGAGCTCATAACTTGTCGTTTTATTTAGGTTCATTTCCTCATTAGTTTCTTATAGAAACACTATATAGGACTGTTGCTATGGTTATGTTCTGGAGAGAGTTATTTCGTTATTATGTTAGGACATTGGTGGAAAAGATTTTAAACTATAAATTATTTTTCAATATCTGTTCTGTACTGAAAAGAGCACCGGATACACCGGAGTCAAATTCCTTGTATGCCCACACGTACATGGCTATTCTGATTCTGATTAATTGTAATCACAAGGCACCTGCGTAAATCATTACTTAGGGTCATTGTCATCGTTACTTATAATAAATATCACACTACAACTGAGCTAGTTAACCCCACCCACTAGACCAAATGTGTATCAACCATTCACCCTCACATTCACACCTACAGCCAATTTAGAGTACCCAATCAGCCTAATCTCCCCTGTGCATGTCTGTGGACTGTGGGAGGAAACCGGAGTACCCAGAGGAAACCCACGTGGACACGGCAAGAACATGTAGGAGAAGGCACCCAGGATGATGCCAGGGACCGAACCCAGGACCTTCTTGCCGTGCTATCCACTACACCACTATGCCGCCCCAAATGCGCATCATAGTAGAAATATTTGTAATAAAACCGGTTGTGTGGATAAATCCAAGGTGTGATGAATCTAAAATCACTAAAATCATTTTTATAAATGTAATAGATAAAAACCCCACACCAATCGATTACCTTTTTACTTACACTTACCCTGCTCTCTCTCTCTCTCTCTCTGTCTGCTCTTAATAAAATTAAAATCCATGGTGTGTGTGTGTGTGTGTGTGTGTGTGTGTGTGTGTGTGTGTGTGTGTGTGTGTGTGTTTCTTTGCTTCAGAAATAAAAAAAAAACAAAGAAATGAATTAATTAGGCCAATGAAAGTGGTTGCAGTGACTCTCAGTCTCAGTGAGTTCACATCCTGCAGTTAGTTATGAATCCATGTGGAGCTGCAGGAGGCGCAGTGTGTGGCGCATTGGGTTCACCTCTCTGACGCACACAGGAAAGGGAGGACACGCACACTCTCTCTCTCTCTCTCTCTCTCTCTCTCTCTCTCTCTCTCTCTCTCTGAAGCCTGACAGAGTGTGGACAGGGTGGAGAAAGAGCCAGCAGGGCTGCAGGAGACCCCCGAGGCACCGGACAGTGGGATGAGGGAGTGGGAGAAGATCTGGACTTTGGCTTTGATGCAGCATTTTGGAGAAACTTCACCTGCTCACTCAGAGCTCGGCATATTTCCTAACTCCCATGTCCCCAGGCAGGCAGAAAGGACTGTGAACTTGTCCTCTCTCGCGCGGGGATTCTCCCAGCTAAAGAAACAGACTAGTCCGAACAGTAGCAGTAACTAAACTAAAGCGCACGATGGAAGTTTGCAAAGGCAGAGCGCTGGGCATCTCGGTGGCGATCGCGCACGGCGTTTTCTCCGGCTCGCTCAACATCCTGCTGAAGTTCCTCATCACCACCTACCACTTCACCTACCTGACCCTCATCCAGTTCCTCACCAGCTTCACGGCGGCGATCACGCTGGAGATCCTGCGCCGGACGGGTGTGGTGAACATCCCGCCGCCGAGCGCGCGCCTGGCCCGGGTGTTCGCCGGCGTGTGCGCGCTCTCCACGCTGCAGTCCACGCTCACCCTGTGGTCTCTGCGCGGCCTCAGCCTGCCCATGTACGTGGTGTTCAAGCGCTGCCTGCCGCTCGTCACGCTCGGCGTCGGGGTGTGTGTGCTGCGGGACGGAGCGCCGTCAGTCGGGGTCACCGTGGCCGTGCTCATCACCACCGGAGGAGCGGCACTGGCGGGTAACACACACACACACACACACACACACACACACACACACACAACTGATCAAATCAATAAAAATGCATCAAGTTGCATTCAACTCTCCAACTGTCCCATTATTTATGATATATGAGCAGAAGGTTATGTCTCCATACCTGAACACAATTCCAGGGTAAGGTCAAGCAGGACTCCTCAAACCTCAAACTGACTACTCTTTTTTTTTTTTTTTTTTCATCCTTTAACCTTCCAATAAACTCCACTTCGTGAACATTATTTCAGTGGGTACAATAATATTTCATGTGTTTATTTCAGCCGAGCTTTCTATTCCTGATCCTGAACCTGAAAATGCCCATGATTTAACATGATACAGTATGTGTATAGTATATTGTATATGTGGTATATAGGGTATAGGGTCTTGTACAGTTGATCCTCGCATTCAGACTAATCGAGGGGAGAGGTTGTCCGTTGACTTGAATAGTCCGATGATGTGAAGTGTTTTAGTGTGGGGGGTTGAAATAATGGAAATCCAAGGAAAAACACCACTAAGGTCCATAAAAGTGCTACCCAAGTACTGGACACATGACAAGCAGTATAATGACCAACATAAATAGGTAAGTACATTGAGAAAACATTGAGGTGAAGAACACCGAATGATTGCTGAAAAAACAGTATAGCTTCACAATGACCACAGCTCAACTGACGCTTGTAAGCAACTAGTAGCACGCACGCCACCGCTGCCTAGCAGACAATTGCTGAACTACCTGTATCGGTTCGCAACACCCCAGATTTTTAAACTTTCATACCGGACATTCAGGCTAATGGATTATGTATTCAGACCAGTGGATTTTGTCCGTTGCATCCGATATCCGTTAATGCGGTGTCCGTAGATGAGAGGATCAACTGTATGTATATTTTTTTTACACGTCAGGATTGTAGCTTTGTGGCTGCAACATTACTAACAAAAGCCAGAGGACAGTTATGGATGTTTGTTGTATATCACAACAAGCCTCCGTCATGTCTGTGCTTTCACCAGGAGCTGTATGTGAACTCAGAGAGTGGCTAAACCTGCTGAAGTTCGAGAAGGACCGGAAAGTTCCAGGGCAGACCTGACACCAATGAAGGGGTGAGTTTCACTATGTGAACCACACATACCCCTTTTTCATCAACAAGGAAGGGGTTCTGTTCTTGTCCGCGCACTGTGTTTTGAACTGTGTGAAGTATTTTGATCGAAAATAAATTGAAAGGATAGATGGTTTTTCCAGCGTGAACCGTGACGAAAGCGCTAGGCGTGTCGTTAGTTTCTAAAGGATGTAGACCACAGGAATGGAGAACACAATGAGAAGGAGAAATCAGACGAATATCTAGAATAATGGAAGAAAAGCTCATGGGTAATCAGTGCAATCCGCCATCTTGCTTGCTGCTGCACTTTATTTCTGTTGTGTATTGATGACACTCAAAACTGGTGATGCAGTGATGTGGGCTGCTTCACTAACTCGCTGTCTCTGATTCAAAGATTCCTGAATGGAACCTGGACAAGAACTCGTTCCCTGTTGGTGGAAAAGGAATAACACTGACCTCACTGTCTCTTATTCGCACAGAGCGATTTGAAGGTTTAACCCTTAGAGAGGCTCAGCTGCCAATAAGAGCTTATATGCAAACATTGGAAAAAGTAAAAAAAAGAAAAAAAAAACATTTCTGCTGTGAAACATGTTAATATGTGCATGGTTGTACTGTACAATATATCAAGGCATATGCAGCCTTAACTGTATGTATAGGTTCAAATCAATATTTTTCAAGCGATAATGACTTTCCATGTACAGTTGATCCTCTCATCTATGGACTCCGCATTAACGGATATCGGATGCAACGGATAAAATCCGCTGGTCTGAATACATAATCCATTAGCCAGAATGTCCGGAACGAAAGTTTAAAAATCCTGGGCGTTGCCATCTGAGTCCAGTAGTTCAGCAATTGTCCACTAGGTGGCGATGGCGTGCGTGCTACTAGTTGTTTACAACAGTGGTCCCCAACCTTTTTTTCGCCATGGACCGGTTTAATGTCAGAACATTTTCACGGACCGGGGTGGGGTGGGTGGGTGTGTGTTAGAAGGTTGCGCTGGCGGAGTGCTGCAATGTAAACAGATGGACCGGGGGGGGGGGGGGGGGGGCCAGTG
>JAQMCW010000020.1:12156310-12177245 GCA_030068335.1 Chrysichthys cranchii
TATATCTCAGTCAGCCAAGCATACCATACTTTTAACTGAATTCACTGAACACTTATCTAGATCAACTTATATAAGTGCCTTGTAATCTCTATCAAGAAACATACCCTCAGACTAGCAAAATCTTGTGTATAATCCAGTCTTGTGTGCAATATTACACGTTATCCACTGCACTAGTTTAAGATCACATGCGTCACCTGTTTATACCTTCTAAATGTGTTGAATAAAGATGACAACCAAAGTGCAGGGTGCCAAAGGTGTGGTAACACTGACTCATGGGCAGAAGGTGGAGAGAAACTGTTTACACAGCAGAACGAGTGTAAACAATCTCGCCAGCACCTGAAGCCTCTGTGCCAAGCTGCATATTTAAACAGCTGTGCAGTGACATTAGACACTGCAGCACCAGTGGAACAGTATGTCATAATTTCTGCGTAGTGTCAGAAAAACCAAAACCAGCTTGTTTAAGACTTGTTTATCATGATGGCTAACAGCTTAGCCTCAGGACCCAAACAAGTCCTTCTGATAACTGGGAGAGGATATTATTGACATAAATTTGTTTCACACAAATAGAAACTTCACATTAAAAGGCTTAATGCTGTATTTAGTGGAACGTTCCTTTGCTTGTGGAAGAGAGAAATTGATCTACAGGGACAAATACATGATCCATTTTCACGGTGGAAAATTAAGATAAAAACATTGGCTAAGTGTCAGTTTTGTGAAGATCGGACCAAAGAAATGTCCTGACATTCATGCGCTTGTGCTGCCAGAGCTTTCCTCTGGTTGTGATTAACAAAAGTACTCTGTGGCTTGTTTTGTGTGTGTTTATGTGCATCTGTGAAATAAAATGAGACTCTAGAACCCTTAAACTTTTTATGAACTCTAAGGTAGGACATGAACTGTGAAATATTTTCCAGATACACAGTGTAAAATATGAGGCCATATTTTAGAGAAGGATCTGGAAAAAATACAAACCTAATTGATATTAATGAATATTAAAAATATTTAGCCTAATGAATAATCTATGAAGGTACAGTATAACTAGTTTCTCTCTTTGTAGTGACTGTTCCAAGTAGACCTTTGTAGCAAGCTAAGAACCGTTAACTGTCCAAAGAACCTCTAAGGAAGCCTTTGGTAATAGTGTAGAAAGGTTTCTCTGGTTTATGCATTTAGGAGAATCCCTAAAGGACCTTTTGAAGTTCTAAAACTAAAACCTCTATAGAAAGCTAAGAACCATTAACTATTAATGACCTTTTTTTTTTTCACTCGGGTGAACCCTTAATGGTTCTGGATAGAACTTTACAGAAAAGGATCCTAGAGTTGAAACAATTTTAGGAAGCTATAAAAACTTAATTATTTAAAGACCCACTGAGGAACCATTTTTGTTTTGTGTATTAAAAGAGGTTGTTGGTTTGTTCATCTAGGTTCAACATAGAATCCTACAACTGGGTGTAGGTAAAGTGTCCTTTCGGAAAGGTTTCTAAAAATAAAGCCTCTTAAATAAGTTAGAATAAAGGTCCCTCATGGGTATCTTGTGATTTCTTTCCATGGATCTTTGAATAGGCTTCTAAGAGTGTAGGTAAAAGATTTGTTGATTTGGTCCTCCCATAAACCCATACAGTAAATCTAACAAGGAACCCTTGATGAATGTGTAGAAATCAAGATTCCTTGGTTTATCCCCCTAGAGGAACTATTAAAAGATATATGTAGAACTCTACAACAGAAGGTGCCCTTTTCAGAAAAAATCCTAAATGTAAATCTTTAGGCAGCTAAAAGCCGTGAATGATCCAACCCTTAATTATTCCTCAGAACTCCTGAGGAACATTTTTCCTCACTCTGGAAAAATGTTGATTTTCCCCTGAGGGAAACCCTTAAAGGTTCTATGTCAAATCAGCAACAGAGTTTGTTTGTTTGTTTATTTATTTATTTCAGAACTCCAAAGGGTCAAGAGCAGAACAAACATTTGTCCATCAGTGGAACCCTCAAAGGATCTGTGTAGAACCCTAGAGCAGGAAGTTGCCTTTTTTTTTTTAAAAAGGTTCTAAAAGGTAGATTCCTTAAGAAGCTAAGAACTATTAATTATACAGAGGACAAATGAGGAACAATGATGTTCCTCTAGGAGGACCCTTAAATGTTTTAAGTAGAACCTTGCAACAGAAGGTGTCATTTGTTCTTGTCATATCACATTTGCTGCAGCACCAGCGTGTGCTACTCGACATGGACTCTAATTCCCAGCAAACACAGTAGCCTACAAATATGGCCACGGAGAACTACATTTCCAAGGGCTCCTCCAACTTCTCCAATCAGGTTCCTCGGTATACTAATTGATGTCAGCCATTTGAGTTCCATGTCGGTGTCTATTTAAGCACCCAAGTGTCTTGTGGACTTTGTAAAGCGTTGTTTGGGTTGCACTGTATTGCTGAGCCTTGATTGTCTGATTGTCGTTTTGGTGTATTTTGACCCCTGTCTGGTTCTCAACCGTGTGCTTGATCTACCTTGGATCTACCTCTTTTTGTGTGATTTGACCCATTGCCTGTCTCACTCTGAATTGGATTTATCTTTGATATTACTTTCTGCCTATGAACTCTGCTAGTTTCTAAACTCTGTTTGGACTTGCGTATTCCTGGTTTCTGGCTGCTGATTCCCTTTGAGAAATAAATACCCCTAGAAACTCATTCACGGTTTCTGCCTCTTACCTGACAGTTTTTAAAAGTAGAATGCCATACAGATGCTAACAACCCTTAACTATGCAAAGAACCCACAAGGAACCTTCCCTCCAGAGAAGTCAATAAAATAAGGTTCTTCATGTGTCCTTCAGGGGAACTCTTTCTTTTCAGAAAAGGCTCCTAAAGATATAACCTCTTTGGGACGCTAATACCCATTAAATAATCCAAAGAGGATAATAAACCAAACAAACTTTTATGTTCTACAGTGGAAAATGTAGAGTTTTAAAGTTAACCTTTAATTTCTTTTGCCTTTTAAAGTTCCATGTAGCACTTTAAAAGATTTTTATGTTTTATGTAACCAGAACCCCTTTAGAAATTTAACAACCATTAACTATCCAATGGGTGTATACATTACAACTGGTTTTAAAAAATGCAGAACACAGTGATAAGTAAATGTTACCTCCATCTGGGGTTGCTTTTCTCTGAAGTCTTCAAAGCGTTTTATCCAGTTAACATGGTATTGGCTCTGTTCTTAAAGCATAACACAGTTTTCCACAAGAAGTCATCCAAAACACATAGAACACCATTTCAAAAAGAACCTGGAGCTTCTCTGAGGACAAAACACAATGTTACATTGTTTTCACACCCTAAACCCAGTATATTATCCATGTGAACTTATCAGCAACGTTCAGGCTTCGGGGCACAAAAACTTGCAGCTTTCAAACAGATGCACACACTTAACATTTACCATAAAAGCCTGCACGCAATGTGTGACATTAACAAATTAGTTTGGTGGAATTTACATCACAGCCATTTGTTTCTTGTCTTTTCATTGAGCACGTTTTCAGGGTCTGATAGTGATTTGGTCTTAAATGTTGCATCTTCATATGGTAATTGATAATAATAAGAATTCTGCAAGAATAACCAACCACTAGGTCTTGTCCTGGTTGAATATCACTAACACCTTCACCATTAATTACTGTTGAATTCCTGCATTAAAACGAATGCTTGCTTAACTCTTTGGTGGTTGGAAACATAAAGACATCCTGGTTGGAAAAACACCTGAGTAGCCACAACTTCATGCTACTTGGTTATAATCCGACTGAAGAACTAACCTTAACTG
The DNA here is from genome assembly GCA_030068335.1 of Chrysichthys cranchii. Taxonomy (NCBI): domain Eukaryota; kingdom Metazoa; phylum Chordata; class Actinopteri; order Siluriformes; family Claroteidae; genus Chrysichthys; species Chrysichthys cranchii. The sequence goes on from JAQMCW010000020.1 coordinate 12,160,094, forward strand.
ACAGCATCAAATGCTGACTTACAGTTTTTACAGCTGTTTTTATATTATTCCAGTAAAATGAGACCACAATCCTTTTTGATATTAGTTGCTTCACAATGGTAAGGTATTACCACCAAAGGTAGTACCTTTTCACACTGTGTTTAACACTTTTATGTCATTAAGCCCTTCTTTCTGAGCACAGTCTGGAAGATGCACCTGAAAACAGGAGGGCAAACATTTTTATTTCCACAGAATGACAGGGTGAAAATGCATGCCTAAAATGAATTCCACCTGGAAAGTAAAAGAAGGAAAATAACTGGCTCCGGCATCATGCTTAATGTCTGGCGCCGTTTATTCTGGCAGTCATTGTATTACCAGGAGAGTGAAAATCCTGTACAACAGCCTCTGCTCTTTTATTTTAGTTTTCTTGTGTTTGAGGTAAACAGTAAAAATCAGTTTACTTTGTAACATAGCTCACATGACGTGATGTAAATGTGAAATTCTTTGCATCACATGCTTTTCATATCCAAGATTTTCTAGAGTTAAAAAAAACAAAAAACCTTATGCAATAATGCATTAAAATAATCCATTAACTCAGAATCATTAACAGAATCCTAACATCCTTATTATAATATTGAAAATGTCAGGGATGTGTCTGAAATGCTAGTGTTTTTTGTAAAACTTTACAATAGTGTTTAACGATTCAGACCTAGTTAAAGAAGAGTTCACTATTAATAATATTGTAATTAATTGCGTTTTAAGCACCATTTACTGAGTCTTATATTTCTCCTGCAGAATGGCTAGTTAACTAGCATTTTCATAATAACGACTGATTAATTACTGATCATATACTAGTTACCGAGTATACTATCTCAACCTATTTTAATACATCAGTGTCTAAACACAGAAATGTTTATATGAATCACGGTACGTCTGGTTGGGGTGTTGTTGTTATTGAAAGAGTGAAGGTCTAACGAGAGAAACTGACAGCAGTAATCTACAAAAGCACGGTACCGTTCCATATTATCATTAACCGTGAGTGATGTGTTACTGTGTATTTCATCAGTAGTTAACAATGTGGAATACTGTAGTACTGTAAAGTAAAGCCCATGGAAACTTATTTGAAATTCATGAGTTAATGAGAGAACTCATCAAGTAATTAATTAGTGTTACTGCGCCGTTCTTCGGTAGTTAATAAAGATGCGGATCGGTATTACACGTGGTAATTTATTATACATTTTTCTCATATTAAAGAAAATTATTTACAAAAAAATGTGAAAGTACCGGTATGTTAAAAGTGAATATTTATTATTTAGGGTGACTTTACAGCCTTGTACTCTGTATGCTATTGCTGTCGATGTCTATCTTTAGACCTTGTCTTTCTAAAGAAAAACAACCCACTGACCATGTGCATTGAACCAATGCGTCACAATATCACTGATTACTTTCTACAACAGTACGACCATGTTGCATTATATTTATTATCTATATCCCCCAGTATGTGACCTGTAAACTCACTTGTTGGTTCCAGTCTTTTTGTCAGCATTAAAACTCATATTTGTTAAATTATGGGTAATGCACCCATTCCTTTGGGCACAGAAACTAGTACTTCATGAAAAATAATGATTACAAGAATAATCAAATAATTATGTCTATAGAAAACGATGACGATATTACTGCAGTTAAAATGGATTCTAGACATTCTAGCATTTTAATCACTGATGTTCTGTTAATATCCATCATGCCATGATTTTACAGTTTAGGAAACTAATAGAATCAGCTACTAACAGCTGCACAACATTGTATCTACAGAAGCTATATTCAACACATCCATTTGTTCTTTAATATTCTCAAAATGCATTTTCTCTAACTTTAGTGAAATGGTTAAGTCCACATATAAACGCTCGTTAAATGTTATGTAACTGTTCCGGTGTTTATATGATTTTGTGCTTTACGTCATCCTGCCCCTGAGGATTGTTTTGCTTGGCCAGTGGAAGCACCATGACCAGTCTAGGTAGTGTAGGTGGAGGCACATTCAGACACTTCCTTAGACCTGTATTGTGACATTGAGAGTGAGAGAAAGTACCAGCCATGAGCTCACAACCAGCTGAAACAATCTGAACGTTGTTTTCTTAGCCAACAAATTGCTTAATAATTAATTGCTCAACCAAGTCATTGCAATTTAGGGTTGAGAAATCCATTTATATTTATTTATATAACACACTGTAACAACACTATTTGTACAGTGGTTTGTTTTGAAGACCATAATTGAATAATAAAAAAACAATTAGATAACAGATTAAGTTATAAAGCACCTACTTCTTCTTCCTAGCGTTAGTCCCGCGCCGTGCAGGGTCCGCTGTCCTCACAGGCCATCCTGGCAACACCCCAACCGATGTGTCGTTGATGTTGGCACACTCATACACGGGCAATTTTAGGGTACCCAATCTGCCTAATGTGCATTTCTTTTGACTGTGGGAGGAAACCAGAACACCCAGAGGAAACCCACGCAAACACGGGGAGAACATGCAAACTCCACACAGAAAGGCATCCGTGCCGAACCCAGGGATTGAACCTAGGACCTTCTTGCTGTGAGGCGACAGTGCTGACCACTTAGCAGCCGTGCCACCCAAAGCACCTACCTAACTATGCAAATCAAAAACATTTCCATGTGTAAATACGGTGAAAGGGAATAATTTGCATTTAAAGCCATTTTTTAAATATATTTTAAAAAAGCAAAATGCAAGCCATTTAACCCTGATGTTAGCTTTGCAAATATTCAAATGATATAATGATGATGACGATTATTATTATTATTATTATTATTATTATTATTATTATTATTATTATTATTATGTCAAATCTTCATATTTTGGGCTCAATTTTACAAATCCTATCATGCGTTATATCACAGTGATTAAGTTCATGTTCAGTTTTAATTAAAAGTGTGTTTTTTGTCCTTGTCATATTTTCTTGATCATTACTCCATAGGATTTTATTTACAGAATTTTTGATTAGGTAAACCACAAATATTTAACAAATGTATTTATTCGATACATACTTTGAAATAAGCCGGCTTAAAACAGTTGAGGGTTAAAGATCTTACTCAGCAGCATTCTTGGGAATTAAACCAACAAACATTTGGATGCTTTAACTTTAACTGCAAATCTACCACAGACCACATTGCACTAGTGAATGTATTACCCCCACACACACACACACACACACACACACACACACACACCATTACATTCCTATGGGCACTGAAGAGGAACCTGAAAGAAATAAAAGCAGCACCTAAACTTTATAAGCCAAAACTTGGCACAGGCTGTGAACTCAGCACATGATAAGTCATACAGAGTTATGTAAGGAGTTATATGATTGTGCACTCTTTAAGGAGGCCTTCAAAATGCTGTCTTTTCATGTAAAAAAAATTAGTCATGTGACATTTTCTTTTTGTTTTCAAAGCTGATAAACAGATCGGATTTGCTCACCATGCCTAAAAAACACTTGTACCTTGTTAGCTAAAGAACCTAACAAACTACTGAAGTGCCAACAGCCAGCTAATGATACATTTCTTCATATGCTGTTGATAATGGAAGTGGTGCTCACTTCATCATAGCTCACTTGGTTAGTTAGCACAGTTTTCAAAGAGGCATTTCTAAGATATTGGACATTTTTGGATTATTTGTGTCACTTGGCAATATGCAAAAAGTAATGACTCAAATAAGTTCTTAGCCAGACAGTTTATTTATTAATACCTTCTCAGTCACTTTTACACAAGTGATGTATTACTATAGATGCATGAAGCACTACTTCACGAAACTGTTTTGTACTCTTTTCACCACTTGTCCTATTAAGGAGAATTTAAAAATGTATTTAAGATTTTAACAGGGTTTTTTTTGGCATGTTTTTGATAATTGAGGTTAGGATACGATATTTAGGTGCTTCTGAACAGAAAAATGATGCAGTAGTAAGTCTGTACTTGCACTCAATATCCTACTTCTGTTGCATGAAGCTTCAAACGAGTGCGGATCATTTAATGTTAATTATATTCCGCTTGCTTGCGTGCCATTAATAAATTAAATTTAGCTCATAATGCACAGGCCCCAGGCTGACGTATTATTTTTTCCTTAGGAGAATCTCTGTGGAATCAGAAATTTCTCGGGACAATAAGGCGTCACTTGTTTTGCTCAGAGCAAACGAATGTTCTGTACTACGCATCATCGTTTTTTATTCATCCTAAAACTTCCATCAGATAAGATTTCAGCTTTAACTAGGATTTTAATATCTCGGATTCAGCACTTTCCGAAGCCCACGATCTTTACCAGATTAAACATATGTTTCATTTTACATCACTGTGCATTTAAATATGTAAAGATGATTCTGGTTAAAGCATTTTTATACACTGTACAGTGTTAAGTACTTGGTGAATTATCCTGGATTTGTGGTTTCTTTCATGAAATGGTTTTATTTTTGTAACACAGTGTAAAAACACTCCTGTCAAAATGAAACTCTTACAAGACAATGCATAATGCTGCGAAAAGAATACAATATGTTAACTAGGTTTCTTCCTCATAGCACTAAAAAAAAGAAAATGTTTGCAAATCAGCAAAAATGTACATTAAAGAATGTAGTATTGATGCTGTAGGATGCATTTTCTTATTGTGTCCACTGTTTTTACATTTTTGTTTGGAATGGTTTTCTCGCAGGATTAATAATAATAAAAAAAAATCTCACAATTTTCATTTTCTTAAATCTTGTTCAGAGTACCTGCTCTGAAGATGCTCAGGTGTGTATATACAAAAATAGATCTGAACGAATGGCTTGATTAAAAAAATAGTACTAATGTTTAAAGTGCCTTAACATTTGTTGTCATGATATGTGAGGGGATTCTTAATGAAAAACAAATAAAAGAGCCATGACAAATATCAAACCATACCATTCGATCATTCAGAGATGTTCCCAAAATATATATTCAACCGTTTAAAAAAGTTCAAGTCCAATACGCTAGGCAAAATGTAAAACTATGTGCTGTAGGAGGCCTTACATAGTCTTTCACCATCTGCCATGTTGTCAAGTGCATAGTCATATGATGTCTGTTAGATATTTGAAATGTGTATGCAGTTTATAGCCCGAGGGATATATATTGAAGATAAGGACTGTTTGGGTAAAATTTTCAGGGAATATATGCAACTGGTAATTAAATCAAGTTTGAATTCATCCTTTCGTAATCTGTAACATTCTTGCATATCCAGCAAGGTGCTTTATGAGCTATCATGCCCCATGGTTCTACAGTTAGATTTTGATGACTCTTCTCATCCCAAGGTGGAATTCCCTGGTGGTCCAGGAGGTCCACGTGGGCCAACAGGTCCAGGCTTTCCTCTAGGCCCAGGAATACCATGTAAACCAGGGAGTCCTGCCTGACCTTGGATTCCTGGTGGTCCTTCTGGCCCCTGCAATCCATCTTTGCCTGCAACTCCCATGTCACCCTTCTGCCCCTTTTCACCTCGAGGTCCTGGTTGTCCTAAAGACCCTTTGGCTCCTTTAAGGCCTTGGCTTCCTTTCACTCCAGAAGGTCCAGGTTCCCCTTGAGCTCCTTTAGGCCCTATAAAACCCTTTGGTCCTGCAGGACCAACGACACCTGAACGTCCCTTGTCTCCCTTGATGCCTATTGATCCTCTAGGACCTGTTGATCCTATTTCACCCCTGTTCCCCTTTGGACCTGGTAAACCAGGAGCACCTGGAAAACGAACAATATATTAAATTCATCAAAATAATATTTTAGCTTACCAGCTCTAAAGGTGAAAATCTATTAAAAATGCTACCTTTCACAATGGTGAAGTTCTGGATCAGCTGAGCATGCCTGGTGTCCACCAGCTTCATCTCCTCCATAACCATAGAGATGTTCCTCATGTCCATGTCAAGACGCACATTAATCAACATATATTGTGATCTCAAGGAATCAGCAAGGTTAAGCAGAAGCAAAACAGTATTGTTTAAATTCTGCAAGTCCTCAGTATGACTGCCCAGCTTTGACTGGCAAGATGAGCTCTCCATGTTGATGTATTTGTACATGCTTTGAACATGGTTGACTGTTGCATTAATACTGGAGGCAATGGTCTCAATCTCCAGTTCAATGGAACTCATTCTTGTGTCCAATGTCACAAACCTTTCTCCAGTCCTATTTTCATAGTACTTGGCATGATACTGGTGGTCATGCATGTTCTCCTCGTGTTCATCAATGTAAGAAGACACATTGTCCAGCTGTATCTGCAGATTCATGACCTGTAATGTGAGCTCGTGCACCATATCTGAGCTCATGCCGATTCTCTGATGGGTGGCAGAGATGCCACTCTGGATAGTTCGCATTGTTTGGACATTGGTGCTGGAATTGGACTTCAGTGCACTAAGCATTCTGCTGTAGTTCTGCCAGTCTTTGGTTATTTTCTGTAACACCAATGCCTCTTCTTCTGCCTTCCTCTGAAGAGCTTCTATCCACAAGGCACTGAGTGAGACAGTAGTGTTGACATGTTGCACAGTGGCCTTCAAATCATACTGGTCTTGGACCAAGGTCTTCATGCCCTGATCTGTCTCGTTGATAACAGCCTGCCAACCGTTTACCTGATTCAGGTACTGCTCAAGAGATTGGTTTATTCGTTTAATAGTAATTCCATAAGCCTGGACATCTCTTATCATCCTGTTATTTGACTTTGTTAGAGTATTTTGGGATTGAGTGGTCTGGTCCAGTAACTGCTCTTGACCCGCAACCATCTTTTGGAGGTCTTCCATTTCCTTCTTGAGCCTGGTGATCTCTTCCTGAAAGTGAACTGCATTGTAGCATTCTGTACAGTTCATGGTGCTGAGATCTGCAGAACATATATGCAGTACGGTATTTAGACTTCTGAAGGTTTGGGGTGGTTGTACCATAGAAAAGCATGGTTGCTATACCTAGAAAAAGCAGCTGAGGCTGCAAACGATGAGTATCTGTTTTGTCTGAAGCTGCGTCTCAAGCCATCAGTAATGTCATAGGTCATTTTTTTTCTCTCTCAAGTCATTGCACTTAGAGGAGCTGACCGACCCCAAGGGGACCAAAGATAATAAGTCACAAGATTATAAAAATACTTCAGCCCAGATGTGACTGATTTCAACTATGGCTTTTTCCTGACAGGTTTCTAGATGGAAAACAAATTACTGTTCTTTTAAAAGATATTCTCTCATTTGATTATTTAATGATGGTGGTGGTGAAGAGCACAGTCTAAAACATTGCTCCAAAATCTAAAAAATTTTTTTAACTGGGTTGAGAACTGGTGACTGTTAAGGCCATAATGCTTTCATCAGCAAATTCTTTCTTCGGGAATATGGCAATGTTAATCTCTTACCTTGAGTACTCCCCTGGCCCTTGGTCATCTTTTTATTACAAAGGGATTCTTCTTCAGATAAGCTGTCAACCTTCCTGAAAACTGATGACATAAACAAATCTGATTAAGTTCAGATTTCAGTGATTAATGAAAATGTTCAAAACCCTGGCACAGAGACAGAAATCAAAAAGAATGGCTGAACATTTCAAATTTCATTTTGACCAGTGTGTGATTTATCTGAGAATAGTAGTGTTCTGGTATTTCTTTCAAGGATTTTCCAATAAGACCTAAACCCGCAGACTAAATGCAATTTTGCAGTAAACTTGTCACAATCTGCAGTCTGATTACATGCACGTGTAACTTGTTTTATTCCACATGGTAATGAAACGTGATTAATAATGACAGATTAACTCCTCAGGTGCCTCACATGTTTTGTATAATTCAAAGTTTATTAGCATTCCTATGGCAGATTTTATGAAATAATATACCTTATTTCAAGGCAACTGAAAGCTTGCTGTTTTTACACTCATGTTGGGCAACTGAGGAATATGAAACAGATGTCTATGAAGGTTTCTGTCCTCACACGATCTTGTTTTTCATTTAGCACTAACAGCAAATCACATTGCTGCAATGTGACTTTTCCAGTTCTTTTGTTTTCAGTTCATTAGGTTGATTTGTAGGTCAATATGGGGTCCTGCCAGCAAAAAGTCAGCACCGCCACAGAGACTGAAGTATATTTTGGAATGGTCTGCAGTTCCCATGTTGTTATCTGTAAATCTGCATGCATGGTTTTACTATGGCACAATCCCATGCTTACTCTGAAATTGGAGATACATCTGGAGAGAAACATCTGTAGGTCCAGGTAAGATGGTTTTTGCTTATGGTTCCGTAATCATATGGTAGTTGAACTGCTCTTCAGTCAGACCTCCTTGGATTCAATTCTCTGTGCTTTACAATTCCACTAAGTAACTGAGCATGCAGTGAAATCAAGCCTAGTGAATGTGGGAAGCTTTGGTGGACTGATTGGTTATATGAGACTTGTAACCACGGTGCCTTTTTAAATGCCAAATGTGGAAACAAACCTTTTGAGATTATTTAATTTTATGGTATCCACAGTGGACAGTGGGACGGCTTACCCAGACACTCCAAAAGACACGAATGACTTTCAAATGCAGATCAGCCAATTTTTGATAATCTAATATTAATCATCACTAATGATGGACAGATGTATTTTTTTTATTTACAAGAAAAATGGACAGCTTTATCCATTGCATGATAACCATAATACCCATAGTGCAGCAGGCAGCATTGCTGCCTCAGAGCTCCAGGGTCCCTGGGTCAGGCCTCAGCTTGGGTTCCTGTCTTTGCATAGTTTTGAATGTTCTTCCCATGTCTTTGTGGGGTTCCGCCAGGTTCTCCAGTTTCTTCCCACTTCCCAGAAACATGCTGGCAGATGAAGTGGCTATGCTAAATTCCCTCTAAGTGTGAATCAGTGTGTGCATTGGAGTGTCTTTCCACTTTGGGATTCCCAGGATAGGCTGTAGAACCCTGACCAGAATGGAGTGGTTACTGAAGATGAAGGAATGAATCATATCTTAACCAGAGTAGCTTTAGCTCACCCAGAGAACCCAAGACTGCCAAAGTGATGACTATGAAAGCAAAGAAGCCGTAGAGAACTCTGACCGCCAGCTGGAGCGAACGAGTCTGTTGGCATTTCAAACAACCTCCTCGGGTTCTTCCTGTGGACACAAACAAGTCTTGAGTGCGTGGCTTCCTATGCCAAAACATAAGCTCATTTTTTTTTAAAGAGATTTGCGGTACCATTAGAAGAGTATTCGCTAAAACTAATAGTTATTTCAACCTACGCCTAAAAGAGTAAGAGAGTTCTACTCTACAAAAATTCTCAGAGTTACGTCATATGTATGAGTTCAGTTTCGGCTTAACAAACAACACAGCCTGTCCCAGATGTTTAAAGTTTGTAGATCATTTCCTACTTTCACAGAGAATTGCATGAAACAGATGTAGGAACATAAACAACGCTGCAAAAGCTGTGTTGATGCACCCCACCACACATTTCACAAACAAGTGCAAATCTGCTAAAGTTTTCATTTCAGTATCATATTCATCATCATGTCATTAATGGTACATTTTCTCCTTTGTTTTCCTGGCCTGAAATGCATTTTTGCTCAGTAAAATCACGTTTTGTTTTCACTGTTCGCACAGCAGGCATGTAGTTACAGATCTGTCATACTGTTAGCAGTGGTGTAATATTCTGGATGTGTTCTCCGAGAGAAATGCATTGGTCTAACCTCTGAAGGGAGGCATCTCCTCCTCCTCTCCGGTCAGGTCCTCCTCTGAAAAAGACATTATTCAAAAGATAAATGAGTCACAAGTGCAAGAGCTTTTCAGTTTCATGGATGAATAGCAGCAAAAATTAATAATCGCCTATTATCAATGTTGCAAACTCCTCTGAGGCATATTATAACTCTCTCTGTCCTCTCCATCATCCAGAACTGACAGAACACAGATTATAATGGGTGGGACTGCTATGTTGGATTTTTTTTTTTACTTTAATATAATAATAATTTACCTTTTAAATAATAAAAACGGGACAGATTATTCCATTTTATTCAATTCAAACTAATACATTAAACCATTCCAACTGACTAATAAATGAACAAATCATGGAACAAGTGATGAGAAAAACTTCACAGTACCTTTGAAGAGCTGGTTCTCGTAGCCACAGTAATTTTCTACAAGAGAAACAGGCGCGTTGGATGAGTTAGTTAATAAAACTTACCAACCTGAAGTTGGTTGTTTTCCTATAACTACACCTTTAAAAATGTTTTATTCCTCATATACCTTGGCAATTTGCTAATGACTACAACTGTCAATTTATTAGTGAACAACACATCATGCTTTTAAAACACCCAATTAACAAACAGACCAAACAGATTCGAGAATTCTACAACTCTGTGGAATAAGATGTTTTTAAATCATAGCCAGTTGGATAAAACATGAACCCACACACAATCACTGAACCCATAATTCCATAAATAACAGTTTACATTCCCCCGCTACCCAAAAAAAGAGAAAAAACAAACTGCCAGTTCTGCCCTCCATGGCACACACCATGTGACTTGGGCTTGTTTCCAAACCTGAGGTCATATCTGGCACCTAATGCACTACGCAGTAATAAAAAAAACATGAAATCAGAGAGAAGAGTGTGGTTTAATCAGTACTTCAGGAAAAATATACTGTATCGTCTTTTGGGAGAGGAAGAAGGAAAAACAAGAGTAAGAATAGCATAACTGAGCTTAAACAGCATGAAGATGAAGGCTACAACAGGAACGGCTCCGCTTGGTGCTTTACACAAACACATAGTAAATTATAGCGTCAGTCAGAGCGAGTTGGGCCAAAGGTCGATTAACAGATGCTAAAGAAGTGACTTGAGGAGCTTGTTTGATTCAAGCTCAGAAGAGAGATGACAAATAGCAAAATATATATTGTTAACTCAAAGTATATGTACTTTGTTTTTTAGCCAATTTAATGCTTTTGCTTCAAGTCTTTGAAGAATTCAAGATGACCTTTTTGGCCTTTTGGTATACATCCAATTTTTCATTTGTCTAACACCAAAAACACTTTATACTGCCTTTACTCTTTATTCTTTGTTTTTTTTTCCCTCAGCAAAAACTTAGCACAAGCTAAATATCTGACTGATCTTATTATAGCTGCCTTAAACTTTGACCCTCAGTAAAGACAGGATGTATAAAATATACATAAAAAATATCTGGAAACACTAGGGTGACCATGTTTTGGTCTTCAGAAAAGATAACACTGGGAGTAGGAGGGTGACATGGGGTGGACAGACAACCATAAAATGAATGGCGAATGTAGAAAGCATAAACCAAATCTTGGACTTTTTTTGAAATTTAAAAATCTTGCATTCGACTCATTTTTTAAGTCTCAAAAAGAGGAAGTATCCGGGGAAAAGAGGACATATGGTCACCCTAGTAAACACAACCATGTCCTCTTGCTGCCCTAGATATCACTGATAACCTGTCTTAACTAGCTGGCTTGCTAGCATCTGTTCAAGTAACTTGTATACAGATATGAGTGGAGTTTCAGGACTGATTGTGACCCAGGGACCACCATTCTGACTAAGGAACAACCCGAGGACCGCTGTAGTAGGGTGTAAAGAAAGGGGGTAGAGGCGTGAATTTGTATGTTGTGCATACATATGTGACGTTTGGGACGCACTCCAACATTAGCAAAAGCACAGGCTACCAAGAACAGGCTGGGTGGTCATTGTTTCAACCCTAAAGGTCACCTTGGATTTCTAAATATTATATAGTTGATTATTTGATTATTCACAAACAATAATTAATATCTGGAAATGAGCTTAAAAAATGAAGCAAGCAAGCAAACAAACAAACAAACAAATAAATAAACGTGACTCCGCCAGTGAAACAGTTGGGGACCACTTTCAATACCTTCACAGACCACCAGGGGGCTGCGGATTACCTCCTGAAAATTATTATTAATTATTACAAATATAAAAAGAGGGGTTTTGGGGTTTTCCTAAGTGAAGCCCAAGTGAAAATTAGTTTGATGTTGATTTTTTAAAAGTAATTTTAAGGATTTTTTTAAAATCCTGTTTGTAAGTGGTACAGTACAGAGCCCCTTAAGGGACATGTGTGGGAAAAAAAATTAAAACAAAAATAGAAATGACCTAGCGCGCTTGCGAAAATATTTGGTGTGCACAAGAAGGTATCCTGTGTGCATGAGAAAGTACCTGGTGCAGATTTTCCTTTATTTTGCATGTTAGATAATTTAGCATTATCTTAGCAGCATAGCATAAAGGTTCTGCTGCTAAATGCTGCTCTATAAAGAATCTTATCTTGTAAGCCAGTTTGTACAATTGGAATCTGAATCATCCATGATGTGAGCCATTTAAAAATATCCCTTTTTATATTCTTTTTTTTTTTAAAGTTCATGGCTTCTTTAAATGATGCTAAAGTGTGAAGCTTTGAGTCCATTAGCAAATGAAAATCTCAGTAAACCACATATATCATAATGTTTGGACATAGCAAAAATTCTAAATTGGCATTTAATCACTAAAGATGACTGGCAACATGCTATGGCACATTTCCCAAAGTCAGCTTTCACTTATGTTAAATTTAGCTGGTGTTTTTCTTTTTTTATTTTAAGTTGGTGTGCAGGGCAGCTATAAGGCATCATCTGCTCAAACTGTGGGCCAGTTGGAGCTGAAGTCCTGTACCTACAGACCAGGAAATGTGCAGGAATGCCATCTGTCTGCACTTTTTCCAACCCAAGCACAGCTTACGCAGGTGTCTCTGGCATCAACAGACCTAACCTGAGCCACTGCCATTAGTGCTGCCAACAACACAGAGGAAAAATTCAGGAGATCCTCTGGTCTGGATGGCAGCCATCCCCTCCAAAAACAAGTTCAGAAGCCTACTTTCGAAAAACCGCTGAGGCTCATCTAACAGAAGCAGCCTTCAAAAGTACAACAACTCCTGAATGTCTGAAAGGGGCAGGATGTTTGGAACGAGCGTTCATGAAACTGCAGGAAATGGAGGGTTTGCTGAAGTTGGAGAACACAAGGAGAATTTGGTTTAATAAAAGTGATGAGTCAGCAGGAAACCGAGTACGACTGAAATCCAGTTCGTCTTCTGATGTAAGACTTAAACACGTTTAAAGTGCAGAAATGTATATTTATGGATTGTGTAACTGTAAAGCAGGCAATAATGATGCTTCATGCTGGAAAGTTGTATTGAATATGGACTACTATCGTTTTGGGCTATGTTTGGATGGAAAAGCATAAACAATTGGTTGTGCTTATGTTTCTCTCTGTCATTGGGAAATGCTAAGATTAAATCCAGACGATGCTGCGGCCATGCAGAAGATCTACTCTTGGTGGAAGGAACTGCTTTCCTCTTTTTCCCTTGCTGATCAGAGTGGCATTCACCAATCATGAGTGTTGGTGAGCTCATGAATACAAAATTGGGCATTTGGTGCTATCCTCAAAGCACTTTTAGCTGCAGTATGATTTTGAGTATGCAGAAAAGAAAAGAAAAAATGCAGAGTATCTTCACATATATGCTTCACATATATGCTTCAGGCATCCAAACTTCCCACTATACCCTGTCACTTTACCCTAAATATATATGTGTGATGGAGAACTGATGTCCCATTTAGGGTGTACTTCCACTCTCATTTTCAATATTATAAGCAATAATAAAGTACACCATTTAGTTTGCACCTTGAAAAAATGGTGGCCAATACCCAGCTACTAAAATGACAAACATCTTCAACAGCTCAGTGCCACGTAAAAGGGTACAAAGCATGCCTAGATATTATAGAAATGGTTACGACATGTAAGACCAATACAATCTTAAATGTTTACATTGTTAAATATTTTCTCAGTGTCTTTAATATTCATGAATTTACTGAAATGTCCTTCAGACATGTTCCATGTAACATTTTCTGGCAGACCAAAGTCAAGCGTCTGCCACCATTATAGGGAGCTTGTTAGCTAGGTCTTTAAAGAAAAAAGAAAAAAAAGCTCCAGGACAAAATAGTGAGCTCCACCCATAGCTCTTGGTTGAAATCCAAAAGTTGGCTTACAAGAGTGGGTATACATTATATCAAAATCTCAAACCCTCAGCAGTTTCATTCTCAGGTGTAGGTGGAGGGAAGCCATAATGGTTATTTGTCTACTTGGCCAGATGTTTTATAGCTTTCTGACCACTGCCTTTAAAACAAACACATTCGATGTGGTGGTGATGTTACACATGTGACCTTTAGCTCAACTCAGCAGTGCTGAGTAACCACATCCATATGAATCATTATGCTGGGCCATCATTACATATAACCTCTGAATCTGTTCTCTACAGTAATTCCAGAGATGGCTGGCCGTATTGAAATCAAGACTATGATGTTGAAAGTGTACATTCTGTGCCAAGTAGAACCCTTGTGGTTCTACTAGTTTCTGACAAAGTAATAATAAATAATTAACATTATAATAAATAAAAAACTAATTTCTGACAAAGTATTAATAAACAACTTCCCTTTATTTGTTTTTTTTTCTTTGCTTTCTGGATTGCTAAATGGTTAACCATGCTAGGCACTGCAAACTAACACTGCATTTTCTCACATTCCAATCCAGAGGGTTTTTTTGCACATTTATTTATTTTTTGCTTTGGTTTGTGTTCCTGAACTACGTCCCAAATCACAGCTTATGAATGCTTGTCTTTTCAATAAATACAAGCATGTATGTATGCTGTTTTGTTAGAAAGTTAATATTTGAATGTAGTGCAGCCACATGCTGTTATTATGAACTCTGCTTAACACAGCCCAGGAACATAAAACCAGTCAGGATCCCGGATACACAAAGCATGTGGTGTGTCAGAAGTTTGCAGTGAACTTTTCTCTCATGCAACGAATCAGGATGAAGATTTCCAGAGATGTGTAAAGTCTTAAAGTTTAATGTTTGTTTCACATTTCCAAAAAAATCCAAAATGACTGTGCATTCATTTCCATGTGCTAGATGTTTTTTGCCCAAATTCCAGAGATGTACAATGAAGTCCTTTTGCAACACACAACAAGAAGTCTCACTTGATCCTCATCAACAAATAAACTCTTCCAGATGTATTTTATAAGGAGTGTGGTTCGGTTCTGAGGCAATGAAATGCCAAGAATGTGTGTATGCATTTTCATCAAACAGTGAAAAATGAATGAAAGCATGCATGTGTTGTGGTCTGGGGTTAAACTATTCAACTGACATACATGCCTCAAACCTGTGTCATATGTCAGTATTAATGATGAACATACATTTTGGACAATAAGGTATGCTTTCAAAGTTACATCTTTATCTCAAAACACATATTTTAGTTCCTTCAGACTTGTTATGTGATACATAAATGGTCATTCTTGTGAAATTCACCATTTTAGAAGTCAGATTTTCTAACAATGCTGCGTTCATGAGTTGAACACTGGAAGCTGCAGTTGCAGGCAATATTAAGTGTAATAAAACACCTAACGGAGCTGTTATTTACAATAGTTCGATGCCATTCTGGCACTTACATACAATACATGTTACCTAGTTGTTCATTACTCTCCATCATTAGCTAGCATATGCTTGGTGTCCATATTTCCTTTGTGCACTGAGTGGCCAGTAATTCAATATGATACGTTTTTGAGCTGCTATGAATGGAAATGGTGCAATATTGTGCAAAAAGTTACATTTTAGAGAGAATGCCTCTTTCACTCATACTGACAGGTACTGACACTGGACAGGTGCATTACAGCTACATGTACAGTATCCAGCATTGGACTGACATGCACAAAGGTCAGACCTCCCACTCTGGGGTTAACAGACACCAAGCTATGCCCTCTTCACAGAGCACAGAGGTCACAGACAATGACACTGACAGGTCCAAAGATTATATCTTCTTTATTGGACTGACAAGCACAAAGCATTTACTAGGAATGATAGGCACAGAAACCAGACCTCCTTCTGAAAGGCATTGAGATCATGCCCCCTTCACTGGGCTGACAGGAATTGAGACCACGCCCCCTTCACTGGGCTGACAGGAATTGAGACCACGCCCCCTTCACTGGGCTGACAGGCATTGAGACCACGCCCCCTTCACTGGGCTGACAGGCATTGAGACCACGCCCCCTTCACTGGACTGGCAGGCATTGAGACCACGCCTCCTTCACTGGACTGTCAGGAATTGAGAACACGCCCCCTTCACTGGACTGTCAGGAATTGAGACCACGCCCCCTTCACTGGACTGACAGGCATTGAGACCATGCCCCCTTCACTGGACTGACAGGAATTGAGACCACGCCTCCTTCACTGGACTGACAGGCATCGAGACCACACCCCCTACACTGGACTGACAGGCATTGAGACCACGCCTCCTTCACTGGACTGACAGGCATAGATATCAGGGCTCCTTTAACTGACTGAAAAGAAACCATGTGTCATTTAGTGGATTGACAGGCTAGGACTGACTGACAAAGCATTTGTTACTGACAGACATAGAGGGCAAGCTTCATTTACTGGCATTTACAGACACAGGGGCCACACCTCATTTAATGAAATTTACAGGCTCAACAGCTCTTTCACTGCAACTAGAGTGCACAGAGGCCACACCTCCATCATCATAACTGACTGGCACAAAGCATTTACTGGAACTGACTGGCATAAAAGCCACACAGTCTTTATTGAATGGACAGGCACAGAGGCCACAACTCCATCAACAGGACTAACAGGCACAAAGCATTTACTTGGACTGACAAGCACAAAGACCACCTCTGATTTACTCCAACAAGCACAGTGTCTGCTCTTCCTTTATTGGGCTGGCAGGCTCAGAGACCATGTCTCCATCATCAGGACTGACAGACAAATCGCATATTCTGGGAGTGCAGGTATAGACGCTACATTTCTTTCATTGACCTGACAAATACGCCTCCTTCACTGGACTGACAGGCATTGAGACCACGCCCCCTTCACTGGACTGACAGCTATTGAGACCACGCCTTCTTCACTGGACTGACAGCTATTGAGACCACGCCTCCTTCACTGGACTGACAGCTATTGAGACCACGCCTCCTTCACTGGACAGACAGCTATTGAAACCAAACCTCCTTCACTGGACTGACAGCTATTGAGACCAAACCTCCTCAACTGGACTGACAGCTATTGAGACCACGCCTCCTTCACTGGACTGACAGGCATTGAGACCACGCCTCCTTCACTGGACTGACAGCTATTGAGA
>JAQMCW010000020.1:12177345-12188816 GCA_030068335.1 Chrysichthys cranchii
AGACCACACCCCCTTCACTGGATTGACAGGTATTGAGATCACGCCTCCTTCACTGGATTGACAGCTATTGAGACCACGCCTCCTTCACTGGATTGACAGCTATTGAGACCACCCCTCCTTCACTGGACTGACAGCTATTGAGACCACCCCTCCTTCACTGGACTGACAGCTATTGAGACCACGCCTCCTTCACTGGATTGACAGCTATTGAGACCACCCCTCCTTCACTGGACTGACAGCTATTGAGACCACGCCTCCTCCACTGGACTGACAGCTATTGAGACCACACCCCATTTACTGGAACTTACAGGCACAGATAAGCATGGTGGAAGGCACAAACGAAGTGCTGAAAAAAGCTCATTAAATAAAAAATAAATTACAAATATCAGTAAAAAAAAACAAAAGAGCTGGTTGTGTCAGATTTGACCAATACAGAGATACCCAGAATTATTCATTTGCAACCAGCAGTTCAGCTGTATTGCAAATATTAACACCGGGGCACTGAATCAAATTGGTATAACTTTACACCACAGCACATCAGTACACATGAGTTGGTATGTCTTTAGTCATGCTCAGACTGGCGAATGTAATCTGGCTCTCCAGTCACACACCTGCTGCCTGTCTGCTGATTGCGGACACGCACTCAGGGATACGAGCTCAAATAAAGAGAAACAGACCTCCTACCTGCTCCCTTTCCCCATAAAAACAGCTTACCAAATCTTCTCCATATGCTGCCTCTGCCATCAAAAGGTATCACTCAACTTTGTTCCCATGGGGAAAAAAAAATCATCGCAGGATACCAAAAACCTTAAATATCACTCGATCAGTGTTGTTTATGCAGGAGTTCGTTTGAAATGCCACACCAAATCTGTGAGTGCTGAGAATGAGAAAGTTTAATATAAACCCCTCTCTCTGAGTCTGTCTTATATCCAAGGACAACAAATGTTGAATTTCCCCATGCACGGGTCAGGGTGAGAGGTGCAGTCTTAACAGCAAACCACCTCCAGGTTTTAGAGAGACTGAACTTTTATTTAATATCTGTGTTGATGAAAATAAAAATAAAAAAAATCACCAGAAATTCTCTTCTTACCTTTCATATTTGTTGTGTAAAGATGTTTCAGACGGAATGGTGATGAGCAGGTAGTCTTGACAACTGTCTCTCTTCACAGGTTCCTCCACTGGCTAAGCATACAGCAGCATGTGTGTTTTAAATAAATATCCTTGTTTATAACAAGTCCACTTAATTGTTTCAGAGCTCACTTGCTGATTTGAGCGGCTACTTGCGCTACATGTTTAAGCAAGTGTGTAGATGTAGAAACTGCTCCAGAACATGCCCCCTCTTTTCCGCAGAACTACGAGAAGCTCAGAAACATGTGCAGCTTAGAGAGACACAACAGAGTTCGGAGTGTGTGTTTCTCAGTGAGAGAATGACAGAGGCAAGGGGAGGGTGAGATGGAATAAGAGAGAGCGAGAGAGAAAGAGAGAGAGAGAGAGTGAGAGTGCGCATATGTTCCTGCAGGCCAGTCCTGTCCTGGCCTAATTACTAACAAATGTCTGGATAGGGAAGGACAGGCACCTTTGTCTTCTGTTTCTCCGTCAATGACACATTTATGGGAATTTAGATCAGTTTAAACTACGGATTCTTCCATCTGGCTGTTTCTCGGTCTTCCACATTCCAAGTCAGTATCTGTGGAAATGAAATTGTGCCATGTGGATTAGTGCAAAGGTTCTCAAACTTTCTGCGATTAGGTACTCCTATAAAAATATAAGCAACTCATGAGTATAGATAAAATACTTAACCATTAAAATATTAGATTTGTGCATTAAAGCTGCAGGAAGTGCCCACATAAAAAAAAAAAAAAAACCTTTGTCATATTTCCTAAAACTGTCACTAAGTCCTGACAGTACTACCTGAGACAGATTGCAAGAATCGACCACATCTGAATCAAAGCAAGCGATCAGAGCAAGGAGGAGTGTCTGACAGAGTGTCAATCACTGCGTGCATATGCTGCCGGCATCCCTCAGGATTCAAAACCTACTGTATGCCATGTTAGTTGGTAACCACCCCTTGATTCATGTTTGATTAGATTTTTGAAAAATTCACTACAAACCTAAGATGGTAATAGTTACTGTAACACTTTGTAGTGCATATCTCATGTTTCAGTGACGTTGCAGTCTGGCTAACGTTAGCCTGTTTCCGATGGCTACTGGTTAGCGTTGCTTTATTTTCAAGCTGCTGACAATATCTTTATGAAGCGCCCAGGAAGTCATGTTGGTTTGTCTTGATATTTGTGTGTGCCTTTGATCTCATGGGTAACTGTTCTCGTAAGTGGTCTCCTGCTTGTTTAGCACTATTCATGACCGTTTCTGTTATAAAACAAACATCTAAGCACTGAAATGAGTGTGTGCTTGTTCTTTTGCCAAAGCGATATTGTTGCAGGTTGCTTTTTATGTCAAAAGAATTATTTCTGCTTGTTTGTTGGCCAGCAGTGTAAGTATGTAACAACACTAATATAGGATGGGCATACTCTGGGTTTTAAAAAAGAGGACAGCAGGGGCACAGAGGCGAGATGGGGCAGACGGATACGTGCTAAATGAATGACGACTGTAGAAAGCAAAAGCCGAATCCAGGACATTTTTGGCGATTTAGAAATCCTGCCCCAGATGCATTTTAGGTCCCAACAAAGAAGACATGTCCTGGAAAAAGAGGACATTTGGTTACCCTAGCAATGTCTAGCCTTGGAAATTATAAGCCACTTTCACAATTTTAAATGACAAACCTATTAAAAATGACAAACAAACAAAAAAGGTGATGCTTCATGTATACTGAGGATTCCCCAGATCTCACTTGAATCACGGCATTAGTAGATTTAAGGTCATTGCATTCTTTAAGCAGCATAAAAGGTCGTTTTGGATCCCCAGAACACCAGGAAGGCCCATGATTTTTTAAATAGATACGTAAAAATGCACAATTATCATTTGGTAAAAGGGTTTACATATCAGGTGGGCCTCTTAGAGTGTGAATGCAATTTACAAACTGATTATAGTAACTGAAGTCAGAAGACCACAATGAAGTAGCAATCATAAAGAATTTATATTTAGCTGGGGTGGAAAAGGCAAAAAGGAAAAACAAAAAGAGAGAAGGGGAAACAGACCCAAAACACCGGTAAGAAATGTATGTTAATTAACTGGATTCTTGCCTCCACTTGTTAATGTAATTGAAATAGAAAGGGTTTGTGACTAATACTGAGATCAGACTACACAAATTCAGCCTGATTGTGACACGATTTTGTGGTTGCCAACAAATTTCCAGTGTTAGGCCTGAATATGAACATCAGGAACGACGAATGGGAATTATAGTGCGACCTAATCAAAGAACAGAGACATGGAATATGGGACGTCCCATGACACTCCAAAGAAAAGTCTAACATGTCAGAAATTTTTGTGTTTTCCCACCTAGTTTGACAACTCCTACATGTTCCTAGACATTCCTTCTGTAGGCAAGATTGACAAATTTTGACCTTCCTATCTGATGACATGCAAGGGCGAGAACAATGACTGATCAGACTTGAACTTACTAAAATCTCAGACTGTTAAATTTACTGCTATACTGTATTAAGAGTATGTGGCTTTCATGTAACGAACATGAATCCAGTTTCCTAAAAGCACTCAGAAGTTAAAAATAATCTTAAGTGATAGAGAAAGTGTTCAGTGTGATCCTCTATGTGCCATCCCTATCGATCTATAACGCCCTTTTTAACTTTTTAAAACAGTTGGGATGCTGTGTAAAATATAAATAAAAACAAAATAATTTGCATAATAATTAGCAAATCACGTTAAACCCTATTTAATTGAAAATAGAAGAAAGACAACATATCAAATGTTGAAACTGAGAAAGTTTATTGTTTTATGAAAATATATAAAACTCATTTTGAATTTGATACCGGCAACACGTTTTAAAAAAAGTTGGGACAGGGCAACAAAAGACTAGAAAAGTTGTATAATGCTAAAGTAAACACATACTCACCTTCTACCAGTTAATCCTTGTCAGGGTCGCGGGGGGAAGCTGGAGCCAATCCCAGCTGACTTCGGGTGAGAGGCGGGATACGCCCTGGGCAGGTCGCCAATCCACCGCAGGGCGACACACAGAGACAGACAACCATTCACACTCACATTCACGCCTACGGCCAATTTAGAGTCGCCAATTCACCCAATCCCCTCTGTGCATGTCTTTGGACTGTGGGAGGAAACCGGAGTACCCAGAGGAAACCCATGTGGACATGGGGAAAATATGCAAACTTCACACAGAAAGCGCCCCGGTCGACCCAAGGGATCAAACCCAGGACCTTTTTGCTGTGAGGCGACAGGGCTAACCACCACACCACCTGCTAACTAATTAAGTTTATTGTCAACAGGTCAGTAATATGATTGGGTCCCAGAGAGGCAGTAAAGATCAGGAGGGGTTCACCACCATGTGAAAGACTGTGAAAACTGCCTGGCACAAAATTGTGAAACAATTTAAGAATACTGTTCCTGCATTAAAAGCAGACAAGATTATGTAGTGGAAATCACTGCACAGGCTGAAGAACACTTCCAAAAACCATTGTCTGTGAACACAGTTCACTGCTGCATCCACAAATGCAGATTTAAACTCTCCCATGCATAGAAGAAACTAAACTTGATCAAGAAATCCCACTGCATTCTCTGGGCCTGAGCTCTTTTAAGATGGACGGAGGCGAAGTGGAAAACCATCTTGTGGTCTGGTGAATCAAAATCTGAAATTACATTACAGTCATTTGGCAGATGGCCTCATCCAGATCGACTTACATTTTTATCTCATTTATACAACTGAGCATTTGAGGGTTAAGGGCCTTGCAAGCAGTAGTCCATCATCTAACCCCCTGAGCT
The DNA here is from genome assembly GCA_030068335.1 of Chrysichthys cranchii. Classification (NCBI taxonomy): domain Eukaryota; kingdom Metazoa; phylum Chordata; class Actinopteri; order Siluriformes; family Claroteidae; genus Chrysichthys; species Chrysichthys cranchii. The sequence continues at coordinate 12,182,254 of JAQMCW010000020.1, forward strand.
ACCCCCTGCCCACATTCAGTTTGGACATCATGGATTGCCATGTCCTCTGGCCTAAGGAGGAGCAGGACCATCAAGCTTGTTATCAGTGCACATTTCAAAAGTTAGCATCCATGAGGGTATGGGAGTGCATTAGTGCACATGGCACATATTACAGCAGCATGGCTCTGTAGTAAGAGAGTCCAGGTGCTAAATAGTGCCGCCTGCAGTCCAGATCTGTCACCCATTGAAAACATTTGGTTCATCCCGACACAATGAATATGACAAAGGAGACCCTGAACTGTTGAGCAGCTGAAATCCTATATTAGGCAAGAATGGAACAAGACTTCGCTTTTAAAACTCGAGCAACCGGTCACCGCAGTTCCCTAACATTTACAGAGTGTTGTAAGAAGACGCCGTGATGCAACAACATGGTAATAGCACTTTTTTTAAAACTGTTTTGCTGGTATCAAATTCAAAATGAGCATATACAATAAAATAAAACAATAACATTTTCAACATTTGATATGTTGACATTGTTCTATTTTCACTATGATTGGGCAATTTATTTTAATATGGGTTTACATGCTTTTCAAATAATCACATTCGGTTTATATTTTTCTACTATTCTACTTTTGGTATACAAAGGGTTTTTTTGGCATAAGAATTATTTGTTGCTAAATAGTGGTGTCAATGGGTGGTTTGCCTATGCCAAATTGCCCCTAGGTATAAAAGTGTGTGTGAATATTGGAATCCAGGATATTTTCCCACCTTGTGTTCTTGATTGATTGTGTTCTTGATTGATTGTGTTCTTGGTACAGATTGATCTAAGCATTGAATGGATAAAAAATTACTAACTCGGAATTTTTATGATCTTTGTTTTTCATTAATCTATCAGGATACAGTTGGACAGACAGTGGGTAGCGGCAAAATAAACTAATGAACTAATCTGAAATGAACTAATCGAAGACTAGGTTTAAATAGTATCTTAAATCCAAATTTTTGTTGTTTCCATTGTAAGCAGCAAAGATTATGTATGACTTTTACCAGCATTTCATGATGAACAACACACACAGGGAAAAAGGAAATAAAGGGTGGTAACAATACAGAATATCTGGGAAGCTGGTGGCCAGCCTTCTTTTCCTCTTCAGTTCTTTTTGCTGTTGTCCACAATGAATATCATTGAACCAAAGTGAAAAATGTTAAACAGACTCTATGTCAACATCTCCATGTTATCCTGGCTGTATCTGTCATTATATGCACCAATTAAATCAGTTTGTAGGATTATGCTCTATGGTTCACTCTATTTCCTTTTTAGGCTCTTGATAAAGACTGTGATTTAAACCACATCAACAAAGTTGTTGTGTAAGTGTATAAAATGAGACAAGGACTAAAAGTGTCTCAGTTTAAAAAATTAAAAATGGTCAGTTATGATCCCAGTGTAAAATTGGTGTCAGCCAACAAGGAATTTTGGGGGAAATGGCAATAAGGTATAATTAATTGATAGTGAAGCTGATTACAGTCCACAGAAATGTTCAATGTCAAGATGTTCAAATCCCCCTTAAACCTAGGAAGTAAAAAAAAAAGAAAAAGGCCCGGCATAACGAGGAGGAGAAGAGGATACAGTAAATAAGTTATGAAATTTAATAAAGATTAAGTGAAGATTGATTTTAAGACAAATATCTAATCTATATTCTGTAATATTAATAATTTAGCTTTATTAGGAAAAAAAAACATTATTCTGGTGTCTGTCTAAATTGCTCAATCATAGTTCTTTATAAGACGGTTTGATAATTAAACCTAAAATGTTTGCAGTGGTGCTTGCTTTCACTAAATGGTGTAACATTTTCAGTTCAAGATGACATTACATATACTGTATGTCTGTTCAAGTTAATGCACATTCCAATAAGAAACATGACCTGCATAAATGTAAACCAATGTAATTCATTCATTCAAAGTGACCACCCAGGTAGACTTTATATTTGTAACAACTGTAATTGATAGCACATCACTGGGAAGCAATACATACATTAAATAACATTCATACCTAGGAGTCACTGGGCATACCAAGTCCACCAATCTCCATGGTTTTGGGAGATGGAAGGAAATTGGAGAACCCAGAGGAAACCCAAATGGGCACCGAGAAAACAAACTAAATTGACTCAGAGAATAATATGAGCTTAAGTTCGAACTGAAGACCACGGCCTGAGGTTAGTATGGTGTAAAAAAAGAATGCTTAAATCACACATTTCCCCCCCAAACATCCCAATTTTCCTCAGTGTGAGTGTCAGTGTCAACAGCCACAAAGAATGTCTTGGCTGATCGACTGTCCTGTGGGTAAGAGAAATGTGTCGTATGTTTGATTTTATTTTTTTGCTGAAGTCAGCCAAAGAAGCTATCCAAAAAAACACAAAATCAGTTCGTTTGATGTGCCATAACAGGAATGTAGTGAGCATTTTATAGTTACACAAATAGCCGGCAGTTTGAAAACAATCCTTAGAAGCAGCGATACGATGAATAATGGCAACACATCAAGTCTGCTAAATACTGCAAGATGTTCTTCAAATAGTTTGGATGAGCTTCTGAGAGAAAACTTTTCCTTGATTTAGGCCAGAGGAATTCCATTCAGTGAAGAAACGCTCTTTGGGATATGCGCACACACACACACACACACACACACACACACACGTGCAACAGGTATCTAAGAGATTTTATATATAAAAAAAACACTGTTGGAATAAATTTGAGTGATGATAAATATAGCACAGTCGTCTATAGCAAAATGATACCTCAGAAAAAAAGTACCTTGGAACTGGGCTGCTAAAAATAAGGTTTCTTTTTCTTTAAGGTTAATTATTATATTGCTTGGAAAGCTACAATCCTGGTCCAGTCATTTGAGGTTTGTTGACATTACATGAAAAGGTAAAAAAAAAAAAAAAAAGGGGGAGAGACAAAATGGAGAGAATTTACTCCAAACAGCAGACTCACAGTCAAAATGTTCTTGGGTGAGTTTTTAGACCACATCACTTGCATCCATGCAGATGTGCAAATGCGAACATTTCACGTGATCTTCATGAAGTCAGTGTGGCACAAACAAATAACATCTGGAGCGAGTGATGGATATCGTGTTTGCGGAAAAGAAGCATGCCGATTACTCACATGGAACATGTTATTTAAGGAAATGAAATGAAAAGGGTTCATAAGCAGTCCAATTATGTTGTGGAAAGCAAATTTCACACACTGTCATATCAGTGAATGTGTCTTGAAACCGGATACAGTAATTACACTCAACATCTGGAAGACATTACACCTAAACCTTTATAAACATTTATCTTAGAATAACAGAGAATAGTGAATTACAATAAATGCACCACGGTACGTCATGCTGAAATATGGCGAAGAGTGGAACTTGGATGTGAAGCTCTCATCACTGTCCTGTCCGGAGGCGGGAGAAAAGGGAGCGTTCAAATCGGGTGTTAATTTCACTAGCGCACTGCCAAGCATGTGTTAAAGTAGAGAAGTCGACAGGTTCGAACAGGACTCTAATGATTTCAAGCCCACCACCTTACATCTGGCTGCCGAAACAGCACATTTGGCTGACAAATGGAGTGTGAGTATGTGACTGAATGTGTAATGTCATTTCTTTATGATGATGGTTGTGTCAAGAAGCCAGAGACCCCTCTTAGTGTAAAAAAAAAATTCAAGTAAATCTAACATTGCAATGCAGAACTATTTTTTTTTTTTTTTTACATAAATGCAACAGTTAAGAAGAGTAGATACATAGAGGCATTTTTTTTTTTTTTTTTTTACATTTATTGAGCCTTTTCATTTCTAAATATTTCATGTGAAGAATACAGACAGTTTAATGATTGTAAATGTTTGGTATCAAAGCGATATCAGTTTTCATATATGTGTCATTGGAGTTGAATTGATTTGCTGCTCAATTCAACCTGACATTACAGGTGCTCCCCGAGGTACAATGACCCGACTTATGATTTTTGCGAAGTTACGATGATGATTGTGATGCGCTAAAAATTGTAAAATATTTAGAAAATATTTAAAATTCTCAGGCAGGAATTGCTGGCAGGCCAGCGTAACAGTGTATGACCTACACGGACATTCGGACTACGCCCGGAAGTACGCGGACAACACCCGGATTAAGCGAACGACACCGGGATCACTCGCCTTGCGCGATGCCTCACTCTCTCCCGCAACTCACAGAGTTACCTTGTGTATCGGTGTACTGTACAATTGATTACTGCGGGTTTTTGTGTGTGTTTCAAGACTTAATTTTAATTCAGAAGCATGTCTTCTACAGGAAAAGACTCCTGGGTAGGCTAGGCTAAGATAGACTAAACTAGGCTAAGCTAGGCTGAGATACCTGAGCTAGGCTAAGTGGTTCAACAAAATGGTTCAACATATGATATATTTGACTTACGATGGGTGTGGCAGAACGCATCTCCATCGTAACTTGAGGACTACCTGTATTATATTTGGGTAGAAGATTCTGAATTTTAATTGAGCAATAAGAAAGATTAATGTGACCATCTCCTCTGTGTCCTCCCAGTTAGGCTTTATATCTGTAATAACTATAATACCAAAGCATTGTTGAATTCTGATTGGTCAGAAGGTTTTCAGCAGCTCTAATGGGAGTGTCTCCATAATCTCAAATCACAGGTTTATATGAATTGTACTAATACATTTTCCTTTCTATAGTAACAGCTCATCTACATGGACAGATAGCGGGGATGCTCCACATAATCCAAGCATAATAGTAATACATTCATATAATCATATAGTTATTGAGCAAATAAAAATTTTAATATGGTAAAGGTTGGGGATGTTGGAAGGAGTCTTCAGTGTCAGCACTTTGCAGTGTTAGAGTCAGAGTTAAAGCTGGTTATTGTCTGTGTGGTGTTTCACGTGCGCTCCCTGTGTTCATGTGGGGTTTGTCCATGTTTTCCGGTTTGTTCCCACTGTTCAAAAACATGCTCAAACAAGGATAAAGTGCTTACCGACGATTAATGAATGAATACTGAATTTTTCTTGAGTGTTGAGCAATGATAAGCAATCAGTAAATTACATTCCTTAAAGAAATTCAACATTATCTCAATATTTTTAAGCACTACACAAATTTAGCCTTCGCCATCTTATTTTCCTTTACTATAGCTTTATAGCTAAGTTGACCACAATTATCTGACCCACCCATCCACTAAAACCCTTAGAGAGGACGGGATATGGGGGTAAGTAGAAGAAATGGGGTATGAAAATAAAACAAGATGAAACCACAGGGATGTTTTAGCAGCGATTCTGGAGCCTACATTTATGGCATTTGCCAGATGCCCTTATCCACACTGACTTACATTTGATCTTATTTTCCTACAACTGAGAAGATCAGGCTTGAGGATCTTGCTGAAAGTCCTGGCAGTGGCAGCTGATCAGTACTGGGATTTCACCTCGCAACCTTCTGTTCAGTAATTCGACATCTTGACCACTGATCCACCAGCACCCAATGAAAATAGCAAAATAGTTCCAGTGGACCTGTAAATCTTTCTTCAAGTACTATATTTATAAAATTTGGTATGGGGCTTACAAAGATGAGGTGGCCGAGTGGTTAAGGCGATGGACTACTAATCCATTGTGCTCTGCATGCATGGGTTCGAATCCCTTCCTTGTTGGAATTTTTGGTTTCAATCCTGGGGCACCATTGCCACCGTTCATGGTGTCACTGCCTAAAACTAAAAACAAAATCGAAAACTGAAAAGACTACATGGTCCTGTATTTGGGCAGTAATAGCCTAGCGGTCAGGGCATTGGCCTTTCAATCAGAAGGTTGTGGGTTCAAGGCCCAGGACCAACAAGGTACCCTAATCAAGGTACTGTCCCCAAGCACTGCTCCCTGGATGCTGTACTGTCCATCTGCCCCCTGCTTCACTTGGTGAATGGGTTAAATGCAGAGAAGTAATTTCACTGTGTGTCATACTGTGCTGTGGTGTAATAATCACTAGTATACATTACTTTATTATTAGTTACTTACTAAATAACATTTAATAAATAACTAATAGTAGACTATGTGGAGTATGAAATCAAACTGAGCTGAATTCAACAAATTTGAATGATTTATTAATTGGAATTTTACATAGCTTTAGTTGAATAAGCTGTGAAAACTAAACTAAGTAGAATTTAATTCTATTTTATCAGTAAAGTCAAAGATGCAGAAAACTGATAATTAAATTGAAAATTGATAGGTTTTACTCATGGCAGTACGGTGGTGTGGTGGTTAGTACTGTCGCCTCACAGCAAGAAGGTCCTGGGTCTGGGCGCCTTTCTGTGTGGAGTTTGCATGTTCTGCCTGTGTCCACATAGGTTTCCTCGCAGTACTCCGGTTTCTTCCTACAGTCCAAAGACATGCACAGAGGGATTTAGGCTAATTGGCTACTTTAAATTGCCCACAGCTGTGAATGTGAATGGTTGTCATTGTGTTGGACCCGTGGTGGATTGGCGACCTGCCCAGGGTGTACCCCGCCTCTCATCCGGAGTCTGCTGCGATTGGTTCCAGCTTCCCCCCGTGACCCTGAAGAGTAGCAG